>WBMV01007712.1:0-312975 GCA_013396655.1 Campylorhamphus procurvoides
CTCCTCTCCTCTCCTCTCCGTATTCCTCCCTCTTTAATTCCCTTTTTCTCTCTCTTTTTATTCTTATGGTCTTAATCCAAATGACAATTCTTTTTCTCTCTTTTAAAGGACATGCTAGCTACCTCTACAGAGTATGTTTTCCATCTGGAATTGCATGTGGGCAATAATGAAGGTCACCTGTAAATTTGATAATGTTAGATTCTAACAGATAGATGTAAGTATTTCAACGGAATAACTGAGAATCTCATATTTTCCCAATCACTTTAGAGCGATTTTTACTTTTTTTAATGAGTAAAATAATTAATTATTTTCCCCATGCCTTTCTCCTTTACATCATTAGCTCAGACAGTGATGATGTGCTTTCTGGTGCCAAGATAACAGTCAGCTTTCACCACCACAATGTCAGAACTTGCATTTTCTGCCCTATGACTGAAAAATTAACTTCAGGATAGGGACAATATCTCTCCTTTCACTATCCCCCTGTCTCTCCATCAAATAAAAGAAAAATTCTGTTGTATTAAACACATTTAAATCACACAACCACTCTAGGATTAGGTGTCCTCCTTTGTTTCTCACACAAATAAGTGAATATAAATAAATATCTGAACACCTTTTCAAGTAGGACTGAAATTAAACTGAACACTAATATGACTGTACCTAAGCTTTGGGCTTTGCTGCCAGATTCCCAAGCAGATATGGCATTCTTGTTAAGAAGCTGCTGCAGGGATCAGTGCAGGGAGGTTCAGTGTCCACCCAACCAGCTCATGGGCTCTACATACCTTATAGCTCAGTTATCTGCTCTTGGGGATGTTTCTAAGTGCATAAGACTTACCAGAGACAGACTTTGTAGGGCCTAAATCCAATCTCATCTAAATGAACTAATCCCATATGCACTGTGTCCTTGTGCAGATAATGCTGGTTCATACAATGTCATCTGCCCACTGAGCCGTGCCAAAAGGGCTCACCTTTCTCCCCAGACCACCTTTACTCATATTTTTTACTTAATAGTTCATTCATTCTTTGACATTTTTTCTTGATCATTATATTTTTTTGTGCCTTTAATTGTAAAATAAGCATCAACATGTTTTGGCTTTTTTTCCCCCTGAAATATTTGGCCATTGACTGGTATAAAGTATTATGAAAATTCCTTCAATGAACGAACAGTGAGACTGAAGAACTATTTTGACAGGGAAAGGGGGAAGGGAAGAACAAAGATGAGTTGCTGTCCTTCAAACTCTGTATCAGATAAGGATGTTTCCTAAGGAAAAATAAAAGCCTAAACAGTAACAAGAGCAGAAGTATTATATATTTAATTGCAGCAGCTACTGGTCTTTCATGAAGAGAGCCTCTAATCATGGGCTTGATTATAAGGGACACAGTTGAGATAAATATCTTAGAAAACAAAAAGAAAAATTCCTCAACCTTGTCTTTTAAGAACACATTAGATACTACAAACCTGTGTTGTGAGTCAAGCCTACTTTTCAATGAGGATATCTTTTGCTTTGTTTACTTAAAAAGTGCTATAGTGTCCAGTCTATAGAAAAACTGCTTCATCCAAACACTGGGACAGGAAAATGCTTAAGGAAACAGTGAGAAATGCCATTAGGATGAGCTTTTACACTTAAATGAGAAATGCATTAAATGTGTTGCAAGACCCACCAAGATGAGGCCCAATTCCTTCAATGGAAAAATTCCCTAGAGCCACAACACAAGGACATTTCCCAACTCTTACTGGTAAGTAAGAACTGCATAGCCTTCATCAGCTCACTTTCTTTTCTCATTTGTTTACCTCTTTTTAAACCAAATATTTTATTCTGTAACTTCAGGCATGTAAACTGTGTCATTCTAGCAGTATGTAGGTCTATTCTTTTGAACTAAATTGTGGAAGTTGTTAAAAATCAATGGGATTCTCACAGAAATTTAGAAAGTCAGTAAGACCATAGGAAACTTGTCATACTTCTGCTACAAGGGTTTTCCATCTGTGGAATACCACATGTGGTATTATAAAATATTGCAAAATAGAGTTGTCTTTCAATGGTTTTATGGCTTTTTGTTTTTATTTGGGTTTGTTGGTTTGGGTTTTTTTTTTGTGATTCTTGGGAATATTTAGAGAGAGGCAACACAGAATACATATTTGAGAACAAATCAAAACAAGGTTGGAGTCCATAAGTACTCCACAGGGTCTCTTTAAAAAGTAAGCTATGAAACAAACTCTAAACTGAGATCAGTCTAACCATCTAAACTTTATATTAAAGAATGGTTATCCATCTGTCATCTATTTTGTGATCCTTATTGCTGCCTACACTTGAAGTCCTTGATCATGTCCACTTCCTCTGCCTATCAGCTACAACTTGAAGAGTTTGGCCTGTTGTCAGAGCTCTTTTCATCGGTTTCATCATTTTCTTTAAGCCAAATCTGCACGGGCAGTTCCAGGATCACCAGTGCAGGCACTGAGCAGGTTATTCTGCTTTTTGATGATCAGGCTTCCATCGTTGTACAGTTTGTGCCCAAGTGCTGAAAGGGGCTTGTGCTGAAGTGATGAAAGAAATGTGCTGGGGCCTGAATGAAACTCAGCCGCTTGCTGTCAGCTCAGCACAAGGTAAACACTGGAAATTCCGAGTGGTAGAGCTCAAGTGAAGTATTGCATAGCTGTAAAGCTGACCCACAGTGAGAAGATGAATTGCTTCCACTTGGGATCTGATCCAGGCTGAGTGAGTTCAGTGGGACTCTTTCCAGTGGAAATTAATTTTGGGCTTCCCTGATTTCAGGAGGTGACTGGATGTTACCACACAGCTCTGTTTTATGAATGAGAATGCAGAATGGTTTCCACTGCTTTTACTGACTTTTTCTGTCCATCTGTCAGAGCTTAGAAGGGATTTGCTGCCCAGACCCTTCAAGTTCAGTGAGTTAAGCCCAGGGCTGGCATTACCCCTTGCCTTTGCAAGAACATGCAGCTGTAGTTAGCAACATACTGACTCAACAGATCCATTCAGTCTGGGTGCTTATTTAAATTGGGTTGTAACTACTGAATTTCCTGACAAAAATATGTTTTTACTACTGTACTTAGCATAGCATCAGCCCAGCCCAGGTAATGGAAAGGGAGTGAGACTCTTCCATCAGCAAGAAAAGTCTGCTCCAGCTGCCCAGTCCTTACTACAGGTGATGAAGTGTGAATCAGACAGAGCACAGCTCAACTTTCACATGCAGGATTAGCTGGCAGCATTGCTGCATTGAAAAATAATCCCTTCACCATTAAAATGAGCAAATTTGAACTGGAGTGAAAAATGCACCCTACAATGCCATTCTTCACAGAGTGGACTTTTAGCACAGAAGCAAACTCAAGCCCATTTCCCACTTGTTAATGGAAGAGCAATTCTTCTACTGGTCTGTTAATACTTTTTCCCCCAGTTTCTTCATAATTCCAGGACAGATACTCTGACTTACTTCTTTCTTCCCATCTAGTTATCCATGGTAAAAAACCCAGACCCATTTTCTCAACACAGACCACTATCTGTTGATTTACATGCAGTAAAGGTTCAATGCAAATCTAAACTACAAAAATAGTACTCCTACTATTTAAGTTTGAGTGCGACTCCTCACTGAGTTGCAAAAAAAGAGCAGAAAATGGAAAGAATCTGTTTTTAAGAAACATCTCAATACAGTGGGCCAAAATCTGCTCTCAGTTCTGCAAAATGGCATCATCAGATCTGGGTCTAGCAAAAAAAAAAAAATCAAGAACATGTTTAATTATTAGCACGTGAACAATTCTTTTTGTCCTCACTGGAAGGTCTAGATGATCTAAAATATGCTCATGGGAACAATTTAACTCTAATTTAACTGCAAGCCTATGTGCCTTCCTGGAAAGTAGTCAGCACTTGAAAGACCAAAATTCAGAAAAGATGTTGAGCACCCAAGTCTTCCTGAAGAAAACATGGTTGGTTCCAGTGGTTTTTTAATCCAGGGGCTTTGAGCCAAGGGTTTTAAATACTCTTTAGAATCAGATATAAACCATCAGATCTAGACTAAAGTGTTGGTCTTGAGGTGATTTTGTTACTCACTAATCTAAGTAATTTAAGCTGGAGAAGTTCAGCCTCAGACTCTTACACAGTTCACATAACAAAGAGGAAAGGTCTTTGTGGGAACAAAACCCAACAAAAACTATCCTAATCCTGACTCAGCTATTTTATTATTTTCTGAGGAAAAAAATTCAGGCCTAATTCTAATTTTGAATATGAAGCTGCACATCACAGCATGCTGTGGATAGCAGCTGATTTTTCCCAGAGAAATGTGACATGTCTCTGAAAACTGTCAGTGCTAAACCAGAAAAGCACTAATATACAAGCAAAGTAGGCACAACTCTTGAGTAATCCTAAAGTTCAAATAGAAAAAAGCTGAAAGCCCTCTTTATAGCTTTTTATGTGGTTAAACATTGCACAGAAAAAAGAGGACATCTCTTATGATAGTTATTTAACCATCTCCCGATTTTAAGTTCATTTGCGTAAACTTTTCATTTCCTCAGTGTTTTTTTTTGGTTGGGTATTTTTTTTTGGGGGNTATTAATAATCTGCAGCTACTGAAACAGAGAACAAACAGTTTTTAATACTTTTTCCCCCAGGCTGGGTTGTACCCCTTTCCAGAAGGCAAGTCTCTATGAAAACATTACTTGTTACTACGCACTTATATTTTATGTCTGTGACTCACCACACTTTACATGTTTATCTGGCACAAATATTTCATGGCATACAATTCAACAGCGAGCTAAATCATCTGTTTCAATAAAATACTTAGGAAATTTTTAGAGAAAAAACCAACAACCCCTATCTGTTTACTCAAGCTGTAGTGAGCCTTTCCCACCACAGTTCCAGTACTTGAGATAAAACTTTTTCTTTTAGATGCCTTTACCAATTCCATCAGTCTCATCTTCTGTTTGAAGACAGCCTCACTATTTCAGCATTCTGAGTTTCTCCAGGCCACAATTCAAGACTTCTGTTTCTTCCTCCACCTAACTGCCCTCAAAAGACTTGAAGTAAATGAGCCAGTAAATACCCTCAAAGAAATAAATTCCCAAACCAACATGGTAATAATAATCATAATCAAATAAAGTCTTACAGTAAGTAGATTTCTAAATTAATGAGAATTCATGAAGACTACCAGAGACTCTTGCTGCTATGGATTTTAAACAGACATTGGGCAGACACTGCACAGATAGAAGATACTATAAATCCCTTGTGATATATAAGTAATTGACCTGCTCTGTGAGATTAACATTAGAAATAGATCTGCACCAAACCTCTGGGCCTTTAACATCCCAGAATTCGTGGAATATCCACCAGGATACGTTCAAGAAAGTTTATTACACCAAATCTGAGTTTTACAAACAAAGTTCCTTCTACAGCTCTAAAATTTGCTCCTCCTCTGAACACGAGAGCTTAATGTGCTCATTCAGTCTCGAAGAAATGTATGACTCACAAGGAAATACTTTCTGGCGTGGTGTATAACCATTGCAGTGAACCCACTGAAACTAGGGATTACTGAGTTGGCCTGGAATCACAGAATAAACATTTAATAGGCAACAAGAGCATGTTGTATACTCTTATTCAAGGTTGTCTTAAATTACTGGACATCTTAGTGGCATCAGCTGGAATTGCTGGAGGCTGAGCATGGTAGATCATGAGTTTGCTAGGACATAATAGTGGACATATTCAAAGCTAAATAAAAAATAATACTTCACCACTGAAAAAATATTTTGTAGGGGTTTCACAGCAATAATTTATCCAAATAATTATATTCATTAAGGTCATGAGGATAAAAAAAATTTGCTTATAAAATGCACAGATGATGCAAAGATTGGTGGAATAGTTAATTTTATAAGGAGAAGATAGTGACTGAGAGTAATCAGGTAAACAAGGCAAAACCAAGCAAAGCTCACATCAACAGATCCCAATCCAAGGACTGACATCCAGGGACCAAAGATGGTTTTAGAAATAAGGACTGGTATCCTGGCTAGTGGGGATTCTGGGAAGTTTCTTGAATAGTAACACATGAGCAACTGCACCCAAGCAGGCAATTAAACCTGTGTCAGTGATGGCCAGTGCAATCCTGGGGTGAGAAAACTAACAACAGTGAGGAGAAGGCCGTGCTTCTTTGCAGTGATTGGACTTTTTAAATTAACCTCTTATTAAATAAATGATAAAAACACCCAAACAGACAAAACATCTTGGCCGTGAGAGCCATGAGAACTGAGGGATTCTTCATTTCTTGATGTCTGCGAAGTAAAACTACATTCCATCCTCAAAATGATGCTTTGCCAAGAAAAAAAAATAGAATGCTTTCATCAAGCTCAAGTGATTGGTCTCAGTGGAAGAGTAACTGGATGAAATTCAGTTGAATGTGATACTCAGGAGAATAAACCAGATCATTTAAAGCCACTTCTACCCACAGCTCCATGAATATTCATATAAATCAAGATCATGAAAATGCAGTCAAACTCCTCTTTTGCTTTGCCTTTGAGCTATGTTCACATATTTCTTGAGCACTAATTTAAAAAGTCTGAGCTCAAATGTATCACCATGTTTCCTCTGGTTTCCCAATGCCATCCAAAACCTGTAGAGTCAGATCTTAAACAGCTCATTTTCATTTAAAATATTTTCTTTATTTCAGTCAATTTCAACAAGCTCTATGTAAGTTTGCAAACAAACTTGATCCTGTCAAATTTTAGTATGTGCAATTTTCAAAGTGCTGCTTTTAATTGTATCTGCTGTCATCATGTCTTAGGGCTGGAAAGTGGACTTCTGGATGCTATAATAATACACACTATTATAAAAATAAAGAGCAAAATAGGAAGCTTTGGGTCACAGCTGCAGGGCTGTTGCCAAATCACTAACCTCCTCCTCCTCCCAAACAGCAATAAAAAATCATCTCCAGAGATTCCAGCACTGAAGGCAACAAAGTACAGTAGTTACATTTTGAGATGGAATCCAGGAACTGCCAAAATGAAGATATGCAGTCTCCACTTGGGAAGAGGTGCTGAAAACCCAAGTACATAGCCTGACAAGTGAATCATGTCAACAAAAGGAAAGCAACAAAAATCAACTTGTTAAAAGCATCTCTGTGTGTCAAATTGTTCAAAGCAGTGGACACATTGCTGAAATGAGTTCAGTAAAGATGAACATCTCATCGTAGCTTTCAGGAGTTGAAGCTGCATACCAGAAATGGAATGAAATTCCATATTGCTTCGCAGCTGGTGATGTAGGGGGGATAACAGTGTGGAAACATTGCCTGCACTGGATCCACATCCTCTGCACTCAGGAGGGCAGTTGTGTTTGATGTCTGAGGCACTCATGATAAATATGAATATGTTTATTCTTAGAGGTGCACTAAAGGGTCTATACCATACCCCAGGATATGGGAAACATACAGACTGGGAAGGATACAGACTGGTTGCTTGTGAGAATGAGCAGTGGGAATGGCAGGGAGGTTTCCTAAAAACTCTCAGCAGACTAGTATGACTTCTGCAAACCAGTTTAGTTTGGTGACTTGATTGCACGGCCGTATTGCTGATTCCTGTAAATTCCATGTCCAGCCTGCTGCAAAAATCCTGCTCCTCTACAGTCATGCAGGTTATTGGAGCTAAAGGCAGCAGGACTTCGTACTGAAAAAAGAAATGACTGTATGCTTTCTGGGAACTACCCCTTAACAGTGGGACTGCCAGGGGTTGAAAAAGTCTTTAAGACAACTACTTTTTGGTTTAAATTACAGTTTCAGTGAACCAAAAACCAGAGCAATCAGTTCTTAGCAACCTTGTACATTATCTAGCAGATGGTATGTGTACAATAAATCAGATGGATTTTCAACAACTTTTAAAGAATCTCCTAAAAATTAATTAGTGATGATTGCTTTGAAAGGATGTGGCACACAGACTAAATTCATCCATCAGGTGACGGTGTTGCCTTCACTGAAGTGACACAGAATTGGGTTCTTTTTCTTGCTTTACAGACCTTGCAAGAAGGTCTGTAAAAGCGGAATACATTTGAAAAACAAACTAAAGCGAGATGTAGTAGCTACACAGAGATAAGAACAAAGATGAGGCTAAATAGTGATTTAGAACAGTATTATTTACTCACATGAATATTTTCACATTTCAAATGTAACTTGAGCATTCAGCAGTACTTGGATTACTGACTTAAGTGCTGCTAGTGATAATATGCCTGTTCCAGTGATATTTGCTCTCAAAGGATTTACTCTGAATCTGAATATCTCTGAGCTTTTATACCAAAATATGAGAATGCAGATTATTAGAAGTTATATATAAGGGGCTGATCAAATTACAGATAATGTGGAAAAACACATTAAAACTTAAATTAATGGTATGAAAGCCAAAGATTAAATAGTTTCACATGAAAAATCAAACCACCAGCAAAGAAAAATACGTTTTCAGTTGACATGTATTAAGGAAAAATAGTGCACATAATTAAGCCCTCTTTTTTAGTAATCCTCTTGCAAGTAAAAGGACCATTTTCTATAGTTTCCATATTCTGAAATCAGTTATGCAAGAGATTTTGTGTGGTGCATTCAAGGAACAGCCATGGGAAGAGCACTTCTGAGAGTGGTGTTAAGAGCCTGGTCCTGCCAAGCCACACAGAGACACAGCAAAATGGCACCAAGCCCAGCAAAGGCTTCCCTGTGTACAGGCAACACGAACACGATGGGAATGAGGCCAATTCAAACACGAAGTGTCTCTGCTGAAGGAATAAAGGCAAATGAGAATTTGTTGCTCTTATTGTCCTTCCTCATTGCTCCACATGATGCAGTGGGCAAAGTATTCTGTTTTATTGCTGTTGCATTTTAAATGCCTATAAATGCTATTAGTCCCTGTGTCTCTGAATCATTCAGCTTCCTCAGCACATGCCTGATGGCATAAATAATCCTGACTGAATCAACAGGATTATTTATCCTTTTAAAAACAGTCACTGGTTTAGTATCTTTACCAAAATGAGATAGTGATTTCCATTATTTGTGATTCAGTTATATTCTCCTTCATCCTTTTCTTTCACTTATTTTTATTCAAATAAACCATTTCTATGTAAAATGGGAATTACGCTAATAAAAACTCCATGTCCCAAAATGTGCAAATTTCTCACTCAAGAATCACTTTAACTCACATGAATTTGACTTCAGCATTCTTTATGAAAGTAAGTAAATAGGAACACTAAAAGTAAGGCAGAGAAGTGCACTCAGACCCTGTCATTTAGGCACTGACACTGATAACTGATAGGCTGCTGGAGTAAGGAAACAAAACTTGTAAACAAAAAAAAAATAAACACAGTCCCATTTCCATAATGACCTAAGAAGCTGGGTGCAAAAGGTCAAAATCTAGACAGAAAGAAGATTAATATTTTCTCTGTGTTCTTCTGTTGTCTGTATCACCTGGAGCAGGCAGACCTGGACTTTGTTACAGGTAAATAATTACAGTTGTATCTGCCATAAATATCCACTTGAAGGGGCTACTGCAAAAAAATTGAGATTGTATCTCCAAGCAACTGTCAAGTGGCTAGAATAAATTTAGAGGGTTTGAAATACTGATGTACACTTTCTATCATAGATATCTCTTGGTCTAGACTTTCAGGCTGCGTTTTGACAGAACACATCAGATGACTGAGAAATTAGGGACTCAGGACCAAAAAAATTACATAGTGTTGGCACTTGTGGTTTGTGTCTTCCTTACCTGTGGTACTAGAAAACAGGAAGTCATTGCTTCACAGCAAACCCAGAAATATTAACAGGACATATCCTTTTGCATTTTAAACACAGAAGGCAATAAATCTCGGACCATGATGGCAAACCTAAAGAGGTCACTGAGTAATGGTAAGCATAATATCTGTACTTTTCAGTGCTATAATAAATCTGACAGTGCTCTTTTTTAAAGTTGGGATGCTTCTGTACAGACTGAAGATCAAAAGTTTCTTTGCCCCCCAAAAGGAAAAAAAAAAAAAAAGAAGGCACACACATGCACTGCAATCACCTGTTTTTCATTTTACATATTTGGTGGAAAAGGGAGTGAAAATAATATGCCTGTCTCTTTTAGTGTGGGTGATATTCTCATAAGCCCTGACTGAATGAGAAAAATCTGTCCCTTATTTAGAAGAATAGATAGGAAAATCATTCAAACTTTGAACTTCCCTGCGTGTTTACCCCCCTTTCCTACTTTCCCAAGCACACATTAAAATATCGTTATGGGGGTTCCTTCCCAGGCTGACCCAAAAGCTCTGATTTCAGTTTAGATCATCACTGCAATGCAGGTAGCACTGACCTCCCCACAACCATATCTGACCCTACCTGCTTTCAGGGGTCATGCTATGCCTGCTCCAGAAAACTCCCCTCCACTTTTCTTAGGCCAGATAAGATGCTCTTTGGGGTACAATCTGAGACATTCATACTTCAGAGGCTTCAGCTTGAAAACTTTTTCCTTAATATGTAACATATGCAGAAGTACAGTGTTCCTTGGAATAAACATCCTGCAGACACATATAACAGTTCTTCTAAACAGACCTATTTCCACCTGCACTTGCAATGCTGCTGCTGCCCCCACTGAGGCTGAACTTGTAATAGCCAGTGGAAGCAGGAAATAGCATGCATTTAATTTTTTCTTTCTTTGTGTGTGTAATTATGGATCTAGCCAAATTTCAGAGACACATTCTTTATGGAAATCTCAAATATGAAGTTTATGTTACTGAAATAAAGGAGAAGTAAAAGGATGGGAATTTTATTAAAACAGGCAGACATATGACATCTTTTAAGCTACTTTTCTCATTTGCCACTTGCCATGGCTCTTCCCTAAGCTTACAAGTGAGGCCACGTGTTATTGCTTAGCAGACTGAGATAATCAAAGGAAGAATAATAATCCAAGAGTACTCGGCCAGACAAGCTGAGAAATGCAGCATCACTGAGCTACCAACTGCAGTGCGCAAGGAGTAAGAGGAGAAGAAACCCAGCAGTTGAAATGAGTTTCCTGTGGGATATGTGTATATAGGTATCCTCCACTGTAACTGGACCTCAGGACCAGCTTTGGGCCCCAGTGATGGATGTTTGTCAACGTGGCTGAAGCAGAACCACAGCCTGAGCCTTCTCTGTCAAGCCTCCCTCTGCCTCACGATCTGTGAGACTGGGGGTGCACAAATGTGTGATAGAGAGCTCTGTCTGCAGGCTTTATTTAAATTTTGGGAACTGTTTATGCTGCTTGCTTATATTAATCTTTTCCTATGTTTTGGGAAATAGAAATCACTTCTTGTAGGGAGCCGTCAGTGTAAGAGGATCTCACCAGAGGAAGCTCCAGCCTGTCGCTGTGGCTTATTTTTCACACCAGTCTAGCAAAGCAAGCCTACTGTCCTGAGCTCTTATGACTGCTGAAGAACGTGCCCTCTTCACTGTCCAAGTACCCCACAGCTTAGTCATCGCCTCGCCTACTCCGAAACATCTGCTTCTCCCACCTCTCTGATAGTGATACAAATGATAATTTTTCAATCTTCCAGCAATTATCTTAGCCCTTTTTCTCATGTTACCATTTCAGTGCAGCAGGAGCTCCCTGGGAACAACCACCATGCCACTAAATCTGTCCTCATGATACTTTATTGTCTGCAGATGGTGTGTGATTCCCTTTGCTTTCCAAAGTGAGAATTTCATCCTTGGTAAATTGTTTTGATTGCATCTGTGAAATATATTCATCATCCTATAACTAAGGATAGAGTATAGATTTATATATTACCTGCCTTTATGGACTAAATTCACAACTGGCCATTAATTCTAAATATTATAATAATTCTTGCATTGACACTGGTCAAATAGCTGCTTTAAAGTGCACTGGTATCAAGGGAAAGATTCTCATGAGTATCAGAGCAGGTGAATAGATTCTTGATCTGAGTCATGATCTAAATTAGCACAAATTTTTATGCATATGAATTTAGATTTACTGAGTTTGTACATGACTCATTTGCCACATTACTCTTTTGTGTAACAAAGGGACAGCTCCTTTTTTCCACAAAGCAGCAACTGTGTCTTCAAAATCTTGTGTCTTGGAGGACTGTGGAACCTGCAATCAGATGTTTAGAGGTTTCCAAGTCAGTTAGAAAGTTTTGCAGCCCCTGTTTGCACTGCATTTTGAAAAGGGCATGATTAATTCAGGCCAGGACTACAATGAAGGTTAGTAACATTGTAGTTGGAAACACATGAATTATTCTAAACCTCCTGAATTCTATTATTCAGGAATATTTCCAACTAGTAAAAGTAAACAAGCTAACAGGCTTGCTTTTCCCTCTCCCTTACCACGAGTGATATGCCAGTATAATACATGAATACCAGTGGAGCAGAGGATACAGGCAGGCCCAGCTGCAACTCTTTATTTAGATTTGCCAGGCAGCAAGGTGGCAGATTTAATTCTATCACCAAGTGAGGCTTATAGAATGACTGCAAGGAAAATCAACCAAAGTATATGTAAGACCACTGTTTAAATGCTATTTCTGTGTTATTTTCCAATTCAGAAAGTTGGAAATCCTTTAAATAGATTTAGGTCTTTATGTATGAAATGGGGAGAGCAGAGGAAGCCTCTGTCAAAACACCAGCTGATGTAGGTCATTAGCACCTATGGACATGTAAATGTCAACAGGTTATCAAATCACATATCTAAATTCTGCCTAAGGGTGGTATGTTAGCAACAGAATTATACTAGTCCAAAGTAAATATATATATATACTTTTTTGTTTGACGCTGTGTATACTTTTCTAAAACAAATACTCTACAAAGCCAATTTTGTTTTGTAGACAGAAGTCTTCCAAAGTAAGACAAAGACAGCGCAGAGACTGAGACCCCCTTCAAACATCATTGTCCTTACACAGGATTTGCAGATGTGCCTGTAATAATACCTTACAAACAAGTTCTTATGACAAGAGGTTTTTGAATTCACATAGGGCTGTTCATCTAGGAACTCCAAAACACTGTCATCATGACTTGTACCATTTTACAAGGCAGAAAGTAATGGAAAGAATATTCAAGACTAATGGAAAGAATATTTGAGACCTATGCTTATAGTTTTACAGTGAGTCAATAACAGAAGTTGGAAAAAGCCCCATGTGTCAGTTCAGGGCTGTTCCACAAGGTCACAGATAATGCTGTGAAGGGAGTAAAAAGAAATTCCTGTGTTATTGCACTGACTAAACTTTTTGTCCTTGAATAGCTACAGAGCCCACTTAGAGGAAAGCTGGCAGAAATACAAGCTCTGAAGTGGCCACTACCTAAGTGCACTCAGATAAGTAATATTCCAGTTCAGTAAATTAGCACATTCATGAGTTATATACTTTGTCAGCACTTTTTCTTAGCGTGTGTACAGCAGATTTCCACTACATCATTCAGAGGTTAGCAGGAAACAAAATTAAACCCTCAGTGTTTTCACCACTGTACAACCTGCGAAGTCATTTTTCAATGCACTTAGCAGGTTATCTTGGAAAAGTCTAATAAATGGTGAGTGTTGCCTTTGACTTTCCCTTAGCAGAGCTCATTGTTCATCTAATTTTTGCAACAGATTTGCTACCTCATTTAAAACTTCAGCTAGAAGTGCTTTCCTGTTACATATTGCAAACAGACATATACAGTGACTCAGAAGCTTGGATTGGGTTGTGAAGTCGATATAGTTTTTGGCAAAAGACTGGGGAGCCTTTTTCTGGCTGAAAGCTAAGAATGATAAAAATAGATCCTGATTTTACAGTCACTGTGACAAACTGGCTTCCAAAAGCTTCACAACAGCACAAAGGGAACTAACTGGCAAAAGGGAAGTGAGCTGGGAAGATATATATTTTTCCCCAACAAGACTCAAATTCACCATCTTTTGAGGTTTACAATGATCTTATATCATCACATATGGCATGTGCTGCACAATGGCTACCCAGAAGTCAGCTTAGCTTGCAAGCAGCCATTCTCTTCCAAAGCTTTTCTGTGAGCTCAACACATTTAATTCACAATCACTTACAGAGTTTATACAAGCCTATAAAATAACCTAGTCTCCTGAATCATCTCTTACCTACAAGATATAATTTTATTCTATTTCATATGATTTCATTATCTTATTTTTGTCACTTGATCTCATTTTTCTTGGGGTTCTAAAGGATTTAACAACCAATGATAAGAATGAGATTATCAGCACAAAAATAGACAATAATTAAATGTCAGTCATGTCTGTGACAGAACAAATGCAATTCTGTATCTCACTACTTTTGGTACTGGCTAGTGCAATACTCATTAAATATTTTTACCGTTAATGCCGATAGTTTTGCAGTTATTTCAAACAGATGAAATACATTTTGCTTACCTACCCTTCATTCTTCCTCCTCTGCAAATAAGTTTTTTTCGGTGAAAGATTAGCATAGTTGGTACCAGGAATTTCAAACGGGATTGCTTATGCATCAAAGAGTAAGTATTAATAACAAAAATGCACTCACAGTATGATCGCTTTGTGATGATTAGAATATAAATTGTTAGTTCTATATAAACAGACAGACACACACACACTGAATTATGTGCCTTGCAATGGTATGTCTTTTGCATTCCTCTAACATCTGATAGTCAGATGCCACGTCACACACATACTTGTCAATTGCTTTTACCACTAAAAACTGTATGATGTTGCGTGGAGCTGACAACCCAGAGCACTCAGAATCCACCTGAAAACGTGTTACCCAGAGAAATGTCTTGCACACATAGGGATGAGGGGGAAGGATGCACTCTCTGCCCCAGGATCAAGCAAGCAAAGGCATTAACTTCACACAGAAGGCTAGTTTTCTCACTGTTGATGATGAGAGGTACATGCTAAGCAATAAATTAAGTGAGCACAGTCAGTGGTGGACAGAAATTCTTTTCTGCAGGCTCCGCTCCACCACGTATGAGTTATGGGGTCATCTCTAACTTGTGAAAATAACTCACATATCACACTCCCCCCATTGCTACGCTTCTTGCTACTTCTGCCTGTGGAGCTGGTGCAAAAATGTTGGAGCTGGACAAGGATCGAGGAGACTGAGAGTAACCATTTAGCAAAGAGTCCTATGGCAACTCTATCAGGCTTGTGGAAATGCCAGCCAGAGAACAGGCAGCCTCTGCCTCTCCAATTGCATTTTGTCATTCCTGACCTTCATCTAAGGGGAAGATGCTCTTGAACACAACAGCACATGGTTTTACAGGACTGGAGAGGGGCTGAAAGTGCACCTGTGCTGTGGCCCTTGTCCAAACCCCCACCGACCTTCGGAGGAAAAGAAATTTTCCCAGGAATACAGTGAGCAAAACAACCAGATAAACAAGCAGCTGACCGTGAAAGCTATGGGAATAAATAACACAGTGTTAAGCACAGGCTAGGCTAAGTATGTGAACCTTCAGTCAAAGTTCTGACCTCAGCTTTTGCAGGCATACCCAGGCTCACTTTAATTGCCTGGTTTGCAGGCTGGAGGGAAAGCAGCTGCTGCAGCACAGAGCCCAGGGCAGGTTGCAAACTCCCCCCGGCTGGGCAGCACGGAGCTCTCTGCTGCTGTGTCTGGGTCAGCCCCACTCTTTGGGCAAAATAAATCTACCCGTTACATCTGCTGGAAGGACAGAGCTGATAACCGGGCAGTAAGAAACTGGACTGAAAGAAAAACTGCCCCTCTGGTTTCGGTAATGTGGGCAATTGCTCCGTGTATCCCTGTGGTGGGCTGGGCTGGCTTTGATCAGTTACACTGCTACTGAGCAGCTGAAGCAGCCAGTGTATAATGTCCTGCTCACTCCTTTAATAGGAAAGGGCTGCCTTTATCCATGAGGCAGGATCATGCTTATTATCATGTTAATTAATACATTCCTAATGAGAAGCCGTTTCTCCAGTTTATACAGAGCCAAAGTGAAAATTGAAATGATTTTGCTAATTTAAAAAGAAATTATTTAAAAATACGCAAGGAAGACACTTTGAAGAGCCAAACAAAAGGAAAAATACTGGTGTTAATGAAATGTTGGTTAATTATCCTTTAGTTCACTCTTTCATATTCTTTCCTCATTCCTAATTGTCTCATCTAATTAGATTATAACTATTTATTCTACTCTGTATTGCATATGGGGTCTTCATAATACAATGCAAACAAATACCACTAATAATAATTAATGAAGAACTTTCTTTGGCGATGTGAGTCTTTCCAAGCCAGAGAGTGCAGCATCCAAGTGTAACTGGTTTCTGGGCTTGGCTTTATCCATGACAGAGGAACAGAACTCGAGGTTTTGCAGACTTGGTTATTTCTGCTCCTGCTGTGCCTGGCCAGCTTCCTAATGCTCTGGATCACTGTTCTCAGAGCTAAGATCATCACCTTAAGGCAATTATACTCGGTAGGTTAATGCTCATTGGTATTGGCTGAAGTGAAAGTGTGTCATGAGGTGGCAACAGCTATTAGCTTTAGGAGGACCATTCCTCTGCTTTCTGAGCCTGTCCAGAAAAGGTTGGTCTATCTGGTCTCAGCATCAGTAGTGTCTGTCCAGCAGAACAGTGAAGTCACTGCATTTCTGATGCTGAAGTGCAATGCATGGGGTTCTCTGCACAGTTACAGCTTCTTCTTTTGGTAAGGTCAACAGTCTCTCCTCATTCCTCAGGATCCTTCCTTTGGGCATCTCAATGTTGTATAATACCTCCTTGTTAAGGAACTGAGTAAATTATTCTATTTCATTGTAGAGTAACAGAGATGCTTCAGGACAGGCTGAGGGCTCACTGAAATTGTGGCTCCACGTGCCCAAAGTCAGAGGCTTTCAAGAGCTAACAGAAGACAGATAACAACATTTCCTTTCTGCCACCTGTTAATTCTTTTTAACAGATGGAGAATGGAGAGATTAAAAGCCCTGATACAGGAAACCATATTTTTTTCAAGACAGTGCTTAAACACATGCTTCTGCAAGCAGAGGCTTCTGTCCCAGTGAAGTTGAGCACGTGCTTAAATAGGTTTTTAACTCAGGATTTAAGTGACTCTTTCAGAGTCATAAAAGCAGTGGAACAAGCTAGCTGTGAAACCTCCAGTTCACATTGTAGTCTTGGTCATATCTTCACAGAATCTGTTTCCAAACCTGGAAGCTCTGGAGAACTCTGACAAGCCCTTTGGTTCCCCAGCTGGAGGCCGCATCCAAATCTGTGTCAGTTACTTAGATAGAAAGGTTTCTTCAGATTTGGGTACAAGTTGCAGATGTGGAATCAGGTAAGGGTGAAAAAATTAGAAAGAGCAAAGAAAGGCATTAAATGGCAAGTCTCCCACAGTTTAACCTGCTGTAAATAAGGAAACAATGGGATTTACCTGTGTTTATAATTATAGTCAGAAGAGGTTTAGACCCATTAATAGTTACAATACTGTGCAAACTTTTGTGGTACTTCTATGCATTTTAGTTTTTCCTATCCTTACTAATTTGCAATGAAAATGGTAAAACTTTCAAAGTTGAATACTAGCTCTGTATAACTTCTCAATGTGTCACTGACTTAGGAAGTAAAATATTGCTTGTGAAGCTGAGAAAGGCAACCTTCCAGAGCAACAATGAACTGAATGCCGGGAGATGTTTCCCTCAAACTTCTTTGGCCTTGGGCAAGACCCTTAATTGCCATGTGGCTCAGTATTCTTGAGTATTCCCTGTCCCATTCATGTATTCAGGAAAACCCTCTCTTCTTCCTAGGCTTTACCTGCCTTGCCTACTTAAAGAAACTTTACTTTTAGAAACACAAAGGTAATGGTGTTTTTAACCACAATCCCCTTCTTCCCTATCTCAAATTAACCCTTTGCAGAATGGCCCCTACTCCAGCTCCCCCAGAGAGCTGTAACCTCATAACCTCTGCGTGTCAAATTGGCCAGTAAAGTCTGTGCAGTTTTGAGAAAAGCATGCCATACAGTCTCTTGCACTATGATAAACAACTAATGCACACATTGCAGGTACTATAAAAATAATCCTCAAAGCCTTCCCATACAACGACAAAGAGATTTTAAACTGAGATAGGGAATGTCATAGCTTGTACCTAGGCCCTTCCAGATGTGCTGCCTTGTTCTCTGTTACTCATGCACACAGAGATGAGACCTCCACACCTCCTCTGTGTTCTATTTCTCGTTCTCTGGTGCATAATATGACTGGAGAAAAGGGTGTTGGCCACAGTGCCCCACAAAAAAGGGATGCCATCTTTGCAGGGCACTTTCATTACCCCTGCTATAAATTTAGCAGGCTTTCATCTTTACTTCCATAAGTCTCTATGCATTATGGTATGTACACTCGAAAAATTGAAAGCACTAAAGGATTATTTAAATAAACCTTCACCTAAGTATTGGAAAAATAAACCAGATAATAGGAAATGTAAAGTGTCAAACAGCATAGTAAGGAGAAAACACTTCAGTTACCAAATGGATGTTCTTTAGGTCTGTATTTCATTAAAATCTGTATCTGTTTTCACAGAGGGTGTTTTGCTATCACATGCAAATTCCTCATTTTTCAAGGAAAGCTTTATATAACCTGACTATTTGGCCTTTGTTAGTCATGCTACAAAGACTTAGAAGCTCTGAAGATTGTCTTAACTAAATAGACCCACAAGAACAACAATGCACTTTCTTCCAGTCACTGATCAGGTTTCTAAAGAGTAACTAATAATGTGAATTTTAAAGAGCAAAAGGCAACAAGAAAATATTTAATAGTAGAACTAACAGTGCAGCATACCTTCTGCAGAAACCTGTCTGATTTACTTTCCTTTTATCAATATTGCCAAGAAAGTAAATTTGTCACTGTACAGTTCAGAATCTCTCAAAGATCTACTTTAATGTTTCACGCTACGTTTGCAAAACAAGAGTAATAAAAATAATGACACCATTATTACTCTTCCCTCTTTGTTTTCAGTTCATCACTTGCATATTTGAATAATGAATTATATTCACATTATCTCTACACTTTTGCTCTTGACTTCCTCTGCTGGCTGAAAGTAAAGCTATTATCCACTTGTCAGTTCTGAAGAGCCATTCAACACAGCAGCCAATGGTCCTGACATGTAGATATACTACTATGCAAAATTATCTAGAGTACAATTTCAAGCTATATATGAGAAAATTACCAGCCAGCATAAAAATGAATCTCCAGCGAAGGTGAAATATTAAAAATTTCATCAGGGCCACTTTAGAACATAAATAAGTAGACAACAGAATTAGTTGTGAATTAGGCACAAAAGGCTAATTAGCACTATTGTATCATCTTGATTGACTTAAAGTCTATTAAATCACTATTTTATTGTCTGAATCTCTGAACCTTACAGGAAAAATAGAACCTTCTTCTATTAGGAGGCCCCGGTTCATTCTCAGATCTGCGGCTTTTCACTGCATTTCATTAAGACTCATTCCACTAACCAATATTTTGCACATGTAATTTCCTGATAAAGGAATGATTGTTTGTATCAGCTGATTTATAAAGCTTTTTTTATTAAGTGCCATGTTAAGTTATAAACAAATCACATAATGCAAAACCCCCACAATTTTCCTTCACATCCCTTCATGTAATTATAAATATAACCAGAGCTTCAGAAGAACTATGATTTTCATGAGGCAACGGAGGGGCAAATGCAGCTTAGCAGCAAACATTCTCAAGGGCAAAGACTTTCTTCTCTTCATGCTCACGTGTTTTTGTCAGGAAAGAATAACTGGAGGTTGGGAAGGTGAGAAGGTGCTCTCTGCCAGACAGAAAGCAATGTCCCCTGGGTGACATTAAACAAGAGGTACAAGAACAGATGGGAAATCAGAGCAAGCTACTGTGCTTGCTTTGAAGAATTGTCTAAGAGAAGGGCAGCTCCTGCCTCTCTGGTCAACTTTTATTCTTCTAAATCAGCTGCCTCAATCCCTTTTCTGTCCATTAGACCTGCTCCTTTTTGCAACACTGTATTGGAATGACCTTCAGACTTTTGAAAAGGGAGAGACAAAAAAACCATCTAGTGTTTAGTACAATGCAAGATGATAATAACTGCTTCTCTATAAAGAGTGAAAAGTATATCTCGTGGATCTCCTTTGGGGATGTCTTGAAGCACATCAGCTTATATTAAAATTTACAGAAGGCTGCAATGATTGAAATGTATTTTCATAGAATACAACTCCTGAAAATTTACATCTAGAATAATTTTAGCTTTTTACTAACCCTGTTTCATCTCACAGCATCACTTAGTGTAACTTTACACTGTAATTCCCTCACCTTAAACATAGATGTGTAAACAATCAGAAGACATGATTTATCCAAGAACATGGAAAGAGGATAATTACATGTCCAAAAAAACTCAAACATGTCTTCTTTCTCCTCCCAGAAAACCCGTTTTTATGGTATTCAAGGACAGTAGCCATTCTTGCATATCTGGCAGCTTGGCAATAGTAACAGTACCTCTTTTTGGTCTGTGGTCATTGGCAAGTCCTGGACAGAGGAAAATCTGCTACGTATCAACTGCAAGGTGCAGGCAAAATGAGTTGGATGAGTTCATGAATGTGCCAAAAAATGTCGACACATGCACAATAAACCCGATATGCCTGGCTTACTGCACACTGGGAATCCATCCTCATAATGCATGCATGCATATTTCTGCCTGGGAAATCATGGATAGCAGCATGGCAACCCTACATAGAAAGTCCTCTTTGAAAGCCTTGCTCTCAAGGCAATGTTTAATTCATTAGGTTAGACTTCCTTAATCAGTGACCAGTAGAATTATTTAGCTCATGATGCATGAGAAGAAAGCCTAAGACACTCCTCCCTAAAAACCCAAATGTATTAGTTCACATATGTTACAAAGAAGAAAACAAGATGGAGGGAAATTAAAGTAACACATTCAAAGTTTAGCTCAATTGTTGTTGTTTGTAAATAAATATCGCTGTGACAGCACAGTTTTGAGATATGGACTTTTCTGTAGCAATAATATGGGACCAAGCGAACTACAGAAGCTGAATAAAAATTGGGTTAACCTGATTGATTCCTGCTCTGTTGGCCTACCATGAATCATAGCACGCTCTACCTTTAGAAACTGCAGTCTATTGTTAGCTAAAGCCTGCCCTGTCTCCCTCAGCAATATGTTCAGTGTGCTTTCCCATCCACTTACCATGTACAAAAGTCTTTGCTGTGCAGAGGGTTAACCTATAAGCAGTCTGCCCCATGCTACATCATCACCCAGCCATGGCTTCCTTGTCCTTCCAGCAGCATCTTCATCCTTTTAAAGAGTCTGAGTGTGCTGATAGTGATAATGGGTAAGAAATGCTAGAGCAAGCCCTTTTGCTAACTTGGAAGCAATAATCAAAGTTAGTTGGGGTTCCCCCTACCTAACTTCTGCACTACCAGAAGTTAGCACCTAGATAGCACAGGGTGAGACATTTCCCCTATTAAACAAAAAGCACCCTCCAAATATCTTTTTCTGGACAGCAAGAAAGAGACAGTGAGACAGTTAACTCAGCTGTCTTAACTGACAGCACAGACTTCTTGAGTTTGATGAGAAAATCCCATACCCTACTTGTTCCTACTTACATTTAGGTATATGCTTAGATGTCCTGGCACCGAGATAGAGGAGTGCTAGTATTGATTCCCTGCCTTGAAGGTTGTAAAAAAAGAGAGCTAAGAGCAGTGAGATGATGTTGTCCTGCAAGAAGAGGCAAGGGAGTCCTGCTACCTGATATTTGGGGCTTCTCTGGGAGTCATAAGGCTTCTTTCCAAGTCTGCTCACCACTGGCTTTCTGCAAGTGTCCTTGGACATGTCACTTAGTTCCTTCTCCTTGGTTCTCAGCCTGTAAAGTGAAACACCAGCTCTTAACTACTTTACATGGATGTTACCAGAAAAAATATAGGGCAATTTGAGAAGGCCTGATGATATAATAATGAGAATCAGATAAATGCCACTGATGTGGGAAAGAAAGAGGATCAAAGAAAGGACAGCAGAAGTATGCAGTCACATCTGAAATTAGCATATGGACATTTTCAGTTTCAAAGGAAGCCCTTTGGGTCATTGAGTATACCATTCTACATTGTAAACATTTTTCCTTATATAAATATTAAAATGTATTCCCACCATAATATAGTGTTTCTTATATTAAGGAGTATTACTTTGTTCTCCTCATGGCTAAGAAATTTTCTGCAATATTTAATTAAATAAAACATAAGATTTCGTGATTAAAAAAGAAACAAGACACAATTAATAAAAAAGCTCAGACATTCAGTGGCAAAGCAGGGACTTATTTTCATTTAGACAGACGTGACAAAACTTAAATTGCTGAGCTTGTTTGACAGAAACAGATGCAGTGTGCCAGTAGATTTTAAATAGAGAACTAATTTTGATCACAGCTCTCTTTGGAAGTCCAGAAGTATAGAACACTAGCTTAGCTATCAAGGAAAAGTCATGAAAAAAATGATACTTTTGTCCAAACATTTTCCCTTTTCAGCTAATTTCACCACTGCTGTGATCAGATCCATCCAAGCCAGTTATCCTTCATCCAAACCCCAGTTTTATACAGAACAAATGCAGCCGAAAGATACATTTTAATACAATAATCAGAACACACATAACACTAGACTCAAATCATTCAAAAGTGTCTCTTCACCCAAATCAACAGCACGAACTCATTCGTCTGGATTTTTCTCTGGATATTGGCAGGCATTAAGTGAATAAACCTCTGAAGATATATTGTTTCTAATTCAGCGCTACAAGACAAATCCTTGGCTTTATATTGAACAATCAAGTATTTTCATAGTATTTTTCTTGTTTGACAGTTTTTTTCAGTCAGTAAATTCAATGTCAAGGCAAAAAAAAACCAAACTCTAGATTGTCCATACCTGGGATACAGTTGGTAATTATTGCCACCTGCATTTTCCTAGATAATCATCTTTGCTGGATCTTGTGGCAAAATAAAACCAAGAGGCATGGAAAGTGGTAAATGATGGAATTTGAATGAAAACATGCTGCACCAGCACAAATCCCAGGTGCGTTTTCATTTTTTTCATCAACATAGTATGTGGTAGTTTCAGGGAAAGTCCAGGGCCCTGTTGAGTTAAATACCATATGGACTAAGAGACTGCCCAGGGAAGTGTCTGGCAGAGGTAAGAACTGACCTCTATTCCCACCACCCTCCCCAGTAATTCTTTTCCCTTCATTGTGCATATTTTATACAGGAGCCACTCAGAACAGACCCCAGGTTTCATGTAAAAGGAGAATTTTGTTTGCTACCCATAGTTTCTCATTCATGCTCATCTTTTATCTAGAACCTGTCCTTTTCTAAGTTTTATTTTCTGCTTATTTCTGTATCTAAACCTAGTACCTAATTAGCTCTGGGGACAATTTCAAGCCTGCTTGTACTTAAAGACAGTTTGCATGAGAACTGAGGCTGGTCAGAAACACTCTCTTCATGTAGGGTGTGCACCCATGCAGTCTCTTCCACCTGGTCTGGCTGTGAATTGGTTTCTCAGAGCTTTCTTTTCTCTCCAGAGACTCTTTTTTGATATCTAATTTCTCACAGACCTTTTAAACACTCATTTCTGCAAAAAAGAAAAGTTACACAGTCTTGTCTTGGCCCCTGAAAGTGGACCTTGCATTTATTTATATAGTCAATGTGCCACTCTCCTGCTGGTTTCTCCAATAACTAGACATACAAAAATGTAAATGGATATCAACATGCTGGAATGGTGCATCACCAGCAATCATGTGCACTGTTGGCTAAATTGTACCACATATTCCTAGATTATTAAATACTTGCTCCATGTCCACCACATGGTCTACTTATCTAACACCCCATTTACCAAAAAATATCCAGCACTCAAAAGTAGGGATTTTTATAGTTAAGGACTTCATAAATCTTACCTTGCCTATAAAACAATACACATGCACACACCACACATCTTAGCAAGTGTAAACTCTGGCCCCTTGTTTCCAGACCTGGAAGGTTTTACCTCATGGCATTTGTTAACAATCCCTTACAGAGATATCTTCTCAATCTAAAAGAGCTAAGTGTCCTCACAGACACAAATGTACCTACCCATGATTGCACCAAGGCTGGTGACAAAAATTCCCATTTTTATGCAAGAAATTTTACTCATGCCCAGCCTATATCCGGCATGAGTAAAAGCAGACTCAAGTACTGAACCCTCAAAATGTAAAAAAATTTGTAAATAACTTTGCTTTACTCTGATTCAGGTTCTTCCAGTATAGCTGGCATTTGGAGTTTCAGGAATATTTAATTATATGGAAAGCCTTAAGGGGCAATAACAAGCTGGTTTCTGAGCTAATGGGAGAGAAAAGAATATGAGATTAAAATCTAAAAATTAAATAGAGGGTCATTCTTTTTAATGACTAATAACTCTCAAAGAATTTAAGTTTCAATTAAATTCTGACTCCAAAGGTATTTATGTAGTCATGAAACTATTTTTAAATATTTCACATTCAGAGTGCTCCAGTTTCTTCAGTGGTTCTGGATAATATCAGATACCATTGTGATATCCAAGCAACCTTGCAGGAGCTCTGGTTTTGCTTTTCGCTTCTTGTTCAAAGTAGTAATTTTTTTCCTATTAATGACTTCAGAATTTTTGAGGATTTCTTAGAAAAATCTTCTGCCTGTAGGACAAATAGTGCAAAATTTTGGCCAAACTGGTTGCTTACACTTTTAAGTACTGAATGAAAAGTGGAAGTTTGGTGCCTAGAGCATTCAGGTGGGAAAGTATCATAAGACAAGCAGATAGCAGGGCATCAGGAAATTATTGTCTGTCCTGGAACAAGAGAAAAAAAGGGGATCTTCTCCCTTCCATATCAAAAATGGTCTTTTTATATGATTGCAGAAAAAGGAAAGATGAAAACCATCCCTTTTCATAACAGGACACACAGCACAGGAATGCATAAATATAATACAAGACTAAGAAAACATAAATGGTCTCATTTGGTGACGTGCAACCACGTGACTCTCAGACGTCAAACCCAAACCTTTCTCACACATTAAGAGCAGAACTTTATTAGGTAACATCTTGCATTAATTTATGTAAGTGGCTCATGGATTCCCAGGTTACAAAGTGTTGTGATTGTCTAGGGAAAAAAAAACCCAAAACCGAACACTTTCAGTCAGAACCCAGCTGGTGCTGGAAGGAGGGGTCATGCCTCAATCCACTCATGCCTGGAGCACTGGGATCTCCCATGTACGCAGACGTCTCCTCTCGCAGCTCTGAAAGGAGAACTGGCCTTCTCAGAGAGCACTGTGAGTCATGAGAGACACTTATACTGTCCTGCAGGCCCAGCAGCTCCTGCAGCTTAGATATGTCAGCAAGGCTTTTCCTCCCCTCTCTCCCAGCTCAAGGCATGAATTCCTGTTATCACCAACTACCCTAAAAGGACCTTACTTCCCACTGCACTGATGCAACTCATGCCAGAGTGCCTTGCGTTACTTTTGTTTCTGTTGGGGCACCAAGTGACTAAGTTACCTCACGTTATATTTTCCTCTTAAAGACTAAACCACAGAATACACACAAACAGAGTCTTCCAGCCCAGTCCAAAAGATTGGACAAACACTAAGGCCATTTTCCAGTTTGCTGGCTGATGGACATAGCATATCAGGTGATTACAGGATCTTTTTCCCAGGATAACCACTGAGCAATCAAAATTAAGTTGAGGGAAGCCTGAAGATCCCTAGTGCTGAAAGGACCCTGCTGACCAAGGATGACTTTTAAAGTTATCTTTTAACCTGGGTAGGCATTCCTGGTATGGCAAAGAAGAGCACATGGGCAGAAGCTCTCATTTCTTACAGCCCAGAGGTCTGATATGCTGTATGTCCTTCCATGACAACCTTGTGCTGAGGGTATATCAGCTCTAGCCATAAGAGCCTTGGCTAGGAAATATAGACTCTTGAGAAGAGGTCAGAAAAAATCCTCCTTATTTTGGCTTGCTGCTTTATTTTCAGGCTGAATTGTGGTAGATTTTAGTTCTAAGAGATTGAATTCTGATGTCACCTTTTTTTTGGGGGGGGGGGGGGGGAGTAGGAACGGGGGATGAAAACCAAAGAAATTAAAGCAAATGCCTATTTTCATGAAAGCATAATTTCTCATCCAATCTCAGGAAAATAATAAGAAGAATAAACTCTACAATTATTGAAGAATCCATTTGAATCAAGAACATAACTCTATCAATAGTCCCAAGCATAATGACATTTTTGTTTGCCTTTGCTGTGTAGTCGATATTTCAGACCTTCACCAGCATATTAAAAACAGAAAGCAGCATATATTCACTGCTACAAAATTCTTAAAGGAATCTCTATAACTACTTTAAGAATCTGTAGTTCAGAACTTGTGTCTCTTTAAATAAAATTATAAAAGGGAAAAGATGCATAGGAAATTAAGGATAACTTACTCCTGTGTCACTGAAAGTATATGGGGCTAGATACTATACACTTCTATAGTAAGGGATACCTAGATTGAGTGAGTAAGAAAGAAGAAATTACTTTTTTATTAATTACAATTTATGTGTATATCTTTACAAAATTTTATATGATTTGTCCATTTTACCAAATGGGAATTGAGGATTAGACTAAGGCTCTGCTTAAGAAAGGATGAAGCTAGGTGTTAAAATTTCAGATGAATAAAAAATCAGCTTGACTCCCTGTGAAGTATTTGGGGAAAGACGTGGCCCTTTACACTAGAGATAAGTGCTCCTGCGTGTTGACCGCTTGGCCCTTTGGAGAGCCAAGGGACATACAACACACCGAATGGCTGTCTTAAATGCAAAAATTCACTCCAGCCAACTGCAAAGAGCTTTGTGCACTTGGGCTCATGCTGGGATTTCTTCTGAACATAGAAATGTGCCCATTGTGCCAGAGATAGAGAGGGCATTAAACCCCCCAGATGGCTGAAGCTTCTCACCTCCTCTTCTTTTAGGGTGTTGTCTTGACTTCTTCCTCAATAAAAGAGAGTCTCAGGTTTGGTTTTGTTACTATCAAATAATGTTGTCAAACAGACCACTGCCAAGAGCCCCACTCTGCATCCTGTCTGTGGCTGCAGGCACCTGGATTGGGATAAAGTACGGATAGCAGCTGGGTGCCTACAGAGGCAGGCGGTGGCCGGGAAAGGGTTTTCAGGTTTACAACTGTGTTTATTCTCCAGATTACTAACTGCCACAACAAGGTTCTAGACCTGTCAACCCGCACAAACAAACCCAAAGCAATCCTTGGTGATAATTTCAAAGGCACTCAGAGGATCTATAGCAAAGTTTGTAACTAAATAAAAGCACCTCCTCTCTGCACTCCTGGTCCTGTACTGCCTCCTTCTCCTCTTGCTGGGGACACACTGCATGTGGAGCATCACAATTTAACTTTGGGCCTTGAAATTCACTATAGGACATCCAGAATCCATGAACTTAAAAATATATATAAGGGCACAAGGGAAGCAGAAACACTATAACGCTGTTCAATAGATTAAGCAACACCATCCTCAGCTGGCATACACTGGCATAACCATTCACACCAGTAAAGGGCTAGCAGGATTGTTTTTTTCTAAGAAGGAAACTGCAGCTGAACGCAAAATGCAGTTAGTCTGAAAATAACAGACTTGGTAGCATTTCTGTTTTTAAAGTGGCTTGTGATTTTGGTTGTGAAGTTGATGAAACACAGCACGAGATATAACAATTTTGTCTAACATACATGCACGTTCCATACACACAATATACACATATATTAACATATCCCTATTTTTTTCATTCCCCACAAATTAAAGTGACAAGCTAGATGTTAGTCCTTTCCGAATTAATCCTGTCTGAATTGCATTAGTGTCATCTTCACCGTACACCAGTAACTGCTAGGCTATAAAATTTATGATATAACGTTCACAATTAATCTGCAAATATATACTAATTCACACTGACCTTTTTTCAAACTGAGGCCTTTTTAGCACTCACAGTAGGTTTAACATTGCCCTACTGAGTGTTATTAAGAAGCAGTCAATGGCTGTCCATAATTACATCATGCAAATGACATTTGCTTTTTTGTTTGAGCTTATTCCCTCCAATGTTTCCTTCTTTTATCACACTCTTCACACATCTGTGTCCCTGAAATGGCACTGTAAACTCCTCCTCTTTTGGTCCCCAAGTTCCTTTTTCTGTCTTCCCTGGCTGTCATGCAAGACACCGCCAGCAGTTTGGGCTGGTGCGGCAGTGACATATCCCTCTGACATAGGTTATGTCGCCAGCTGGTTGGAACAGGTGTACACTGATTTTACCATCAAATGGCAACACGCTCTTGGCTTCCTACCAGTGCACAGGCATGAAAAACCTGTTCCCTTAAAATTTCTTCCAAGATTGATGGGCTGTTCTTTGACACAGCATCCAGCAACAATTTCAGTTCCCAGATTGTTTCTCACCGTTTGGGCTTGTTCAACAATAGCAGCAACAGAAAGTCGCAGAGAACTTCTTGTTAGTGGAGACAAATTACTTGGTCTTTTCCTCTTTTTCTTCAGCAAAATAAAACAGAGCTTTGGATGGAGCAGCATGAGTACCCAACTGCTTGTGAAATAATGCCACATACCTGTCTCTTAGAAAATAATTGATGCAAAATGTGAGGTAATATTTTGCAAAATTCCCATCAAAAAGGTAAAGAGGGTAACAATAATTCTGAATATCTAACTGGTTAATCCAATTAAGATGAATCAACGTTAGGATATGCATCAATAGCCGTGTCTGGTCACGGCTGTGTCCTGTGAGCCATATTAGTGAAAACACAGCTCAGCTGAGGATACAAAACAGAGATAAAATATACCAGCTGATGATCTTCATCTTTCCAGTAGCACCACAGTGACGGTGCACTTAGGAAAGCACAGGACTCAACTCAGCTCTAAAGTACATTTTTGAGGCTGAGATCATCTTCTTACTCTGTTCCCAGAGTAATAAGTAATGCTCTGATTAATTCTGCAATAGAAAATAATCTAATACTAAAAATATCTCAACTTCCATTAAGCCAGTTCTGCAGTCTTTAAAAATCCAAGGCAATTATAGTAGTTTATGACTGACAGTATGTCTTGATTTGTGGATACTTTGGGAAACCCTTGTTCTTCACAGCTGAGGAATTACACTTTCTATTAAAAGCCATTGCTTATATTCTCTTGTTAGGCCATCCCACAGAAAACACTGGATGGCAAAGCAGACTTTTAATGACAACTAATCAGAAGGTCAATGGTTGGAAGACACAACTAAAGTAACTGAGTTAGTAAGACAATGTTATTTTAGTCTAAAACCAGCTGAAAAGCAGAGGTGGAGGAAGGAAGTAGTGCATAGTTCAGCTGCTCCTGTTCTTAATATTTATTTTCCTATCAGTATGATTTTCAAATTCTTTTTCCGCAGCTCCTTTTTTAAGTGAAAATTTTCCGAGGGAAATTCCACACACCACATTCCTAACAAACTGATTATCAAATAAAAATACCTGACAATATATTTATTAGAACTGTAAAGAGAGTTGCTTAAAAGGCTTCTATATTTATTAAAAAAAAAAAAAAGGTGTGTGTTTGTCTTAAGTATTTAAGCCTCTGTACTGATACACAGAATAATAAGGCTGGTGCCATGGTAACTACTGTGTGGTTTTTAATTGAACAGCTGACTTTCAGGAGTGAGAATAGCTACCTACTTCCCCGCTTTCTGCAATATACCAAGGCTCTATCTCGAAGAAAAACAACAAATTAGGGGCTATTAGCTCCTGTGGTCTTGACAGCTATATTTTCTCCCTACAGTAGGTGCTGTTCATATAGAAAAGGTCTGCAAAACCCGCCACAGCACACACACATCCTTCGTCAATAATTTGATTTGAAATCAGCTTACAATTGCCTTTTTTTCATCCTTGGTCTGATATTAAGGACAGGAGGGGTCTGACCTAGTATAGGGAAAGGCCTACATACTATTACATGTTATGTATAATTGTACCACAAAGAATGCTTTTTTCTCCAAATAGTTAATTGGGATGCAATACTGGATATTTTAAGCTTTACAAAAGAGCTCTTTGCATAATAGAGTGGCTGCTTCGTGCAGCTCCTATGATAAAATTCTCACCAGTCTTAAAATGACAGATGTAATATTACCTTTAATAAGTGTCTACCGATGCATGCAAATTGAATTAAATAGTGGGAGTACAAATTTGTCTGATAATTAAGATAAAAATTCATGTCAGCTTAAGCCCTGATGTATATTAGTAACCCTGTATACTTCTTTTTCTGCCTTCTCCACCAATTACTTTTAGTGTCGAACTCATGATTACTGTAATATGCAGTCCTTTAAAAATTTAAAAATTATCTGTAGAAAGTATTAAACAAACAAAAGACTTCTTTTTAAAGCACCTTCAATACGAAATATTTTATCTGTGACTTCAGAGAACCTTGCAAACTGCTCTAAATTCAAAATACCTCACATTTGAATAATTTCTCTTCTCAGAGTGTAACAGAAATGATAAATAATAGGTATAGATGTAAAATAATAAATAGGGTGAGCAGCAAACAATTTCTCCAATATGTGAAAATAATCACTCTTTTGGGAAAGGTCTCTGCTTCACGTCAGGGCAAAATTCTACCATCAGACCAAGTTTTCCACAAGCCAGTTATGAAATCTAGCTATTTGACTTTCTTCTTAGTCTGTCTTTGAAGATATACTAGGAACTGGAAATTCCACATTTTTATAGTTAAGAAACTCACCTAGGACATGAAACAGGCAGCTCAGGTGCTTGAACCTGGGTTTAAACAGTTCTTGTAAATTTCCTAAGTCATGAGCTCCTCTTGGATAATACCTTATGTGCTTTCATTTTTGACCTGAGATGCTTTCTTGGATGCAATGCACCTTATAAAAATGTTATTTAAATGGCTACAACCCCACATAAGCTGTAATTACAATAAAATGTTTTTCAACCAAACCCTATAAAATCTGTAGTAAAACAAAATCCCTGTCGGCTCTTGGCATTAATGGGTGTACTAACTTTGCCTGGAATATGAATTTACATTTTTTGCACTTTAAGTCACACGTATCTTAACTGTTTCTGTTTTGGAATGATACATGCTTAAAGAAAAACAGTCTGGGGTCATTTGAGGCTAATCATTGCATTGTAGAAGAGAATTTGTGCTTGATATGCACAGTGATCTTCCAGGTAAGGAATTCAAATTCAGGACACTAAAATCCTGATACATATTTTGGAAATGAGATGAAATTGGAACTTTGTCCTGAAAGATCTCAATTTTATTTTTGTGAGGTCCTAGAGCCAAGGTTCCCATATCTCAATGTTCCTGATATTCTGGGCTAAACTCTGGAGGAAAAGTCCATAATTTCTTTGCTGATGCAGTGAGATGCCTCATGAGAACAACGCATCCACTGGTCCCAGACTGACAGAAGTCTCCTGAAATACATATATATATATTCCAAGCACTGCAATATTTGAAGACAAGATATAAGAACAAGACTATTTGTATCTTTGATTCAAAATGTGTTTACAACTTACATTTGTGCTCCTTGAGCATCAAGTAACAGAAAATGTGGCTTCTGATGCACTTGGCATGGGTTTAGGTCCCTTTATGTGTAAGACACAACCTGTATATATTCTCCAGTGGTGGTTAAACACCTCTAATGAGTTTTGCAGACATGTCGTGAAGTTAAACATGTGTCAAAAAAGAAATACCAGCTGCTATGAAAAATCCAGTCTCTTTTATTCTACTGTTTTGTTAGCACTTGGAAAAAAGCAGCCAGTATAGGCTTACAGGCTGCATAGGTAGAATAGGCAGTCTTAAAGTAGAAACCCAAACCAGACCAGAAACATTGGATGCACAGTTCACAATTACTCAGACCTACCCTCAGACTGGGAGCTGAAGCCCACTTTTCTGCTCCAGCATTACAGCAGAGCTCGAGGTAGTTTTGGATAGGGCTGGACACCACTGTGGCACAGAGCAGCAATCAGCTCCAGACACTTTTTTTCTTACAGGAGCCTGACCTGTTGAAATCCCTGACTGTGCTCCTAGACATATCCTTGTTGTTGCTCTGCCCATCTGTAAAATGGAAATAATAGCACCAGGGATGTCATGAGGACAAATGCATTAAAGAAAATGAGGTGCTCAGATACTATAGTAATATGAGCCGTATGACTAAGCTTTAAGTTCATGTGCGTTAATAACAGTGTTCAGTCCGTCTCTGCTATAACACTGTACTTGGCAACAATTTAAGTATTATAAAGAGTCACACTGTATAATGAGTGAGATTATAGAGCTGAATGGATTTGGAAGCCAAGACTGGCCTAATGGAGCAAATAACACAGACCCTGTCATTAACCCTTGTCTCCCTTTCCTGCCGCACCCAACGGGCCGGGCGCTGCACCCCAGCCGGGCAGCACGAGCCCAGCCAGCATCTGCTCCCTCACAAGCCTCTGTCCTCAACAACTGCAAGATGGGAGGAAGGATACATGCCCGGCAGAAATGGCTGCAAATCCAGTTAAAATATTGGTTTGACTTTGCTTAAACCAAGTTAAAGTGCTGTCCATGGTGTTTCAATGTATTGGAGGGGGTAAAAATCAAATCCCATCCTAATACATCTCTTCTAATAGAAATAGCACTGGAAGGGGCTCTCAAAGTCATTCCTGAAAATGTCCAAATACTGTGTTTTTCGGTCCTTTGATGTTAAAGAACATTTTCCATTTTTTTCACTGTCATTATACTGATAAAATGAGAGAAGAGACAGAGGATTTATCAATGTTTGAAGCTTCAGGAGTGAGTCTGGGTTTTACTTTACCCTTTGTGACCCTGTGAGGAGTCCCAGGCTCAGTTACTAGAATCCTTCCAAGGTTATTACGGCTTTGCAATATGATAATCAAGAGTTCAGGTAGGTGTTGCACTAACAAGACACAGAATCAGTTCCCCTGTAACTGTGCCAACAGCAGTGAAGTGAATGCCTAATTTAATGCAATCTCCCGATGCCTCTTGCCACCAGTGCAGATACAGTCAGATGTTTGGTGAATTTTGCTCACCAACTGGATGTTCCAATAGTCTCCATAAAATGATGTGGGGAGAGATGTCTATACCACAAATCAACAGTGGCACAAGAGCCATGCAAGAAGCCAATAAGCCGTAGAGACCGGTGTAACTAATGACCACAGCAGTAGTCATAAATAGTTTCTTCAACCAGAAGGAGCTACAGCTATCATCTTATCCAATGGCTGTAACAACAGGGTTTTGGGGGTTATGGAGTTTTCACTACCCTTTCCTGAAAAAGGACAGTAAAATATCTCTTCTGGGTCAGCAGTCTCCTGTTCAGCATTTCTATAAGGAGCTACACAGGACAATACACAACTGAAGTGTTGCTTTCTCTGCAAAGCACCAATACACGTGAGAAGAGATGCTTTTAAGTGAGTTGAGTACAGAGGGGCTGTTTCCCTCTCCCTCACTTATGTGAGGAGTAAAATCACTGAGAGGACCAGCCCGTGGTTGTTCCTGGTGTTCCTCCCTATTCCCTTTCATGGACTGTAGCAGAAGCTCTACCTAATTACACCTGTGATGAATTTGTCCTATCTGCAGCAGACATTACTAAGGAGTGCTTATTACAGATTGGTGTGTGATGGTGTCTTCTCTGTAACCCTCACAACCAAGTCCCATCAAATGGGAGTTGATAGCAAAGATCAACCTAAGATTTAATGTCCTAGCCTTTGCTGGGCTTTTTGCCTTTTTTTTTTTTAAAGTAGCTTTTTGGGAAGTTAATATACACAGCTATTCAGAACCATAAATGACTATTTATCCTGTAGCAAGCTAAAAAGGTTCAAACTACATCACAAATGAGGGTACACTGGCAAAATGGCTAACTGTGGTCTTTAATTTGTAAATAATGATTTTAGACCATGACCCTTAATAGGACATTGTCACTTGTGCTGTGATTTATGTCTAGTGTGATGACATCAGTACCAATACTGCTGATAAAAGAACACTTATATTGAAGCAAACAGAATGATGAATGGAGTACAAGTCTCCTTACTCATTTCATTACTGACTCTTCTGTTCACCACAGAGCTAATGTAGCGAGTCATTGTCTGCCTTGGGAGTATTTTGCAGGTTGAATTTAATGGCACAAGTGTATAATATGTACTTCAGTGTAGTGTTTGAAATGGCACAAACATAGATTAAAAAATATATATGTGTTGGATAGTTCGTGCATGAAACAGAAAATAACTTTACGCTGATTTTTTTTGAAACCGAAAACATCTAGAAAGTTCTTCTTTTGTTTTTACTGCAAAATTTCCAAGGTTTATGAGAGCACTTAATACCCCAACAAGTTAAATTTCTGCATATGTTTTATAGAGTGGACAAAAATACCGAGTAACATTACCAGCACAGGTAAGTATGACACACATGTTTTTCAAAGGTACACGGTGTTTTTTTTTTACAAAGTTTTCCACTGAAAATGCAGAAGCATTAATATATAGCCATCTTTAAAATGCTTTCATTAGCAAACGTTTGATACTGAGGCCTTTGCCGAAGTAAACAATGTAAATGTTAACATTAACCTTAATCAGACCTATTTCCTAAGATATAAATACTATACTAATGAAGGAGTCTGCCAGCATAATCAGGAGAGCAAAGAATTCCCCTAGGACTCTTCAAGCATGTGTATGTCACCAATAATTCTGCTAACCCTTGAGTGCTAGTGACTTTGAATGTAGAGAAGGGGAGGTAAATGCAGTTTTATTAGTGCAGTTTTATTGCTATGACCAGCTGCACTCTTTTCTCTATAAAAGGTAATTACTTTCAATAGTAACAAGCTAATTGATTGCTAATTAAATCAATTGGCACACTAACCGCTGTCAGAAAGTGACAGATTAGCTGGTCACATGACAGTGTGTTAGTAATGAAAAGTGGACATGGTCTGAGTGTGATTGACACGGCAGATGAAAAGTGATTTGGGATCTCCTAGGTGGTCATGAAGAGGGCATGGAAAACATGATTGATTCAATGGTGACTGTCAGGGAGGAAATGAGAATTGAATGGGATTCAGTGTTGCCCTGGAACCTCACCACATGATGCTCCAAGTTTTTTCACATGTAAATAAGCTAGACAGCCTTTCTGGCAAATGAAAGGCAGGATGGGGGAGGAAAATGGGAGGAACAGAAAGTGAAAGTCAAATCAACAGAACTCACTTAGAAACTTCAGTTTGCTTTGCAAAAGGGAAACAAACCCACAAAATTTTCAGTGACTAAGTATATGTCCCCCTGTGTTCTCAATAATTGTGAAGGTTTATGAAGTAGTTTAGAAAGGGCTTGGTAAAAATAAAATTAACATTTTAGTCTTTAGCATGTTGCTTAATTTGTAAGAACTCTATATACTTTCTAAAACAAAGGAGAGGAAAACGGAAATAGTTTCATGCTATTAATATTTCACAGACAACTATGTATTCAAATACATATGTCCCTCAGTGTGTCTCTTTCTCTTTTATTTCTGTCAAAATATAACAAGTTCAGTATCACAAAACTGAATTGATTTCCTAAAGATTAAAGGCTCATACCTAAAATTTAGCATGCATTTATTTCTAAAACTTAGTATTATATAGTAGTCAATATTAATATATCAAAGCCACACCTTTTAAAGTAAAATGGGAAAATGCTGCTAATTCTTTTTATGAAAGACATTCCATACTTGTTATACAGTCATTGCCACCACACTTGAGCGTTTCTGAAACACAAAAATTTTTATATAGTTTTGAATAATAAATAGTTAATACTGAGCATAATAATATGCCAATAAATGAGTTAGTGCTCAGCAGTTCCTAACAAATGCTGACATTTAACTGTAACTGTGAAGGTATTATCCAGATACATCTAAAAAGCAAACAGTTATTACTGTTTTATTAACCTCAAGATGGTATGAGCCAGGGCTTGTGTGCTTTATTCATCCTTTCAGAAGAGAACTGGCACCACTAAGGACAAGTGTTGTTTGGCAGTGCACCAAACCAGCTGTCCCTGAGGGTGTTTCCTTTTCGTAGAACCCAGACCAGTGGCATTGCACAAGTTGTGTGGACACAGTCATTAAAACCCACCACTATTTTAAAAGGAAATGGGAGTCTGGTCTCATCTGCTTTCTTATACAGCCCTACAGCTGCTTTCAGGATGGTTTGGGAAAGAGGCACCACTAGTTAGCAATGATTTAACTTTCTGCAAGAAAGAACATAAGTCAAAATAAAGATACACCTCTCTCTGTTGAACACCATAGCAACTTGTAAAATTGTTGAATGAGTCCATGACTGTGTGGGAAGAGACACAGACACCATCTAGGGGCTCTGTTTTGGCTAACAGATGGCAAGTGGGATCAGAAAGATGCAGGTGATATTTTGTGCCTTAGTTTTTGACCAAACTGTTCAACATCGCCTCTTTGCACTGAGTGGTGGGATCCGGATCATCAAGAGAGTAAAAGGCAAAGTGCACCTTCTGCCTCATTTAACTCCTGCCAGATCTCCTGTGGGTGCCACAGTATCATCTCCTGCTTTTAATTTTGCTTCTTTGCTTCCTTCTTTTTCTGTTTTTTTGAATGGCTGTGACCTGGCATCTCTTCTGTCATATAGGTACTACCCAAGAGGAAGGGAAGAATGACCTTCATTCACAAGAATGACAATTCATTTAATCCAAATAAGCCTATAACTTTCAGTTCATTTCTGTCTCAGACAAGAAAATTAAAGCAAAGGGAAAAAAACTGGAAAGAATCCTACTCATACAAATTATCCTAACATTTTAATGCTATGCCTCAATCCATGAGTTTTTACATAAAATTATGCTTCAGATTATGCAATGGGTTTAGAGGACCAATAAGCACCACACCTGGCTAGATAAGGCTCATGTTGTATGAATATAACAGTATGTGGCCAGAACACATAATGGGATCATTACTTCCTCTGAGTATTTCTTTTCTAATTCCAGTGTATAGATTATGAAAGATCTTCTCTATCAAAGAAATTTCTATTAGGGTGAGTATAACTGGGGAATTATTTATTGATATTAGCTTTTCAAGGATATCAATTCTTGCTCCTACAAACTATCTTTGCACTGTCATGTTTCTATTCTTTAATCACTTACACAAATGAAGGCAAAGTTCATGCACACAAGTTATTAAATACTAATTTTTCAGATACTCTTATTCATGCAGAATTTTATCTGCTATTTTCAGCCAAGTCTTTTAGACCTAAAACAAGAATGGCCATTAAATATAATTAGTTATATGTTTTGTCATTTATCTCATCTTATGAACAAAAACCCAGAAGCTGTGAAATATTGCCAGCATAAAAGATTACGCAAGCATTTTGGCACTGAATTTCAAGCCATCCTAGCTTCTAAACATGGTAGCAGTCAGTAATGAGTCATAACAAAATCTTTCCTTTTTGAATAGTAAGGTATTACAAAATGTTATGGAAGTTCCACAGAGAGCTTTAGAATACATATCTCAATTTTATAATGTGTATTTCTGTTTTTTAAGGTGAACTATTAAAATTTCTTTTCTTATAATGATTTCTTCCCACCTAATCACGCCATTAGTGGTGATGAAATTACCACTCACGCTCTGAATTTGGTCTGCCAGAACAGCTCAAAAACAAAACAAAAAACTTCCCATTTTCCTACCTCAGAGAACACAGGTCATGCAGAGCTGAGACTGGTACAGATACAGGGAGAGGTCCTTTTTATGTGTTTCCTATTCAATCAGCTTCCCTACTCTGGAATGTCTGCATCAAAGCCTACAGGCAAGTGTGGATCACATGGCACATACCACATGCTCAGGCAAGCTGAAGGTTTTGGTGTCATGGAGGTCTGGAAGTGCATTGACAAGGGAAGCCTCTTCACTGTAGGTAGAACCTGGCTGGGTACTATACTGGTGCAAGACCTGCAGAGGTTCCTCTATATTCCCATCTTCCCACAAGTTCCAAGTGGGAATTATCTGGCAATGCTTGTGGCTCCACTGTTTATCATGCAACATATGTGTCCAGTTTTTAGGAACAGTATGTTGGGTGTCTGGAATCAAGTTGCAGATTTGGCAGTCCTAGACTATTGCACCAGCTCTCTTGGAACAACCAGTGCACTGATACACACACCTGAACATGAAAACAGGCTCCCCAGGTAGGCACAAGAGCATGAGAATCTTGGGCCTATCTATTTACCCAAAATCCCAAATGGAAAATTTGTCCTGTGATTTGGGAGAGAAGTCATGTTTCTTAACACTTGTTGCAATATTTAGGGTCATCTTTCCTCATGATTAATTCAATCGTTGTACAGGGAAAAGCTGTGAGAAGGATCCTACCCTTCGGTGTGTTGTAAATATGTCCTTTCAGGAAACTAACAAGGCGTGGGAGGGAAAAATATTATCACAGCTTGACATGCTACCTCACTGATAGCAATACAATTGAATTAAACTTGTACAGATTCAACAAGGGTGACATTTACAAAATAAATCTAATCCCACTTAAGCACTGGTTATTTTAGGTCATAGAGATAATCCTCTATAACACTGAAAAAACTGCAAATGTAAACCATATTTAAATAAATAATTAATTCAAAGGATTCATATTGTTTGGATCAACATGGTACCTGCTTGCCTATTTCCATGCACCTATCTCTTTTTGTCACTTATAACCAATGGCTTGTCTAGGTGAGCACTTGCAAAAGATAGAACTAATCCATCAATGGTGAGAAGTCAATAAAACATAAATTAAAGCATGTCAAAACCCCATGTAAACACTCTAAGCTAAAGGGGCTTTAGATCAGATGAATCCTTCATACCTAGATTAAGCACCTTAACCTACACACATTAACATCATATGTTTTCTTTATTTGATGTATTTTTTTTGACTATCCCCAAACAGACAAATTACCTTCTGCTCACATGCTTTGGAGAAAAAAAATCCTATGATTTATTTAAAGTCTTTATTGAAGCCCCATAGTGATACCCTTGAAACATTTAGTGACAAAATTCCCATTGATTTCAGAGAAGTCATGTCTTTCACCTCAACCTGTTTGAATTTATTTTAGCAGACAGTCTAAGGCACTGCCTGAATTTATTTACTATATGTTGTTCTGTATGAAAAGAAGCGCAATAATCTGACCCTGTTTATCTCAGTGACAGGATTTCCTTCCAACAACAATACAGAAATATATTCTGAAAGGATTCCCAGTCACAGTCTTGGATCTAATCTGAGTCTTTTCTTTAGTATGAGTTCTTAAAGACACAACAGTTTGTGCTGCCTGGGCATCATTTAACGTACCAAAATGGTATGAAATGCCTGTGTCTTCTGGGTACAATGAATCCCAAAAGGATAAAGTTAGGTGCAAGTGAAGCTTCAATGTCTCTCTTACCCACTCTCAACCTGCTTTGAATTCTGCCATTTGCTGTTGTGAAATTCACATCTTTTCTTCTTTGGATCTGATCCAAAACTCATTAAAGCTAGCGTGAATTTAAATGAATGGACTTTGCATCATGACTTTAATTAAAGCCTTTTACAAGCCCAGCCCTCTGAATGTTTCACCCTTGCTGAAACACTCTTATCTTTGCTTCTTCTGCTATTAATGACACCAGTCCTGTCCATCCCAGCACAGTCTGTTCAAAGATGACTTTTTCAATTACCATCAACTGCCATCTCTATGCTAATAATTCACTCATCTATATCTCTCTAGACCTGTCTCTGTGCTCAAATTAAGGTCTTGGTCTGCCTCTTTAACATCCTCTGGTATTTAGCTATCACCTAAAACTAAATGGGCAAACACATAATTCTCAACCTTTCTTTCCAAGCTTCCTCTCTCCCTTTGTTCTGAGCAGATCATGATCCTATCTGATTCAAACCTGCTGTTGACTTTGACTCATGTCAATCCCCAGATCTCCGATGTCTGCTTTTCCTAAACCTGGCTGGTCTATCATCTCTGAAATACAGATCCCTCCAAGTGACTTGAGTTCTTATCATCTTACCTCTCAGTTAATGCAATATTATTTTCTTAGACCCAAAAAGGATGCAAACTGATTCCACTTATGTCCAGTAAGAATGCTAACAAAAAGAAAGTTTTTCTAGCCCATTGCTTTGACTGTGCCTTTCCCCTCTTGAATAACATATGAACCACACTTTTTCACTTTCCAAGTCCTTCACAGACTCCTGTCAGTGCATCTACTGTCGCTTCCTCCCTGCTGAAACATGAGCCCACATCTCAATCCCTTTATAAATCTTTCATCAGGGCTTTTTTGTTCATTTGCTTTTGACAATTGGAAAGTTCTCACCACAGATATGCACAGAGTTACCTCATTGTCCTCTTAAGATTATTGCTGCGAAAAAAAAGACAAAAAAATAATTGACAGTGATCAGACTGCTTGATCATTCATAGAAGAAGTGTTTCATTGCTTCTTCCTACTCCCTGTTAAACTGTGTTCATTTGCTAGAGCTATGCTCTTCTTTCATAGCTGTATCCTAGATCTTTGGACAGTGTCTGCTTTTTCACCTTCACACTCATGCAGCCTCGAGGCAAAAAGGTCTTTAGACACTGTGATAATATTAATATGTAGGAATATTTGTTAAGATTTTGAAAAGGTCATAAAACACATGATACAAAAGTACATATTTTTGGTACTTTAAATCATTGGCCCGATGAGTGAATGTGACTAATATTTGAAAGTAAAATAAATAAATGAATGTTTGTATAGCACACAGGTGATGAGTCCCTGGTCCTTTAGGTACCCAGGTACAGTTAAATAACAGAATCATCTCACTGCTGAAAAGCACAAGTTTTTAATGCCAGGGCTTTATGGCAAATGATATGAGAATGAATGAAATGTTTACTTAAAGTAACTTCTGTAGAGACATGATTTATAGCAATGCACTGTGTAGTCTACATTTATGAAAGGCTTTGCTCAGTGCCTCACAGATCAGGATTTAGGCTTCAACATTTTGTGGCAAAAAATCACCAGTTTTATATGTCCCAATATACAGTCTGGTCCACACTGAATCAGGATCAAATGCTAATTTTAGGGATATCACTCTTATTACCTTCTCCCACCCCACATTGCTGTCTTTTGCTCCTGCCCCTGCACTGCTCTGGTCCTGCCATGTCTGCAGACATGATCATCCCAGGCTCTGTGCTGTATTTCTGATCTTGGTGTGCTCTCCTAGCAGAGAGGGTAAAACTGTGCATTGGTCTGACTTTTCTCTCTGTTTGTCACTGTGACTGCACACCCACATAATCTTGTACCTTATAGTTACTAACACAGAAAAGATTGGAGACCATAGAGCAATAACTGTCCGGGGGCTTCCCTTCCCACTCAGGATTTTGGAGTCAACGCAGCAGAAGTCCTAGAGCAACAGAGTCACTTCTGTGAGCTGCTCCTGTCTCTAAAGGAAATAACTTGGTGAGCCGGAGAGGAATTGGCATTTCTAATGTCACCTCTGTTCAACCCTTACCAGTATCTGATTTCCTTATAGTAAACACTTGGGGTGATTTTTCTATGAGGTGCACAGTAGGGAAATTCACTGTGCTGATGTTTATATATCGGCTTGTAAACAAATTTCACTGGTTAAGCATTAAGTACTTTCACCAAAACTGCTTTGGCAGCTTACTTAGCAGGCACTTAATGGAGACAATCAGAAGATTCATTTGAAAATACCTCAACTCTGAAATGAATTGGAAAGTGTGAATACAGCCTGTAAAAATGTCTATGCTCATTCTTTATCCTCTCCAACATCCCAGTTAGGAGTTCCCTGGTCTATGTAATATGTTCCTTACCTTCTCAGTTCCTCATCTTCCTTCACTGACCTTTTCCAGTTTTTTCTTTGTGGTCTCTCAAATAGAGTATTCAGCATTCAAGACGTGGGAGCACAGATCTACTCAAGAGTATGAAGATGTTTTTTCTTTTGTTCTCTGTTCCCTCTCTAATAACTTTTCACATTCTACTTGCTCTTTTAATGTGGAAAGACTCTATTAGTGGTTCCTTTTTATGTGCTGCAGTTGATACTGAGAGAAGAGTAAGAAATGTTATGACATTGCTGCAAGTCAGTCCAGCTTTGGGATGGTTTGAATATATGGTTAGTGACTGAGAGCTCAGATATCATAATGATGGGCACAGGGTGAAATCCAGATTGCAACAGTACAGATATAAAAGCAAGATGTAATTAAGGAAGGATATGAGTGGAAAGGGATAGTTAAATTTTTGTACTTTTCAGTGAAGATAGAGAAAGCAGCATGGGTTAGTCCCAGGCATGGAAGTGATGCCTGGAGTCCATGTAGTAGCTCTGCCAGCCCTGCCTTGCTGTATTCCTCCTGCTCTGCCACTGTTGGGCACCCCCTGGGCATGCCCTGCCGTTCGTGCCAGAGAGCAGTGTGGTTTTTATGACACAGGCAAAAAAGTCTGCCAAGAATCTAACTCCACAAACACTTCAGCAGAATCCCAGGGCAGTTTTAAAAATTAGATTTTCAGCAATAAAAGGATGAGGGTGTAAATCTACAGGAACTACTTGCTGTAGACTTTTAATGAAAGCATAACACTAAAGATAACTAGATTCAATGCTTGAGCTAGAAAGTACATCTTTCATCCAGGGAAGAATGCTGAAGACAAATCTATTCATTCCCAGAATGAAAACATGCAGAAGACAGTTTGATGAAAGCTGTTTTGGAAAGGGTTTTGGACTGCTTTGGACTGGGGGGAATTGTAGGAATTCTGTTATTTAGAAAACTAATGGCAAGTTTCATTTGGGAGAGGTCATGTGTTTTTGTTTTGAACCCACAATTCCTTGGCCTAATAGCTGCAATACATCCTATTTGCTGTAAAGCAAATTGAACAGATAATCTAAAAGTAAAGATGACTGCATCTTTTCTGTGAATATTTGACTTCCAAGTATGTGTCCTAAAATCTTATTCTGCATAAATGTGAACTTAGAAATCATTGGCTTACTCCTTTTTTATTTTGTCTTGATTTAAGCTAAACACCTTAATTTTATATTCCTGCTATGGCTGGGTAAGTGCTAGAGTCTTGAAAAGTACCATTTTTAAAGATGTCAGTGCAAAGACTAGCTTCTGAAAATCTGTTTTTGGCATCAAACTCCATTGGTGTATTGGGTTTACCTGGCAAGGTTTTTGTAGTGCGGGGGCTACAGGGGCAGCTTCTGTGAAAAGTTGCTAGAAATTTCCCTGTGTCTGATGGAGCCAGTGCCAGCTGGCTCCAATACAGACCCACTGCTGGCCAAGGCCAAGGCCAAGCCCATTAACAATGGTGGTAGTACCCTCTGGGATCAGTGGAAAAAACCCTGCACAACAGCAACTGCAACTGGAGAGAGGAGTGAAGAGCCCTGCAGACCCCAAGGTCAGTGAAGAAGGAAGGGGGGGGAGATGATACTGTGCCAGAGCAGAGATTCTCCTGCAGCCTGTGGTGAAGAACATTGTGAGGCAGCTGTGTCCCTGTAGTCCCTGGAGGTTCACAGGAAAACAGAAAATCCTCTGTATTCCCTAGAAGACCCCACACCAGGACTCATGTTGGAGAAGTTGTTGGAGTACTGTCTCCCGTGGGAGGTTCCCCACACTGGAGTAGGGGGAGAGCACAATGAATCCTCACCTGGAAGAGCAAGGAGCAGCAGAGACAGTGTGTGATAAACAGACCATGGCTCCCACTCCCCACCCCCCCGGTGCTGCTGGGAGGATGAAGGTGATAAATTTGGGAGTAAAGTTAAGCCCGGGATGAAGAAAGGGCTTGGGGGGAAAGGTTTTCAAGATTTGGTTTTCTTTCTTATTATCCTACACTATTTTATTGGTAATAAACAAAATTGATTTCACTGTTTAACCCATGATGGCAACAGGTGAGTGATCTCTCCCTCTCTTTATTATGACCCACAAAACTTTTGTTATACTCTTTCCCTGCTGTCTAGCTGAGGATGGAAGTGACAGAGCAGCTTTGGTGGGCACCTGGTATCCAGTCAGAGCCAATCCACGACAATCAGCCTCCATCTACATGGGATTTCATTTCAAAGAGAGAAATTCTTCTTGCACAGAGAGAGATTGACCTTAAACAATCAAGTCAGTAAAAGGAGAGACCACAGACTTTTGAAAAGCATACAAAGAAGATGCTAAACCTTTGTCCAAGAAGGATATGAAGAGATATGAGAGAGGAAATTCTCTCCTGTGCTTGAGAGGATTCATACCAATATTTCTTCCCCAGCCACTAACTTTTAACTTAAACCACCAGGGAAAACTTTTCAGAAACAAATTTGGGATTAATTTGACCAGAAACAGAGCATGCAGTAGGGAATAGACATGGGAAGTGAATCCATGACTGCCACTAAGAAGTTAAATATGAGTGGATAAGCTGCAGAGCTTGTAGAGTTAGGTGGAAGATAAACAGGAGGATCCAGGATTACAGGTTTGGATTTAGGGCTCGGGTGTATTCAGACTCAGGCAGAGCACTAAAACAAAGTGTAGAGTGTCAGTAGCTGTTTTGTACAGCTGACTGTGTAGCCCATGGTAAATGCAAATACAATGAAATGAGCTTGGCCTGGATCAAAGATGAGGAAGAAGTCTCTACTAACTTGGAATTCACAGTTGTCAGGAGGTGCAAGTGCATGCATGGTCAGCTACCACAGAGGAGCTGGTGCAGTTACTGATTATCCTGTGTTATGTTTGCTGTGCCTGAGGGGTAACTTGTCCCAGTCTCTGGTGAGATGGTCAAGACTTTTATTTGGATCAAGACATCAAGAAATTTGTTCAGTAATAGAAAAAAAATTCTCTCTTGCATCTTACACAAACTTTTCTTATACCTGTTTGTCATTTTGCCACTCTTTATTCTTGCTATTTCTTTAATTTCCACTAAATTTTTCCTTTAAAGAAATTTGTCTTCTTTAGGTAAGTGGCTTTAGTACAGTTCATTCAACACTGTTAAGATTTTTACAGTCAGCCTGTATTAATGTAGATAATCCAAGGCACAGGCAGTTTGTGATGACAGGGAAGTTGTAATGATCAAGAAGAGACCACAGCTGGCATTAGCAAGGGGGTCAAAGATTAGAAACTCATTAATGGATGGTTATGAAGCTTCCCTTGAATGTGACATTCAAGCCCCAAATTGTGATATATATTATCCTTATTTGATGTTGGAGAACAATCAATAACATTTGCTTATTGGTTATCTACCAAGATTGAGAAGTTTCCATTCATAAGGGATAATGAATCACACACTGAAGAAGTCCCTCTCCCCTGCGAGTATAATTAAATATTGCATTAGTTGATCAATAATAACTAGATTTAGAGAGGGTATGGGATACTATGCCATTAGCCTGATGACAGGAGAGGTTTACTTTTAAAAAAATTGTCTTTGAGAAAATATAGAAAGATGGTCAAGATTTTCCAAAACATAAATCTGCATACTGTTTTAAAAAAGGACCTTTTTTAATAAGGGAATTGAGTAATTCCCCAGCAACAAACTGAAAAAAAATGTTTTTTAACAAAAACTAAATGTCAACTCTTATTTTGAAATCCTCACTCTGATTAACATAAATAAAAAGAAAGGAAAAACTAACACTGCCAGTAAAAACAAAAGTTAAATTTGGCTTTGTGCTCCCAGGAGAGTCCCCTTAAGCACAGAGGGGATTTTCATCTCCTATAAGCACTCCAGCAAAACCAGTGCTTGGGACACCCCATTAAGGACACCTCTGACTGGGCATCTTTGTGCCCACAGGGGTGGAAACAGGGACTGACTTTGCCTGATGGAAATGGCCCACATGGACACACTACATTCCTTGATCCTCTGAGTTACGAATGGCTTTGCTTTCCAATGTAGAACTGGGTTATTAGCCTTTTTGCTGTCCAAATCAATTAGCAAATCACCCTCACATTACATCAGGAAAAACTAGCCACTGCTGAAGGGGTATTAAATGTAATCTAGAGTTTATTGATTTAACTTCGCATGTTAGTATTTTTTTGTTTTTTAATCTCTGGTGTCTATTTTCACACTCTTTGTGCCTGTGGCACAGCGCTTTGTAACTTCTCTCCCTCACAGACCCAAAAATCACTTCCTGCAAGTTACCTCAGGCCATTGCTGATCATATAGACTAGTAAGATGACCAAAAATTTTCTTAACTACAGACTATACCTTACTCCATAAAGTAAACAGGAGATTAATTTGGCTAGCAGGGAATAATAAGTTGCCAGAGGCAGTTATTTTTAATTTTTTAATTTTTAATTTATTATTTTTAATTTTTTTTAAACTTCATATTTGATTTAGAGCCTTGTAAAAGTCTTTTGCTTTTAGAAATACAAGTATACTCCAATACTGAAAATAGAAAAGCCATTTAGTGCACTGTCTTGCTCAGCTACAAATATTCATCAAAAGTATCATCTTCCTCTCTTCACTTTCTCTTGCTCTCATAGTCTACTGATAGACAAATGGTTTGTCCCTCCCCTTGTCTTATCTGCCTCTTCTCTGCACTACAGACGAAAGATAAGATTTAGTATCGCAGTTGCATTGTAATTTAATAAGCAGACTTTGGAACAAGGAAAAAAAAAGAAGAAAGAGAAATGCTAAAATATTGCTCAGAAAGAGCAACTGATGGAGCTGTTCATAATGACAAAAAAAAAAAAAGCAAGTCTGGGAGCCCTGAGGAGTGATAGGGACTGAAGACAATGGAACCTCTGAATGCTAAGCAGACTCTCCAAACAGCTTATGATTCTGCAGAATAGGAGTTCTTAAATTTGCCCAGTTAAGGATGTATTTTTGCAACCATGGACTCCTCAGCTTATATCACTTAATTCAAAGTGGGCCTTACTGTTGACAGTTTACCCAGTTGTGTGGATTAAAGCAAATCCTTGGGTGATGAATCCCTAGGATGGTCTCATGTCACACCAGGGGAAGTCAGCATTGCAGCTGGAACTCATCTGTGTGAGAAATTCTTTCTCAAATGTATGGAAAGGAAAGTTTTCTGCACTCATCTCCACTGTGTATGGGTTTCTTGATCAAGAATGTGACCACTAAGGTGTCGGTCTTCAGACACATCTAAGCCAGCGTGTCCTCTGTGATCCCAGAGTCAGGTCTGTGTGTAAGACCCAACTCTGCAGCAGAGCATTTGCAGTGTGTTTTTGCCTCCATAGTATCCTGGAAAAGCACAACTTTGGTCTTGGTGAGGATAATCAGGATAATTTACATCAGGCAGGATTAACCAGACTGTTGCATCTCCAAGCCCAGAAATCATATTAAAACAAGGCTTGCCAATCACCATCTTGCTCTTTTTTTGCCCGAAATACGCTTCTCCATTACTTTCTTCTCTCATACACCCTTGGGCATCCAGACATCCTTGGGCCTGCATTGTAGACGACTAAAGAGGAACCACATGAAAAAAAGCCATATGGCAGTGTTAATGGACATTTCACATTTGACATACCAACACACCACATGAGCTGCTTTCCCTACCCAGGTTCTTATCTGTCTGCTGGAGGACAGGACAACACTGCTCAATTTTCTTGCCTCTGTTTCATTGTCCCTTGTCCTAGAAAGCAGTAAAAGAGCTTGTACTCTTTTGTGGCTTCTTGTGGATTAAATAGTAGAAACTCAAACACTCATGTTTAACTGCTGAAGTTTCACTTGCCGTTTATACGTCACACTCTCAGGGCACAGTCTGCCTCTCTACCTGTGGTCTCCAAGAACTGCAGATGAAAATAATTTGGTTTGAAATACAAAGTTTTAATTAATACAGTATTATCAGCATGAGCAACACTCAGTGAAACATACCATAATTAGTCACCAATACTGGATAAGCCTAAACTGCAGCTAGTTGAGGTCCAAGGGCTTCTAGGTATCTGATTAGAGGCTCTATTAGAAAATTAATAAAAATCACACTTTGGGCTTCAAAAGCACAGGGCATGCCTGCACAGAGATCCAGCATTTCAGAAATGACACTTGTTTAGATGACTGTCTTCTACACAATATGATAAAATTAATACTTTTTCTCCCACAGGTAAAAATAATCAATTTAAAACCAGACATTATTTATTGTGATTTGAAAGTAATATATATAAAAACACTCTTCATAAAATTAGGTTTATGAGCAATTTGAGAATATCCTTCCAATACATCAATTGTTGGATTTAAGAAATTAAAATCTACATGTACCTGATCTTTCAGGCATAAATTTTCACTCTCATTCAAATCAGAGATTATTTTGACACACTAACTTACTCCTTATAAATTGCAACTGGTATTTTATTTGGAAAGGATTAAAGTCAGCATTTATTAGTAACAAATTCAATTGAACTAAAAATACAATGTGTATGAATTTAATATGATACATTAAGAGTCCTCATTGCAAATAACTCGTGTTTTTTAATTTACTCTGTCTAGAAGACATGTTTTATATTTTTATTATGGTTTTCTTTCAAGATTATTATGGCTCCTTTTGCTAATTCCTTGCTTTCAGGGCATCTTCAGTACAATTGGGTGGGGAAAACAAAGGAATAAGCCTTATCTGTTTTTTAAGCTGATATCTTGCACTACCACTGAAGAGATATTTTGTTGATACAGTTTTCATTACTAAAATGCTATAGCATAATAAATTAATTCTATGTTGTGCACTTATCTATTAGACACATTACTACAGAAAAATAAAAATGTTAATTATTCATTATCATCTCTCTGATTATTTGTTGTGGCTGATAATTACATTGAATGTATTTTATATCAGTAATAACCTTCTGTCTACATTTACAACATATCATATCTGGGGGGCTTGTCAAGCTTTTTCCCAAAGCCTTTTCTTTATTAAGACACAGACCTCATGAGTACATAACCTTTATGTTGAAGGCTGATTTTCCTCTTTCATATAAAGTACAAATATTATAGATTAATTAATCCAATGTGATTATAATTTAATCACCCTTCTTCTGCAGTCACAAGGGGCCTGGTTATTATTCAGTGGCTCATTCATATTGTTATGGAGAATAAATGCAGTCATAAAAATATTTGTGTGTCACTTAATTCATACAACTAAAAAGAACTCAATATCAGTAAACAAAACCCACTATTTTTCTTTCAATACAGAAGCTTTGTGGTCTTGCAGGCTCTTACTTTCCACCTCTTAACCGTTTGCATCTGTCCAGTGTCTCGCTATGGAGTCTCCATTTCCAAGCAGAGCAAGACATGCTGTTCCCTTTCCAAACAATAATTAACTTGATTTTTAAGAGGCTGACTCAAAATTGAAGTGTGGATCCTGAGCACACCTGACCAAATGCTGCTTGCCCCAGCCCATTTTTAACGCAATGACTTATGCATTCCACTCATGTCTAGCCTATTCCTCTTGATTTTATTGTCAGAGAAAATGATTACTTATTAATCTAATTTTTCTAACACTTGCTTTTATGCCATTTCCTTAAAGTGTAGCCTGGACCATATTCCTATCACCATGGAAATCCTCTTGGATTATTTCTGACTCAAATTCTATGAGCTCTTTGAATGCTGAATCCTCTCAACATTTATTTTAGAAGGACGGGGGAAAAAAAAAGAAGAAATTTCTTTTCATGAGACCTTTGAACAAAGTGTAATTTGAAAGTGTGAATGGAACTACTGTTTAATAAAAAACGAGTATTTGAGATACTTGACTTTGGGACAATGTTGTTTCATTAATCAATTTTAGTTTTTAAATGAACATTGAGAGATTAAGGTCATAATTCACAAATGCATTAGATGGAAGAGAAAGTTATGAGCAATAAAAATCTGATGTCTCTTCTGTCATATCTAGGAAGTCTGAGTAAGTTCTACTGTTTAGAAAGCAAGTATTAAGTGCTAAAATAAATATCACCAGTCCAAATGAATTGATCAATAAAAGTGCAGCCAAATCAGAGTGGAGTTTAAATGCATAAGAAACACACATACATAATTGTATGAATTGAGAAAGGCCTGAATCTGTGCAAGCTGCTTAGCAATCAGGATCAAGTATTTTTAAAGGAAACAGTAAATTTCCTTTAGGCCAAATGAATTTGTGCACTGCACATTTCAAATCTATATTTCCTTAATTTCCAAATTATACTTGCACTAACATGATTTAGTCTTACACTACCATGAAAATCCAGGGCAACTCTGTGAATGTAAGAAATGCATATTTTTACTTAAATGTAGTTCTACTACTTTCTTCAGAGAAAGCTCATGTAGGAAACCCTGGATATGGCTGGGGCTGGGGCTGTTGAATTCTGCAGCCCAACAGGAGTGAGGCTGCTTCAACTCCATGCTCAGGCTCGTTGCTCCACAAACTACCTTGATCCTGGACACTGCCTCACAGAAAAACTTTAATTTTTCCTTTTTTCTAAGGCACTGACATTTTTTTAAGGCAGTGAAAGGAACTTACAGGCAGAGAAACAACAGATGATAGGTTCCATATGATGGAGTTCCCTATGAACTAACAGATTTTTCCTCCAGTTTTCTTCTTTGCCAGTGGAATACAAGTGTGAGCTCTCAAGGAGCTAGGACATGATCTAATCATTTAAAGCATGCATAAAGAACACTGGAATTGAAGCAACTGTGGCTTGGGACTTTCCAACCTCTTCATTACCTCAATATGAAAATTACATGGGTGGTCCTCCTTCTGCTCTATCCTGGGCACTGGAATCAGCCAAGAAGTGTCTCTCCAATTGCATCTGAGATGTTAGGCACACATTGCCAGATTAGCTGAGGAGTTTTTGCACAACCAGTTACACAGGTATCCTGAATACCAAACAATAGCTTTGACTAAACTAAGCTGATTTCAGATCATGTATGATATGCAAAAATTATGTTTAGGAAACCCTTCCAGACATGATCAGAAGTGAGTGATAAACCTAAACCTAGATGGGAAAGAAGCCAAATTGGAAAGATCAGAAAACAAAATCAGTGGAACAGTGAGATTACTGTGTTTGAGTGTTGTATAGACAAGACTTCCTTGACACAGGTGTACTGCTGAAGACAGTGGCACATATCTACTGTGATATTTATATGGTAACTTTCTTTATGGGGTTTTGCAACAGATTTCAGAATACTGTTTTTTAACCCAGAGTGCAATAGCGTGTCCTTGAACTCTTACTTAATTGGTGCATAAAGAATTGCAGGAAGCACCAACTTTCTCCTTTTCTCTTACCTATATTTTAGTGTTTGTTTTTTACGTCTTTTTACTGTGCTCAGTAGTCTTCATTTGCCACCTAGAGAACCCAGACCTGCTCCAATTTCTCATTATGTTCACCAAATACTTTTAAAAAAAGATTGTAAAGGAAAAACCTGGGCTTGGGTGTCAACTCCAAAACCAACCTCAACTCACAATGAGTTTGGGAATTCAGCAGCTCAACAAAACCCGTGGTCTTTGTTCTGTTATTATCTTTGAGCACTGGCTATCTGCGTAGAAAACATGGTTATTTATGTAAGACTAATAATACAGTAACAACTTCATATTTCACCTGTTATTGCCCTACACAGTTCTGCAAACAAAGTAAGAAAAATCTCTTCACCTTGGAGATTTCTTGTACTAGACATGACACTCTAGTTGTGGATGAGTCAGTTATCTCACTCTTCTTTCCTTAATGTCTAATCTGTAGTATGAATACAAAATTTCTATACCAAATAAAATGAGACAAACCTGGATTCTCAAATTCCAGAGCATAATTCTAAGTACCTGTGCAAGTTATTTTCATTAAATTATTCCCGCTCAAATAGGAATGCATAAGGTGGTTGAAAATGACTCTGGTCCATGTACCAGGAGAAAGGGATCTATCTGTGAGACTGAGAGCTGTGAACATTCAAGCCAAGCAAAGTACCTTATGTGTGGGAAAACAAAAACCACATCTGACACAAGTACAGTGCAATTTTAACATCATCCTTCATAACTCTGTCTTTCCTTCTGTTCTTCAGCCACATCCAGCAACACGACCATGCTCAGGATGCAGACTGTACGGTCTTGGGGGTAGATTTCTTTGCTTCTAACGAAGCTACATCATGTACTATGGTGGTATGCTAAATGAATAATTTTACTGTGCAAAGAATTAAGATATAGTTTACTGACAGTGAGAAGAGTTTTTTGCTTTGATTCATGCCACAGCAGCACATGAGGACAGTTCGTGGGCCCCCAGTGCTCTGTGAGGGTACCACAGTGGTGGAACTTGGATTCAGATGCCTTATTTTCCTCAGCCATTGGCATCATTGCCTGTTTTGCTGTGGTAGTTCTGACCCAGCCCAGACTCATTTAAGGTCTGCAGCCTGACAAGATCACAGCTTGGGGAGATACAGCTGTGAAGAAAGTTGTGTTGCGTTTCAAGCATAGTTTCATTTAAACCAGCAGCATGCGAAATGTTTGCTGGTGAATGTGTTTACACAGATCTTTCCCTTTCAACATAAAAGGGAAGCTATTGCGATGGTACAAAAAAGAATGGTAAAACTGAGGTCCCCATGAAGACAAGTGGTGGCCATTGTAATAAGAGTGTTTTGCAGCTACAGAGCCTTTCATCTAAGGATTTCAAATTCCTTGCAAAGATTGATTAATTAAGGCTCACGGTGAGAGTTCTGTGAATCATCAAACCACAAGCATTTCACACCTCACTGACTTGCAACTCAGAGAAGCTCTTGATGAACATGAGTTAAGTTCCATGAGACTTGAGGGAACTTAGATCAACTCCAGTGGGTTGGCGCTGAAGTCATTTTTAAGATGTGCAAATTTAAAGGGAAGCCAGGTGAGCAATCCAGAGTGCTTCGTTAGGAAGCACAGTGAGTGATCCCTGGGAAAAGCCTCCTCCTAGATGCCAAAACTGCTGCACTCTGGGAGTTGGTAAGGTGCTAGCAAAATCAGTAGTGCACTCTCATGGAGAAGAATCCTTTAAGTCTATTTAAAAAGCATAGTCTTATTTAACTGGTATTTATTTTACATCAATGTAAAGTTGAATGTCACTTACCCTTCTTTTGGCAGCACTTGTAGCCATTGTTCTTGACACAAAGAAACACCAGACCACAGAGGACCTTCGTAATGGGCCAGTCTCTCTCCTGCATGTTGGATGACTTGCAGAGCACCTGAGGGCTCTTAGTAGCTCTCCCATCAGCCCATTCCTTCCCCCTGGCACCATTGCATCACCTCTCTGCTTATGCACCTCTCTGGAAGCTATTCATTTTATTTTCAAGAACATTTACAGGACTATAACTACAGACATTTAAAATCCTGATTAGTATTTTCTCTGTCTTAAGCACTGTTATAAAATATTCCCTGGTCATGCACAGCTTATAAAAAATGTTTAATACATAAGAATGTAGGCGCCTATTTTTTTTGTTAAAAATAATGATTTGGTTAGTCATATTTTACAGTTGCTAATTACTCTACAAATGCCATAACCTGTCTGAATGGTAACTGCTCAGTAAAAGGTTTTGTTTTGTTTAAGACATGCTAAGTAATGTCATGTAATACTACATGTGTCAGGCCAATCTATTATAAAATTTAAATGTTTTATATAGATATATACATACACTTCTTTGTGTTATTGTTGGCTGAGATCAATCCCATTTGAAATCAAACCATTTCTTGGTTTTCTCCAAACTCTGTGCTTTGTCTATTGTTTATTTGGATGTAAATTGGGTATAACTGTAGAAATCGTGGCATGAGAAGACCACTGGGCCTCTTTTTGAATTTAATGACACTACAGTGACTTGTTGGAATAGCAAAAGAATGGGAACTACATGAAACCCATGTAACTCCTTTGATTAAGATAATTTCTAGCATATATCTGGCACAGTCATATACTTTGCATACATATATACACTGGAAATATATTTAACTCCACATTACTGCAGAGTTGTAGAGTAATGGGAAAATGTATGTTTTCAGTAATTGCTTCATCTTCCTTATATTTATAAATGGTTGATTCTGGTAGCACAGAGCAGTCAGCGCTTGGGCATTCTGCACTTCTGTAGAAGCTGCTCTTTCCCAAATAAATCCAGCCTACCTGGTGCCAACTTCACTTTGTGGTATCCCCCTGAGCCCAGAAGCAAGGGCGTATCCCTCCATCTTTGGTCACTCCTCCATTAGCAGCACAGATGAGGTTCAGGAGATGGCTACAGCCAGCCGGCCACAGCCATTGCCCTTGTGACTCTTATTCCCTACTCTCCTCTGGTTTCTTTAGTCTTGCTTTCAGTATCCCCTTTGGAGAATGTTTCAGATCTTGTTCCCCAGAAACTTTTTTGGCTGCCTTCTCCTGCAGGCAATCCCAGCAACAAAACAAAATTGTAGGTGCTGTAGCAGCTGTCCATCAACCAAATAGAGGAATCAGGTTTAATTCCATCAGGTAATTGAGGCAGTGTGTCTTCATAGACAGAGAACTGCACAAAGAGGTTGGTGTTCCACCCCTATCCACCACTGGTCTGACTGACTTCAGGCAAATAACCTCACTCTCCAGTGGTCCAGCTTCCCTCCATGACAACAGAAATTGCCTCAGCTCCTTGTATAATTCACTAAAAGTTACAATTTAAAGTTCTACATATTATTAATTTTAGCAGGAACCCAAGAGGGAGGAAACTTCAACTGTAATAAAATGCTTTAGCAAATAACTCATTACACATACTAGTGTGAAGATTATTCCAGAATCCTGAAAAAAATATCCTGTTTTAAAATCATTTTCATTCAGGAAAGTTGAGAAAGCAGAGATAATAATGAAACATACCAGAGTCATAAATTACTGTGTGAGTCTTCTATAAGCTGTTTTCAAGACATTAAGAAGTACAAAATAAATAGTACAAGAAAAGAAAGTTGTAGTTACAGAAGAAAAAAGCTACAAAACCACCTCATCAGTTCAACACTCTAGATCCTTTTCCCTTTTTTAACTCTCATGCATTTATTTCACATGGATATTCTGAATGAAGCCTTTTTGAAATCACATCAAGGACTTGGAAAGGAAGTCTCAGATCTCTGTAGAAGAGCAGAAATAATTAAATGGGTTTTTTTCGTATAGCACCAGAAGCCTGAATTAGCATTCATTCCTAAACCTGCAATCAATGATTATAGTTTGATGAAAAGGTGTTCTTTTCCTTGTAGAATGCAGACCACAGCTAAGTTACATGTTGTCAGACATTTTTAAGTTAAGGCATTAGGTGATTTTAAGGGAGTAAGGAAGAGTTCAGACTTTTGACAAAGCTGTAGTGGCTTCTTTTCAAGCTGGGTGGATCAATACTATCTTGCCAGGATTTCCAAAGCTTGTCTCCTGGGAAGGAATTTTGATTTAAAAACAAAATGAAAGATACATGCATGGCTTGTCTAAAAGAGCCAGTCAGCTATCAAAGAGCAAGATATCCTACTTTCACCCACATGCCCCCAGACAGTGACCATTCCCATAACCAGTGCTGACTCAGACAAGCAAGGGCTGAGCAGACCTGCCTTGACATGCAGAAGAACAATCCCACAAACACCCTGCCAATCCTGCACCGTCAGTTCCTCTGAGGCAGGTGCACGATGAAATGCCACACCACTCTGCTGTACTGTATCCTGGATTTGCCATGCCTAGTGTGAGCAGTTTGACCAGCTCTCAATAGCCAAGCTTATTGTCACTGATTCCAGTAGAGCATTTTTCAGCCCCTCTTGCTCAGTTCTATTTGATCTCTGCATGTGGGATCCCTCATTAAAGGTTGTTGGTGGAGAAAGGTGGGTGACCTCTTACAGTTGTCCCTGTTATGTGGAAAGACAACCCCCTGGGTTTACCAGGCCAAATTTTTGACTAGTTCAGCACCTATGGATCTCATGGAGTTATGTCAAGGGCTGGCTTGCTCTTGCTCAATTTAATCAAATTCTGCTTCATGGGGAGGAATGTTATTCACACTGCTGTGAACTATTCGTGTCTTCAGCATCTGTGGGAGGCTATTTCAAAGGGTAGGCTGTTCTGTTTTTAAGATATTCAGATGTTTCATACTGGTTTTATTCCCACTGGCAGTGGCTCACGGGACCACTTTGGCACAAGACACATTAACAAAGCATTGCCAGTGTCGGTGGTGCATGGAAAACCTGTAAAACAAAAGCATTTTCTCCTGTCCACCTTCTTTCCCAATTTTCAATGAAAAGCAGAAATCAAATTGCTTTTGTTTATAATTTTCTCCTTTGTCCTGTTTCTTGTTTGCATACACTGCCGCAGCTCCTATTGCCTTTAACAGGAATTTTATCTCCAAACAGGCTGTAGAAAAAGAACCCATATTATGTCTCTTAAGACAGCAGGCCATTCTGGGAATCATAAAACTCTCAAAAGCAGCCCTAACCAGTAAACTTAATAATTTTCCAAGGAAGTTGCAAATAATCTTTGCTCCATGAATTAAAACCATTTGTGAACTCCAGCTATCATCTGCTTATCCCCAGTAGACACCAGAAAAGTTGGCTGCCCCAGCAGTACATCCTAACATCATTCAGAGAGTTCAAAACATCAGAATTTGTTTTGATAAGAGCTCCCACCCAGTTCAGGTACCAGGTCACTCAAACTTGTCAAGGAGCACTTGCACTTGAATCCTTTGTGCCACTGTCAGCAGCATTAGCATACAGAGAGGAAACAGGATATTTTGCATTATTAAGGCAGAAGACAAAGGGATTGTTGATCATAGTAAGAAAATCATGCATGTATAAATGATTACTTTGTCTATATTTCCTCTTAGGCAATAGCTGATGTAGAGACAATCAGATATTTGCAAGATACAAGGCAGATATTCAATTTAATTAAAATATATATTCCCAAAAAGATATCAAAAACCAAGCAAGGTCCTCATTCAGACAGATAACTGTATTCCTTTGTTAATAAGGTCCTTGATTTAGGGCCTCCAAAAGAGGGAATTAACTCCTTACCATAGGATAATTTTTCTCTACTTACTGCTATCAACTATGCTATCAACTATAAAACCAGAAACTCTCTAAGGTGACAGAATTTCTGAAATTAGGCATTTTGGATGTTTGCTGAAAACAAACCATATTTAAAATACTTGATGGGTGGTGGTTGTAATGATTGAAAGAAGGCATTTCCAACACTGGTTTTGTGGGTACCATTGTCCCCAGTTTTCAGTCCTTGGAGCTGCCATGCAGATGGGGACTCCCAGCTGGTGCCAGCAGGTCCGTAGTGCCCAGACCAGGCCCCAGGCTGGGAGCATTGTGTTGAAACTACTCATATAGGTAAAAAGTTATTTGTATAAATAAATGGTAAGGAGACACCCTTTGCAGCTGTGATATAAACAGAAGTATTCTGGCAGAGAGTAATGACAACTTTGTACCATTAAATACAACCACTGCAAATAGCCGTGAATGAGTATTTTGTCAGTCTAAGTACCATTTTCCTAAAGAGTAAAACACAGCAAAAACCCAGTTCTGTGGGGCCAAATCCATGGCTGGTGTAAGTCAAGACAGTCCCTGTACTGCAAATGGAGTCAATATACAATTTACACCAAATGGGAGCCTGACTTTACAAAGCAATGGCTGGAGGCTAAATGATATTCTTGAAAGTTGCAAAGCCTTGGATTATGAAATCTCTCTCAATATATTTCCATTTCACCTCCTTCCAGTATAGTTTGCTCACAGCAGTCTGAATGCAGAAGAAACATCTATTTCATTATCTCAAATAGCTTATAAATGCTTTTTAAAAATTCCATTATTTGCACAGTGTAAGGACCTCAATGCACCCTAACAACTGTTTGATCTGAATATATTAAAAATATTGTAATGTTTTGCTACATATCCCAAGGTAAAAAAAAAAATTAGAAAAAAATCAGGGTACGACTTATTAGTTTTCTCTTCGCTGCTTCTTATAAAGGTTTATTTGACAGAGCATAAGATAGTGGTAAAATCCTAAGGTAAAGGTTAAACTCTGTTTTATTATGTTTACAGGATTTAAAGGGTAAATCAGGAAGTGCTTATTTAACATCAAGTGAAAGTGGTGGATTAGTAACCAGACCGAGACTTAAAAGCATCCTTAATCCTTAAAATCTCTGAGGGTGAAAGGTCACTCTTTAACACCAGGTTGTGTAAAGAATGAAGCAGACAGAAGCTTCTGTTTCATCATTGCCCAGTTAATCCACTGAGGAAATGAGCAGCATCGGTTTTTTTGCTGGGTAAACTCCTCCTAAAACCAAGGAAACAGAGGAAAGCCTGAACAGGAAATAATTAAAGTAGGTTTATTCCATGAACATAGCAGAGCAGCACAGGAGGTATTTTAAACTGTTTTAAAAATGACACTTCTGTGACTATTAATTGTCTACCTTGATTACATTTTCATTGCTCCTTATTTTCATTATTCTTTTAATGATTAAATTAATGATCAGTATTTTATTTGGAGAGAAGCAAAACAAGACAAACATTTTCAGAGGCACAGTGGGTCACTTCCAATAGGCATTGGTTTACGTTCTGTATCTTTTGGTATCTTGTGGATTAGAGAGCACATATGGGGATTATAAATACCCTATCTATTTTAAAATTATGAGTTCTGGAAAAATAATTAAATGCAGCTCTTTTATTGTGTTACTACAGTGATAGGTGCAAAGAAATAGGTGCAGGGAAATACAGTTTGTAATATTTTTCCTCTTTAATCTCTACTAAGAAGTGGGAGGCATTCACCAGTTGTTTCAGCCGAGATTAAAGTGGGGTTTGACATTCCCAGTAGCGGGGATGAAACATAACTCAATGAAGCTTTTTTCTGCAAATGCAATATAAAGTATAGTATGTTTGAGAAAATGTTTAGAGCCCACTAGTTAGTAAATATACCCACTTCTTGTATAGACAAGCCTTAACTTTTTTTTCCTTTTGAACAATCAATATGAAAAGACAAAGCTCTCATATATTTCAGCTACTAGGGAAAGAGTATTTTCAATACTAGCAGCCTTTCAATATTTATATTGAGCTTGCTTTTATTAAATCACCGGTGAAAAATAAGAGGATTCACCCAAGCTGTAGTTTCATCATATAAAACAGCACAGACATTTATCTTATAAAATTGCAGAAGTGTAGCTCCATGTAGACTGATGGAGCTGAGCTGCATTTGGCATTAGGATCTCATTTTCTTGCCTAAGGTGTTTATGACGCATACAGTTGCTAATAGCTTATGCAGTTCATTTTTTACAGAATCTGTGGTTTAAGCATAATGCTTAGTACTTCTGAAATATTACTTTTCTTTTTTAAAAATTGCAGAGTGTTTAATGTGAATTATGAAGAGTGCTTAGTTGCACACATTTGAGACCTGACTGAATTTTTCACATGTATTATTCCCTACCTCTGTCATTCCATTTTATCAAAATATTTTCTTAATTAAGCAAAAACAAAAGAGAGAAAATCACATTTTTGTAAACTCTAATGAATGTTTAGGTTCTTTGGATCTACTTTCCAAGGGATATGCACGCTCAGAGCAACAGCACCGAGCTGGAACAGCCCTTCTGTAATCAGAGGGATCAAATGTAGAAGAAAACATTCTTTAATGCAAATAAAGGGATCAAAACCCTCATATAGCATTTCTCCTATCTCCCTGGATATTTTCAGTTTGATTTCCTAAAGAATTGATGTTTATGTGACCAAATTATCTATTCTTCTTTGCCTCTTCTTGTAGTTTTCAACCCAATGGCCTCTTCTGAATGTATTTGACAAATGCAGAGTAATCCCAGATTTCCCAATCAGCTTTCCTAAAATTTCATTAAGAAAAAATCACTTCATAGAGGGCAGAGATGCCTAAGTTACCCAACTCATGGAAAAACTAAATCAAGCACTTTTGAGAGTTCACAGTGAGGAGAAACCTCTGAAATGCTTGAATTGTGAGGAAAAATTCAAAACAGAGCTGGCAACTATGAATTCATAGGAAAGCAAGACTTTTTAGTTCTGAAACTCATAAAAGTGTCTATTTCACGTACTGAGATACCACAACTTCCCTGGCCCATCAATACACATACATATTCAGCAGCAGCACTACACAAAACAGAACTGCAAAACAAAATGAGCTAAAACATCCTGATTACAGGCATCAAGAAACATTAGCTATTTCTAGGTTTTCTACGTGAGGGATAACAGATGGTTTCAAAGATTGCATTTCAAACTTGCATTTGAAGGAAACTATTTATATACTATGAAGTATTTAACTAAAAAAAGGTATACCTTGAAAACAGAATATTATTAATTTTTCTGAATAAAACAGTTTCTGGAAACAACCAAAGTAATTTCAGGGCAATTTGTTTGCAAAATTAGCAGCATTTAGCATGTATGTGCTACCTCATGTCCCAAAAAGGCTTTACAAGTGCTTATAATAAATTCTAGTACTCCTGAGCGCTGAAGTCTGGTCTTCAACCCACTGCTATTGTAAGAGTTAGAAAAGGAGGAGCAAACTAACAAATGGGGCTTAAAGCCCCAACTTCCATGGCGTGGGTTCTTACACAGATTGCAGGGCAGTAATACCTCCCCATTACAGAGTTTAAATCACAAAGGCAGCCTCTTGCCTGATCCAACCTACTTCAGCACATTTACAATATGAGTGGGAAATAGAACATAGGACCGCTGTTTTCAGAAATATTTAGTTTGTAGTCCGTAAGCTTTGAGGCAAACAGCTTGAACCCCTTTGACCGGATTCCTCTTTGTTAAAAGAAATAAAAAATAAATTCAAGTTGCACAGTGAATTACATCAGAGGCCAGCAGACAAGGAAGTCAGTAATTCTGCAGTCTCTGTGCTTTAACAAGCTGAGAATCAAGAAACACCCAGTACTACCTTCGTATTAGAACCAGGCATGTAAAAAATTACATGTCTTATGTTCATAAATTATCCAAAAACAAGTTGTGAGAAATGAACTTTACACATATTCTTCAAAGAAACTTTCTTCTGCTGTGGCTTCCTCATTTCTCTTTAATTTACTCATACTAATTCAAAACTATCATGGCATTTGTTAGTAATATAATGTAGCAAAAGCAGACAACACTTTCCCAAATAGCAGACTTCCAGATATGATTTATAGCAAAGTGAATTTCAGCATCACTTCATGCTTAGTGTTGTTTGTGGTTTCTATGTTTCATAAGAAAATCCATTTAAATCTGCTATAAAATAATTTTATATGATTTTCTATTAATAAATAAGTTGTCTTTTTAATAAGTATTGGTTCAGGATACAAGCAAAGTATATACTAGGAAATTATTCAGTTATTTTTAATGTGATTTGTTGCATTATTTATGCAATTTAAACAATAGCTCACCAATATGTTTAATAAATTAACAATCAACATGAATCAAGAAACTAATACACCATTTTCTTGATTTACATCAGGTATTAATGGAGAAGATTCGCAAAGATCACACTCAAAGACATTTCTACATTGAAATCCTGCACTGTCAATGGCACAAACCAGCCTACAGTTTGGAAGCAAAATCAATAGAACTTTGGGATCCTGAAATTCAACAAACATCTTAGAAAAATTAAAAAAGAGGTAAGAGTTATTCACTTAAACAATCTTTATACAAATATGTTGCCTGAGTTTGATGCTACCATTTACATGAGCAAGAGCTTATTCTGGGAATCCAGAACTGAAGGAATGAGAGCATATTTCCCATATCAAATAAATTGTTAAAAAACATAAATGCAGTCCCCAGAAAAGATGTTCTTGTCACACTTCAAAGAAATTGAAACAAAATTAAAGCTAATTGGAAGCCAAATACAAACGACCAGTATCTGGGTTATCTATGATTACTAACCAAGAAAACTGTGCTGCCTCTCATCCTCTGTGTTTGAAGACACAAAGTGAGAAACTAAACCACAGCCAACTAGTATTACAACAGAATTCATTTATCCCCAAATACTTTTTTCAAATGTAATAACACCATTCAAAGTAACACACCCTGGCAGTACAGATGCAGGCATGCACCCAGGGCACTCAGTGGTACATATCTGTGCACCCAAATTCCAAACCCTCAGAGTGAGGGTCATACAACAGTTATCTCTGCCAGTCCCCCACTTTGGCCTCCAAACCCACACGGAGCCCTATTAAAATTTATGGAGCTCCATATGGGTGTACATGTCTGCCCAGGTAAATCACTGGCAAGCTTAGCGCTGTAATTATCATTATTAGGAGTGTCTACTACATTTTATATGCTAGCAAAATCCACCAACTATGCTGACAGGAAAGTGTGGGCTTTGCAGTGTAATATGTGGGTACTCTGGATGGCTCTTCAGAGTCTGGTCCTTCCTTTCTTCCACAGTCAACACTCCCTCCTGCATTCTCCAGTGTCTCGGAAGCTCAGGTATCTCTGATACACCAGTAAATGCCAACCATGAAAATTGATCTTCTTTTCATGATTGTTTCCAGTCAACTAAGCGGAAGGACAAAAACATAATAATTTGCTAATACAGGAAAATAGTTACAGGGAAAAAAAATCCACCCTGTTATTAATTTGAATAGAAATGCTGGAAAAAATAAATCTTTATGTCCTTTATTAAAAAAAATCTCCCATGCTATTCAAAGTCTCTAATTTTGGTTGTCTTAATGTATTTTTCATGTAAGTCATAAAGTATAATTTTTATGTTTATTATGGTTTACACACAAAATTATATCTAAAAAGCTTTATAGGTACTAAAGTATGACATCCTTTACTCCACCACACCCTAATAGAACAATAACTCACTCAAAGATTAATAGCTGGCATTTGTCTTCAACTTGTCCAATGACTGCATGAGAATTAAAATAAAATTATCTTCTCACCAAAGGAGTTAGTTATCCCTGCGGGCCAGGGCTGAGGTGGAATCACGATGAATCACGCATTGGGAGGATCTCTAGCTTTCAATGAAATTAGTAACTTCCTTGAAAATTAATTTAATTACACCTAACAAAAATCTCTGTTCACAAAACATGCAACTTTGGAGGTCTAAAAATAGAAGATGGACTATTCCAGTCAATAGAAATTTCTGTATTTTCCTCTTTTTCATACACATTTGCACATTATCTTGGATGGATGGAGCAGGGAACTGTTTCCAGAAGAACTGACAGAGAAGTTTTTCCATGACTTCCAAACTGTAAGCTGGTTCCTCAGCGTGTATGAATCCATAGAGTGCCTTTAGCTTCAATATAGCTACACTGAGTCACCCTGATGTGGGGCCTGACCAAAAGTCTAGGCTTCTCCTAATAAAAAGAGCAAAATAGAAATTTTGAAACAATTTGGCTCCAAGCAATGTTTCTTATAGGTATGATTTATGAGAACAATAACAAGTACTGGAAAATTTAATTAAAAAATTCATTAGCAGTAATCATAGTCCTTTTCTTCTTTTTCCACAGACAGCATAAAAGCCAAGTCTGCTTGAATGGAAAAAAAGATCTTCCCCATTTCTGAACTCTACATCTGCAGCAAGTCTTGGCATCTTCTGCAAAAGAGGTTTTTGAGCTCAACAACTTGAGGGACTGCTTCTGGCCTAAAGCAAGCATTTGACACCTTTACCTTCAAATCTTTCCTTTGCTCAACTTCATTGTCCAGACCACAGATACTTCTCTGTTTTACTTCGTGCAGGTCAGAGCTGCTATGGCGGTGCCAGCAGGTCCTTCCCTGCCTGACACCTCTCACTTGGCGGTAGGGAGGATGTTGCCTTTCTTCTAACACTTATGTTGCAACCTTCATTAGCAACTGAAATGTCTTAATGGGGACATTCTCTGAAACTTGTTTGTCACAGAGGTTTGCTCTGAACTTTAGCCGTCTCTCACCTATCTGGCACTCTTCATTACATCAAACACAGTGTTATGGCAAAGGACTAAGTTTAGTGCCAAGTAATGAGTTATAAATGATTCAATATGAAGAGATAGTTCATTTGTCTCCCGGCATCTGAATCAGGTTAAAAGATTTAAGGAACACTGGTGGGTTTTCTTCAGTCTGGACAGAGAAACTTACAGATGGATAAAGAACACAGGTACAGGCTAGAATACACACTTTGTTGAGCACATTATGCTTAGAAAAATATACCTTTTCTGAAAAAGGTACTGTTCCTATGCTGTAAAGCAACTATGATTATCTGCAAAGAATTCAGAAGTATCTGCTCCAAAAGTATGGCTTATCTATAATTTAAACTGAAGGAGACTTTCCTTTAGGTAACACAGAGTTTTTGACACATGAATGAGCAGCTCTGGCTGTGTCGAATAGTTTACCACCCATACTGGAGCCTTCGCAGCATCTTCACTTCCCTTAAATTAAAGAAGGTTTTCGTTTACAGCACTCAGAGGAAAACGTTATTGTTTTTGGAAAGGTAGCCTAGCAGTTCTGTGCCAGATAAAGTCTGTCTGCCACTTCCCTAGATGGGATGCCACTACATGGAGAGATGGAGAAGGAGAAGCACAGTGCTTGGAGCAGGCAGCATGGAGTCAGTCTGCGAGCACAGGGCTGAATGGCAAGATACAGCTGCAAAACCTCAGGAAATCCTTGCCGTGTTCCAGGGCCAACCTCACCTCAGAAGTAAAACATCCCCCTCACTTTATTACAAAGAGTCCAAGACATGAAGCACTGGCAGTACTCAGAGGTGGCACCGAGGTAATTCAACAACATCATCAAACTATGAGAGTTAGAATTTGATTTATAAGGATGACTAACCCAATAAAATGGTAAAGCAAGTCAATACGCAGGCTCAGAGGCTTCTCCAATTTTTTTGCCCCCGAGTACTTTGATGATGCAGTCATCATAAAGCATTCCAGACATGTCATGCTCAGTGGAAACCATGGAACAGCAAAGCCTCATGTGTATCCTTGTGGAGATCAGGTCATTCTTCATTAGAGCTCCACAAACCTATTTACAAGATCAGCTTTTCTTGTGGTAACAAAGAAAGGAGAGAGGAAAAAACCCACCCAAACCCCAACCTCTTGATCACAGCATGTATAAAAGCAGTTCCTAGTAGGAAGGATATTTTTACGTGAAAGTGGTAAATTTTCAGGTGGAGAAAAAAAAAAGTTAAAAAACCAAACCAAAATACCCCAAGAGTTCAAATCCTTGTAAATGGACAATGCTATGCTGATTTATGCCCATTGAGAGTTGTCCCATCATAATGTGTTCCAGGTTGGAATTTTACTACAGAGAAATATGCACATTCTTGTATAGTCAAGGAAAAATAAGCTCAACTAAAAGGATAGTTTCCACATAGTTCTATTTTTGATCACTTCAGATATTTTCAGCTATGTCCTGCAATCATCCTATTTATGGGATCAAAAAGAAGTAACCCAGATAAGGGAATAAAGTTAGTAAAGTCATTGGTCCAGACAGGACTCAGGCTGCTAAGTACATGATGATTGATATTGGACACATTTCTTTCTTGGCAGGGAATTTTGGCTTTCAGCTACACCATGCTGACATCAAGCACATTAAAAGTGAACCCAAATATCTGCTGAAATTCACAGAGATGTTGAAACATTTTCAACGCTGAAGCCAAGGATGTGTCAGCTGAGAAAGCTGAAGTCTACCTTCAACTTCTTTTATTCTAATTTGGGGAAGAAATGCTCAACAAATTTGTCAAGTCTAAGCAAGCTTCTTTACAACCCACTTCTCTATTTTCTTGTGGCAGGAGTCCACGAGCAACAATCTTTATAAACGCAGTAGAGAGGTCAACTATGACATATGCTTGCCAGCCCTGGACACAGTCCCAATGCACAAAAGTGGGTTCAGAACCCTGATCTATATTTCACTTTCTATATCAGGCAAAGAAGACGAGTTTTAAGCCCATCTTCTGCTGAGGCAAATGATTTCCAGAGAGAGCCTACTTGCTCAAGAGATGTATTGCAGAACAGAAGCATCCTTATTATCTTTAGATGATCTCTCTTTAAGGGCTCTCTAACTTCCTAGTCTCAATTCTGCTGATACATTTTCTGCTTTCACATCTCTCTCCTAGTGCTGCTGTATTTAAGTGCTGATCAGACACAAGCTGTCTCAGGAACCCCAGTAGAGAAAACATGGGGAATACATGGAAAGTTCCAGACTAAGAAACCACGAGTCACAATGTGTGTGATGCTCAACCAAACACTGCATTCAGGTTGTAACTGGTTGCTGGGTTTGGCATCTGAGGTAACACAGATTGCTCAGTTTAATTATTTTGCTCTTCAGTGTGCAGTTTGCAGGTGAGACTTCTGCTGTCTTCCATTACTTCAAATACTGTCAGGGTTTCAAAAACTTATTGAAATGAACCTAAAGGGCCTTTTAAGACACTATTTTTCAAAGATCCAACAAAGTAATTCCTTTAAACTTAGTTTACAGTGAAACTCTGATAAAGCAAACTTCTTTTCCCAGACAATGTCTTTTTGGAGGGGTACAGCTTTGGCGTGGTTTTCATGTAGATACTTCGTATTTTTATTATTGATTTTTCTTAAATTAATTAATCAGTTTTACATTTATTGGCTTCACCTGCATTTTAATGTTACAATGACTCATTTGTTCAATAAGTTTTTTATTTTTTTTTGCCACACCATGGTTTATATTTTAAATAGTTATTAAAACAGGTTGAAAAAACAGTTACAGAAGTTTGAAATGATGAGCATGCTGATTCAATTACATTTTCAGATTAAAAAAATATTTTGGAGGAGAACCACATTAACTTTATTTTTTTCCCTCTGTATGGATGGGATTTCAGACATTCTTTCAAAGCTCCCAGGCAGACACAGACACTACCAGGGCATTGCAGCCATGTCTGGGCCAGGCTAGGGTAAGTCCTGGTGAATATTCAGTAAGATACCTCAAGGGCAAGGGCTGAGTCTGCAGCAAGAGCTCACCAATGGTGCCCCTTCCACTTGTTTCCTGGGCTGCATCAGGTTACACTCAGCTCCCATTTCCAAGTTTACATAATGGTCCGTGCAGGAGAATCTCCTCTGGAAATACAGTTCCCGGTACAATTTCAATTTCAGATATATAAATATAATTTCAAAAATAATACCTTGCTTTCGACTGTTTAAACATTTCACTGTTTATACTTTCACTAGGATGTGAAGTGAGAGTAAAGATTATTGAAACAATAGTAATTTGGGGAGATTTTTTTTAAACCAGGTCTATCAGAGAGGAAATAAAAATATATGACTTATATGAAGAAAATTAGCAAATACATTCTGAGAATAGAGTATAATTTAAAGACATTGTAACCTTTCACACAAAGTATGTCATGCTGTACAAAGAGCAGAAATAGCCTAAGCACCCTAAAGAGGGGTGGCTAGCCTTCATTTAGAAGCTATTCAAACAGCAAAGTGAAATTATTTAAAAAAGCAATTTAAAGGTTTCCCTCTAAGAATCTCATTCATCTCATGCTGGCAAGAGACAATATGCACGTGGAACATATACAAGATAAGAGACAGTTTTGCTCATGCTGTGAGATGGGTGAAAGCTGAAATTGAGAACTATTGTGTGTGGCAACAACATGAGAGTAGCATTATTGTTCATATATGGTTTATTCCTCCCCCCCCCCACGCCGCTTTTTAAAGACCAACCAATTCACACCAGGAAAAGAAACACATATTGACCTTATTGCCAGAAAATGGTCAGACTCAGTCATGTTTCAGCTGACTAAGTAATGGAAACATTTCAAACCACAAAAAGAACACAGTGCATATGAATTAAGACATGTATTAAGAACAATGGAAATAGGCACTGAAAGATAAGACATTGTTTAATGGGTTGTGTAATCTGATAGTTGATGTCACATGATCTAGAAACTGGATTTTGCAACGTTAAGATATCAGTATAGGAAAGCAGAACAAAATGAATATTATGAATAGTCTCTCATGATGACACCTACAAAGAGTAGCCAAAGGTAACTTTCAAGGAAGGAGCTCTCAGGAGTTTGTCTTTACTACTGGATCTGAGCTGAGCTGAACCCTGAAGGAAAAGCTTTCCCATCAGCAGTGAATTTCTGAAGTACACATCTGCACTTTGTGCAGACAAAGACAGAAAAAACAGAGTGCTGAAAACTCTGAAGTCCATTTTGCTGAAAGTGATGAGTTTCTCAAATGTTATTAGAACAGTTTAAAATATCTGAAGACTTATCTGATAGGATAAGCATTAATGTGTCACCTGAATCAATGGGCTACCAATTATTTTGTAGTGGGAATGAAGGGCATAAAAATACCTTTTAAATAAAATATTCCTTTTGTTACCATAGAAATTTTCTGGAGAATAATTTAGTTCCAATATACCAGCATTTCCCAGCATAAGACAGGGAAACCTTCCACCTGTTCCTCAGCCCCATCATTTCACATGAAAATGTTATCACTAGAAGACTCCTGTTTCACCCTCAGGTCTTGGATAGGAGATGACAATTTCCTAGAAACTGACACATTTCTGAAGCTATGTGATTCATTCTGCACATCTCTCAGTCCCAAACACAGAATTAAATAACATAACAAGACTTTCAGAGTTTATTTCATCATGTTATTATTCTTTGTTGTTACATCTTTAGCCCATGTTTTCATGACCATCATTTAGGTTATAGCCTTTCAGAACAGAAAAGGACTTCTTTTATAAGAAAACACAAGCATGTTTTATGTTTGTTTTCCTTCTGCAGAATGAAAAAATAAAAGCACTAATATTGATTTGAGCTAGAGCTGACCATTATCTACTTAAAAGTTACATGGCTATTAGCTCTGATATACAACTATGTTGTCCCTTAAAATAAAACAAGGTTAACAGATAATGAAAACCATAATTAACTGAAGTCAAACGCCAAGACACAAGGTTCCTTAGAGTCGACAACTGAGCCTCATCAGCCCTCCTCAACATCTGTTCTTATTGTCTGTACCAAGACGTTAAGAATTGTATAAAAGCAAGTTTTCAGCTGGTTAAGATGTTTTCACTGAAAAAACAAAGATTTTAGTAAAATCTAAAGCTAGCTGCTCCAGTAGCTGGAGCATTTGGTAGTCACCATGTGGGAAACAGATCAGCTTTGCTGATCTCTCACACCCTCCTTGCCCTCAAATGGCCAGGACACAGGTATCACTATTGTCTCACATTTGCTCTGCTATGCAATTTTCTCACCCCAATAACAGTGACCACCTCTATATTGTCCAATCACTCCTGCAACCTCTGTTTTCCATGGTCCACAGCAGTGAACTCCAGAATGTGAATATCTCAGCATTATGTATAATTTGATGCTGGTCTTGACTGGAAATGTGAAATATTGAATTTCACACCGCAAGAGAGACCAGGCATATGAGGGTTTTTTTACAATAAAAACAGGATATGGAACAAAACTAAATTTTGGCAAAATAAATAATAATAATAATGAAATTAAGACAGGCTAAATCTATCAGAAAGTCTTCAAACACTGTAAAGTGAGGTATGCATATGCTGAAATTATTTTCTGTTCCTCACCTCTTTCTGTTGCTCCTTCCTTAAAAAATGACAAATGCCCATTCTGGCTTCTCAGCATGTTGCCACACCACAAAGTACATTTGAGGTCACATCTGAGGTACTGGCAGAGACAGCTGGTCCTGCATCAGAGAAAAAAGGGGTTTAAAAGAGCAGAAAATGGCTTGGGTGGGACATGGAGGGAAAGCCACCAATTCCTTCAGCCAGAGCTCCAGGAGAGCAGAGGTGAGGGATCCTGCTGTGAAACAGCAGTCTTAAGTACATCACTCCACTCCTATCCAGCTTTCTCCATCTTGGCATCCCCTGGACTCCCAAGAGATGCAGTAGGAAGAACCATCTAATTACTTTGTCTCCCACAACTTCCCTAGCTGTCTGCTCCCCCAGACATCTGCCTACTTTGTGGATAGAATTGGCCTTCAGAAGAACTGATAAAATAAAAAAAGCAGGCTAAAAGGAGGATAGTGTTTAAGTAAACATATGACATCCTGTTTCAGGCAGTCTACATGTCCATATTGGGCCACAGTTGGTTCTTACCAATTAACAATATTTTCATACCTCTTAACTGATCAAAAAGTAGATTAATTGGTCAAGTATTAGATTGTTATGTGTGCTCAAAAAAATTTTAGAATTGACTGAAAATATATAGCTGAGCAGAAAATTTCTTTATGTGAAACTAATATCACACCAGCATAATTAGGCATTATTTAAACAACAACAAAAATTATTATGTCTGCAACTTTCCATCTAATTTACATTTTATAAATTTCTTCCTAGGTATTCTTTTGGTCTAATAGGATTCATGGAAAACAGAAGCAGCAGAAGAATCAGAATAGCAAGACATGAAAAAGAAAAAAGAAATTAAGTGAAATAAAAACAAAAACCAACAACGAAACAAACAAAATAAACCCCCCAAAACACATTTTGTCTTCCCAGCCACTCATCATCTCCTTGAGATCCTGAAAAGTTCACTACCATAGTGATGACTTCATCGCAGAGGAGGCATAGCATATAATAAACTGAAACATAAGTCACTTGCATTATACGCATAATTTTTGTCCCTATGGTCTCATGTCCCCTGTTGCCAGACTCTGCCTTATCCAGATTAGGATTTGCAGGGGAAGGAAATATCTTGTCTTTGTTCTTTGGTTTCTGATGAACCATTTCACATTTCCCTCCTGTTCTCTCTCCTGCCATTCCCAGGGGACAGCCATGGACCAGATGTGAATGAAGCAAATCACAAATAGGACCATAAATACTTCACCATGCAAATGCAATTCCTTCAGCCACATATAACAGAACGCTGTCCATGTCAGACTGCTTATTCACACTCCAGCTTGCAACTAATCAGCGCTAATCAGAGCGATCAGATTCACACTTCACTGAGCTTTCCCAGATTTATACTGCAGAGGACTTGGATTTCAGAACAGGAGTGCATGTAGGCTGGTAAGCAGGGAACAGCCATCTGTGTCTCTTAGGAGAAAGCACACTGAGAGTGTAAGGCAGACTTCAAAAAAAGATCAAATTGATTCCTGATGCTGTCTTTTCCTCTTAAGCTAGTGAAGGATCCAGAAAATAAAGAGGCACCACTCTTCATCACTTTCACATGATAAGTGGAACAACAACATAACATTACCTGGAGTTACCATATATTCTGTGTAAAAATTATTTGGTTTTGATAAATCTCTTGTGTGACTTTGATCTTCAGGTCTCATGAGTCGCATTACAGAGGAATTTACTGTACTTAATTCAGAAGCATTTGAAAAGGTCTACCACATTCATTTCTCTCTGCACCCCTATGAAGGGAGATCCCTAAATGAAAGAAACTGAAACCAGCAAACTTGTATCATCTAACTGCATGTGATTATTTGTTTAACAAAAAAAAAAAACTATCAAAGTATAAGGAAACCATTTAAATTTCATTGCTTTAAGCTGCCATCACATAAAAAAGAAACACAACCAGAGCTCTTAAAGGTTTTGAGTGAAGCACTCATTGAGAAAAATTGTTGGAAACGAAGAATGGTCCAGAGACTCGGAGACTTCAGTAACCTTCGCATATGGTTTGCTTTGCTTTAGAAATCAACTGCCAGGCTCAGTACAAGATCACCCTCTTTCGCCACTATTTCAATTAATTATTCATCTCATCTACCTGTAAGAACTTAAAATTTGGGCATTTCATCTAAATAGCCTTTGTAGGTAGCAAAAAATTGTGTTTTTTGCTGATAACCCTTCTGTGGGAGCTGAGCTAAAACCCTAAGTCTGGCAGGATGTTCATTTTTTTTGTCAGTCAGCTGAGATGAGTCAGGTTTTCTGTCTTTTACAAAGATAAGGGGCCACAACTAATTTGGGAGAGTTTGTTGGTGCAGATGTTGTGTATAAACTTGGGCAGATTCTCTGGAGAGGAAACTGGTAATGTTACTTACCAAATACTACCTGTTGACTACCCTTGGTTTTGGTAACTGGAGTAGGTTGAAGATTCAGTTTTTTGAAGAATTTCTAGCTTTGGAGAGAAAGAGGAATGCTGCACTTTCTTGGAAGCAAAAGTAAGACTTCAGGATTCTCCTTTTAAAAATGCTCTTGCAGTTTATTTGTTTCCAAGTTACGAACATAAATGCTAAAAGAATATTTGCTTTCATTTTCAAAGGGTTTTTTTCATAAAAATACTATAAACAGATCTCTATCATTAGATTGGCATTTTATTCAATAAAGTAACCTAATTTACCAGGGAAAGGGGGGACACACTGGAAATCCTTCATCTTTCTCCAAAATACAGCATACTATAAAAATGCAAAGTATTTCTGTGTTTAATTAGAAATACCCCAGACCTGTATGTGGATTAATATCTTGTAGCTAGTGTTTATTTAGATGTGTTAACTTACACCATTCCTCATACTCTGTGGGTGATTCTTACCTACTTATTGAGCCACAATCACTATAAAATGCTGATCTTCGTCTAAAAAATTCAGGAGATATTACTGAATTTGCAAACCGCTATTGCACTTATGCAAATCTCCATGGCAAGCATTAACAGAGATCTCAGCTGTACTTAAGTAGAGGTAAATCTAACAAACATTTGCCATGCGATGTACAAGTTCTGACATCAGAACTCTTTAACACCACCACCACTGACCATTTACATTCCTCTTCAAGTTGCTACACAAAGGAAGATGACATACTAAGTTTTTTCATTTTGAGGCTGTGAATTTGATATTTCTCCTTTGAGGTGAGAGAAAAAACCCAAAACAAAGAGAACCAGAATAAATGTCAAGTTTCAAAAGTAAATGACATCACATGCACATAGGCCTTTTCAGTTAAGCAGAGTTTTCCATTGTACCTTTCACTCTTACTAGATATCAAATAGCAAAATGAAAACAGCCATTTTAATAGAGAAAAAAGGAGAATTTCTGTAGCAAAACATTTATCTGTAGTGAAATGCTCACTTTCAGTATTCCTTTTTTAATTCAGATCCTGAAGCTACAGATGAATTTAACCTTCAGCAAATTAGCATCTTCCAATGGGAAAACAGCCTGTCTGAAAACCAGATGCTTTTCAGAACTGACCAAACTGATCATCATTGCCATGGACACGAGATACTAATTTCCTAAGGAAAACCACCAGTGACTTAATGCTGAGGATTTAGAGGAGGGTGGAAGTGGGGCACCATGAGACATGATGAGAACAGGGCTCATCCCTTCCATACATACACAAGCCCCACAGGGAGCTGGGAGCAGACAGTCCCAGGTGAAAACTAAAGAAATCAGGTGAATAACTTCAAGGTTGCCAGGAGACTACTCAGATACACCAGCCATTTCATAGTTCTCTAACAAATGGAGGTTAATTAGGAAAAGCAGATGTGTTTTCCACACTGAAGTCACCCATGCTGACCCAAACCCAAGGGAGTTTGCTCTTCAATAGACTTATAATCCAGATCATTCTGAAAGTATTTCCTGTACCCCATAGCTCCCATACAGGTCCTATCATCTTGACAAGCTACCTCCCAAAAACCTAGAGGATCACCTCTGCAGTCCTTAGAATAATCTCCTGCATCATTCCCTCTCTCATCAGGGCCACTAAATCCTGTTGAGGCTCACTGAGATAAGGGGCCACAGCAGTACCAGCAGCCATGGACCACAGGAGAGGACTGGCCACAAATCACAAATTCTGGACATTTGGCCTATGACAGATACTACCTCCCAAGGAAATTCTCGCCTCTTATACAAGTCAGTATGTGCTAGTCCCATCCATTCATGGGTCAGACTGATGGCTGCCTTAGTATTCTCAAGCTGGTCACATAATTATGTTTGAAAAGTTATTTGAGTGAAGTGTAAGGAGGCTTCTTTCATTTACCCAGGTCTTTCATCATCAGAGATACCAGGACTCCCTCCTGGATGATCACAATTTGGCTCTAACAGCCCCTGGCAGAGACCCAGCCACACTGGAATTAGCCACTAATAAAGCATTGCCTGCTTTTACCTTCTCCACACCACAGAAGTTGGCTCAAGCTCTCCTTATATTGACTAACTGCTAATGACCCCCTACTAATGATATCTGCCAATGACCCCTGGAGATATTAGCTAATGATATCTACTAACGAACTGTAATTGAACTGCACCTTCTGCTCATTAAAGGCCAAAGTCCACTAACTTTACTGCCCTTAGGTAGAGCCTGGTCTCTCCTCACTGCCTGGAATTGGCAGGACAACTTGCAGAAGAGAAGCACTTGACATAAGAAGGTGGTAGAAGTGGCAGCTATAGGTTAAACACAGGGTTACCTTTTTCCACCTGTGGTACTTTCAAAGGCACATTCCCCCAGAAGGAAAAGGATCATCTGACTAAACCAGGGCAAGATGGCTCTAGCCGTGTGTGTTCCATAACAAATGTCCTGTAAGGCACTCTGAGATGCCCCTCTTTGAACCAATTTGGATTCTCCGACTGAGGATAATATCTTGTCAAAAAAGGATGTCTTGCTTTCTGAACAGGGGATGCTATCAGTAATGAATTTCTGAGCCAAAGTTTATACAGGACATTGGACATATATGACAGTGGGGAGTTTTGGTGAAGCAGCTTTTTGTTAGTACTTTGTATGATAAAAGGAACCCTTACAAGCTATAGTGTCTGATGTCTGAGTTTTCTAATCATTAGAAAGAGACTGAAAATTAGTGCAAAGTGGAAAGTATTACAAAGGGGAAGACTATCCAAAGGCTCTTTGATAATGTCATGATAGAGTGGGATTTTTTCCCAATCCAGGTCACTTTCAGGATCCCTCTTGATAGATTTCCTCTCTTGGCTCTCTGGTAGATTTAGCCTGTGCCTGCGGGTGCTCTTGGAGCAGGGCAAGGTGCCTGGGAGGGTGTTACCTCTGGAGCCATCCCAGTTAATTCAGCATAGTCCATGAGGCAGAGCCCTGACCCTGCACTGTGATTAGTACACTGAAGTCAAGGGCAATCTGTTAACACTGGGGAGATGTTGGCACACCACCATTCCCTGTGCCTACTTTTAGCAGCATCAGCCTCCAGGGTTTTGTGTGTCCAAGGGGACAGATGCCTTGGAGCAGAAGCCACTTAAAATGTCTGTTAAAGTAACAAGAGAGTAAGTTTGATCCCTGTGGACAAGGTACCCCTGCTTGTGCTTTGCTAATGATCAGGTGTAAAAGGAAGAGTTTTATTCCCACTTGATATTTAATTGAATGAAATCCGCAGCATCCAAAACACACAACACAGAGGGTCTTTTCGCACACATCCTCTTTACTCTAAGTTCTGACATTTTCTCTCAATTCACCTTGTGCTTTTCTGATACTGATAACTCAGGTTATCGAGACTTTTCCATAGCTTAGCTGTATAAATGAGAAAATGAGAACACAGGGGGTTCTGCTCTACAAAGACAGACATGGCTGGCCAACCACATGTATAGGATATTAATACAGAGTGAGCAACAACATTTATTTCAAAATGTATAAGGAGGCAGGAGTGGTGAGGGCAGAAAGAAACCCAGAAAGCCCAGAAAACAGATATTTATTGTGCTTCCCTGCCATAAACATTCCAGCAGCCCTACCCTGGGATGCAAGCACCATTATACAGCTAATATTGCTTGATTACCCATGCACCACCACAGCTTCAGCCTCCCAAGAACTGAAATCGAGTTTTCTATTCTTAGCTCGTGGTAATTTAAGCTCATTATGGAGGTGCTTGTATTCCATGAGCACAAGAGATAAAGGAAGCAATATAACTTTAATGAACAGCTGAAATAGCAACCACAGCAGGCTCTGTAGGCATTAAAAAAAAAATCTTTTCTCTGATGTTGTCTTGATTTTTGTCCCGCAGGTCTTAGCAGTTAGTGTTCTCTGTATGTTTTATGAAGATATTCACACACACACATGCTTAATGAAAACAAATATGATATCCTATTTAATAATAGCAGGTACATACTAGCTTGGAAGGTAGAATCACTCAAATTATGGAAAAGAAGAAAGCAAAAGTGTTAACCTAGATCTGGGACAAATAATAATAACTGAGAATTTTAAATAATACTCAGCTAGGTAGCCACAGGGATTTCCTTTTTGCATAAATAAATGTCTTATGTGTCTAATGATTCTCACTTAGACCAAAGAAAATGGATGGATGCAGATGTAACTGTCAGAAGCAGTAAGTGGAGGAATAAATGCAAAGCATTCTGGGTTCTCTTTGATAAATGTTTGCACACCCCAGATTATTGATTGGGTGCTGCTTTTCTTTCAGTGCTAATTCATTAAGGCTCTAATCAAATCATATGGTCAAATCCTGCCACCCCCTTGCAGGCAGCAGTTCTGTTTGCTGAGCAAAGAGTTCTGAGAGAACGTCAGGTAGTCAGATACCACAAGTTTGGAGCTAGGATTTATGGAAACCATCATCTTTTAGCAAGGATGGCAACTAAAGGGCCACTTCACAAAAATACCCCATGGATGATTATCTACCTGTATGTAGGGCTCCTCCTCGCTTTGTTCACTCCCTATGACATGAGCTGCAGAAAAGCATTTTTCTCCAGAAGTGAAAGGCAAGATCTGGAGGCAGCTGTGGAAGAGACCTGCCTTCTTCTCAGCATTAAAATTTGTCCTTCTAACTATTTTGAATTCCTATGTCATAAAATAATCTCACAAGAATGTTCAGAAGCCAGTGTAACTGTTTGGAATCTGGTATACTTTTAAATCAATCTGGAAATTAAATTGGGTCCAGTAGTTTCAAAACAGAGCAGTTCTTCATTAACTTATTTTTCCCTAACAAAATAATTTTCCTGTGTTTTTCACATGGTTTTCAGTTTTGTTTTGGCACACACTCATCATTCCTTCCAATGAGGAAAGGACAGAGGAAGGAAGAGTGAGGAGACAAAACATCTGCTTAGAATAAAGGAGAAAAAAAAAACCCAGCACTTTGACTATTAAGACTTTATGGTTTCAAAATAAAGGGAATAACATCTATGTGTGAAAAGCTTCTGATATTGGTGCATAATTACAATTCAGAGAGTGTTTAAACATGATTATGGCCATGGCCCAGAACCTTCTCACAACAACTACTGATACAACACCTCTGAATATCCCTGCACAGAGCCAAGGTAAAGTTTGTCTCAGGGCCATACTTTCCCCTTTGTATTTGAGAGAAGGACTCCTCCAGGATTGTATATGGACACTTGATTTCTGTAGCAGCCAGTAATTATCACAGCACTCATTTGGAGAGTTTTTATTATCAGCCTTATGCAACACTTCAGTTCACATCTTCAAAGTAGGCTGGAATTAGACTTTAAAAAAAACCCACAATATATTTCTGGACCAAAATATGCTAAAGGCTGTGACATTTTAGCATTTTTTCCAAAAAGGTTTTGTTCTTCCATTTAAAAGAAGGAATATTTGAGGCAAGCATTCACCACAATAACAGCAACAAAGTTGGTTTTGAAATATCTTGCTCTGTGTTGGAAAAATTATGATGGAGGGTTTACTGCCAGCTTTTCTGTTCACCCACATTCCTCATCTGTGCAGGGAATTTCGTTGGTGTCAGTTGAAATGCAGGCTTGAGCCCAGATTAACACCTGAAGATGATATTAGAGGCCTTTTCAAAGAAGGTGGTTAACATCTTAGAAGTGTGAGGGGGTTTTCTGCCTAAACTCACACTGAAATTTCAGTTGGGGTGGGGAGGGCAAAAAGTTGGAAACAGCTGGAAAATGATAATAGAATCCTATTTATGAACATATCAGTGTGACTTTGGCCAGTAAGATTATCCTTAAGACCCACTGCACTCAGCACACTTTAAAAGGTTTTATTTCTGCCACTCTATGAATGGAGACAACGAGATGAATTCATAAAAACAAATGCTTGGACAATCTTCTTTCATACTTGTCATCCACTTGGTGGTCTGACATCTGAGAGACACAGGAAACTATTTCCATATAATATAGGAGAAGTACATTGAGTTTCCTGGCACATGACCTGGAGGTTGCTGTTTGTCACTGGATAGTGTTTTCCAGAGAGCTGTTGCGCAGCTGTTGTACCACAGAACTGCATCATAAAATATTCCCCCTGCCCCATTCATCTTCTCTCTTGAGAAAAGTCAGAGGATGCCACCAAGAACCAGAATGACTATGAGATTGAGATTACAGGGCTTGGGTTTTTTAACCTCCCAGGAAGATTTTTGTCATATCTACAGCAAAAATCGTGATCTTGAACACTCTTTAGGAACACAGCAGCCAAAAGCAGCAGTGGTTACAAGCCAGGAATCCAGGGATCAGAGACAGCTCTAGAAACCTACCAGGAGTCTTGAAGATGGGTCCAAAATAGCTGCTGACTCCCATCTTTTTGGGAGGTTTTTTGATGAAAGGGTTTTACACCCGTCTCAGGTACAGTATAAGATCGTCTCAACATGACTGTAGCCAAGTCTCAGTCTTGACTGAGTCCCCAAGGTAGGACCGGAGCAAGGATCTATTGTGGCTGCTATTCTGCTTCTGGCTTTCTCTGGTCAAGGAAGTTTAGACACAAATGTAGCAATGGAGCATGTTAAAAGAGCTCTTTCCCCAAAGCTTTCATCCATATGTTAAGAAATTATTATTATAATCATCATAATAAAAGTTAACAAATAATTCTAGTCTTCAGAGATAATGCCTCAAGGGTTATCCTGTGCTCCTGAGCCACAGTCCTGATTGGACTTAGTCAAACTTCATGAAGTTTTCTTCTCTGAATGGGAATGAAAGACTGGGCTGTTGGTTGATTTCTTTCTCCTTGGCTCAGAGACCTCAGAGACTAAGACAACCACAGTGATAAGAGCTTGCACTCTGATCACTCAGTCCAACACGTAAGTCATGGTTTCCTTTGGTCAACTGACTTCCTGAACCACCTTGCAGGGTTAAGTGGTAGGTTGGCTGCCCAGCCTGCTCCTTTCTTATCCAATTCCATGTTTGCTCCTGTGAATGAAATCCAGATGCAGGTGAGAGATGAATCCAAGCTCTTTGCCATGACCCAATCACACTCAATGCTCCCAAGCAAGTTCACTGTTTTTTTCTGGTACAAATTTCAAGCTTTCTCATAAAGTAACTTCACTTAGGGTAATCAAACTGCATTTGCAAGCCATAAGAAAGGTCACTGGCACATATGAAAAAAGCTATTTTTGAATATCTGGCTCCACACTTTATCTCTTGAAATTCACCTAATGGCTTTCTATGGCTGCAATCAAACTCTACTGATTTTCTCAAGAATTGGATCAGGCCTTCTGTGGTGCTTGCCAAAACAAAAGAGCAGAATGCAGTCAAAATGTATGCAACAGGGGAATTGCAATAAAACCTGGTTAGATGAAAATGTGGTTCTGCTCTGAAGAGTCTCTGTCAGTGTGGTTGTACATTTGCTAGGTTGACTCTTAATCATTTCCTTATCATCAGTGCCAAGATTAATATCTTAAAATTTGGACTTTTTTTTCATGTGCTACAGCCCTCTAAAATCAACCTGAGATTAGGATAGGAAGCAGGGTCTTGTGGTTAAGACTAGTATTCACTCCAATTTCTGCCACAAACACCCACCACTGACCTTCAGCAAGTTTCTAAGGGAGTGATTTACGGAAGCACTCATCTTTAGCCCAACTTTATTTCCTAAGAGTTAAATGGAAACAGAAATTTGCATTAAGGGGAAGAGAGATAGGTCAGACCTAAATGTCACAGAATAAACTATTTTTCTTCTTCATTTCCTTCCCTTTAGTTGTATTGAACCTTATTCATCAAGTCCTTTAAAAGTGAATTCTTCAGCATGGAAAGACACACCTACACAGAGATTGCCCAGTGTCTGGTCTCATAAAGCCTCTTAATTGAGTTCTCAAGCTGGGACTGGAGCAAGGTCCACCTTGACTGCTATTATGCTTGTGACTTTGGCCAAGTAAGTTTAGACACAAACAATGAACTTGTTAAGAGATCTCCTTCCTCCAAACTTTTATCAATATGTTATTTAAGAAATTATTATAATCATCATAATAAAAGTTAACAAATAATTCAGTCTACTGTCAAAAATGTAATCTAGTTTACATACCCCAGTCTATATTAGGAACAAAAATAGTTTTTCATAGTATGACTAAGCAGACTTCTGCTAAATAAGATGCAATTTTCCAGGCATATATGAACTTTTATAAAATATTGAGGAGATAATATACTGCAGCTATATCCTTCAGTACCACTAGTTTAAAATATGTCCTTGGGAAAATCACTTCTCTTAGCAAATGCATTTTCTTCTTTCTGTCTTTCCCAGAATTTCGATAGCTTTAGGACTTTGGAGTGGTGACTGGCTTTCCATTATTGTTCCTGCAAGGCTTCCCAGTGTGGTCCCTGGTCTTGAAAGGCATTTCCAGATGCAATTGCAGTGCAAACAAAGGGAAGATTACTCTGAATGTATTCTACATAAAGGAATTATAAGAAAACCTTCTATCTAGTCACCATGGCACTAGAAAAAATGGATATGCTTCTGTTATAACCAACTTGGAGGAAATCCATTAAAAAATTAGATGTCCTTTTCTGTTTTAAGTTTACCAAGAATTGGAACTAAACACATGCCATCTGAAGAAATCCCTTTCTCCCTCCAGCCATCACATTGAACTGAAATAAAACAGATGTGCTCAAATAAAAAAATCTGTGCTTACTTGTTATTTTTTTGCCTTGCCCTTATTACCAACACATATGACTTGCACTAATACAGGTAAAAGCAAGGAATATTCTTCAGAAGTTTCCTATTGCTGTATTCTGCCAATACCTGCTGTGATTTCATTCCTACAAATAATGGGTTTCTTGTGTTATATCGTCAGATCTCAGCTGCACAAAAGCCGAACTCAAAACTCAGACATTCCTAGAGATATAAAAAAAACCCTCCTAAAAAACAAACTCCCAAATCCAAAACAAATACATACAAATTCAACAAGAGACTAATATTTTCAACATTTGTGGTCAATTAATGCTTGTTTGTATGAAGACAAAAATGCATGAATTTAAAAAGTATCAGTTTTGTTATTGGAATATGAAGTATTGTTTAAAACCTCATTCAAATATCCTTTCAGAAATAAGTTCTCAGGATGGGGATTCATAGTTTCACCATTACATTAAGAAAAATAAGTTGTTTGTAGAACACTACGCAGTTCATAATTTACCAGTTATAAACTAATCCTCGATATCCAGTCCAAATCCTAAGGGAGGCTTCAAGGCAGCCACTTCTTTTTGGCAATACAGTGATGAAAGATATATTGTTGAAAACCATAAAGCCTTGGGAAAAAATTTAGAAACTATCTACACAGGAATGAAATGTTGAGAGCTTGGCTCATCAGCTGGGGCTTTCTGGAGAAGGAGTGGCTGCAAATATTTTTGTATAGGTTAGCTAAGCAGTCTTGAGGACAAAGAAAAATGTTGTATGTGAATTATTAAAATGGTTTTCTTGTGTATCTCAGAGGTTTGCTTCCCAGGGATCAGTGGGTGAAGATTAGGTGTTAAAAGAGTATAAACTGTCCTTTTGTAAGTTCAGAACATTATTACCCCAAATGAAGACAGCATTCAGAAAATATACATATGGGTACATGTTTACAAACTCCCGGGAACTTATGTCAGCAAGAAGGGCCCATTGCTTGCATATTTGGTTGTATACAAACAGAACATGCCTCACACTGCACAAGCACCCATTGTCCCTTACTGCATCTAAGTGAGCACAGAGGAATACTGATTATCCAGAGCACAGAAAATTAACAAGGGATGACACCAGAACCATTGCCTGGTTTCTTACGAAGGCAGAGCTGTGACCAAAATAAAGCCTGCAGGATTTAGGGAAGAAGCTAGATTCTTCCTTCCTCATCAACTGTAGAACAAGCCAAGGCATTTTAATGAGACTGTTTCAGTGGGCACACAGGGCATTTTATAAACCAGTAAAAGCTTCCCAGACGTAAAGAACAGTAATAAAACAAGGTGTCCTAAAACTTTTGTACTGGATGAAAAAGTCTTAATTGCCCTCTCTGATGCTAGGAAATCACTGCCTGGAAAATCCTGTGACGCCCTTCACGCAGCCAAGGCCACAGAGTCATCAGGGCCTTAGTCAGCCTCAGCCTCTCCTTTTCCCCAAACCTTTGTACCTCCATTTGCTTACCTGATCAAGCTGTGGGGTCACTGCTGTGGGCTGTCCCTCAAAGGTGCAGCAGTGGTGTCTACAGCTCCTGCTGAGGACAGCCCAGCATGCAGTGTATGGGCTTGGTCTCAGGCGCCACTCTGCAAACACAGACCTGAGCACATCCCATCAGCAGATGCACCACAGACAGGGCTAAGGGTGGTCTGCTGAGTTCCAAGGACCTTATTTCCAAGCAGAGCAGATCAAGCCAATGTGCCCTTCCTAAAGATGTTCCCACTCTGGCTGGGGGCTTCTGGGTGCTGTTATAATACAGATGGTCAGATAAACTGAGTCTGACACCCGGGAATTGAATATAAATATTGGAAATGACATGATAATTTCACTGTGTTAATACCTCAGCTAGGTATGAAAAGAAAAGAAACCAAACTCCTGGAGCTGAGCAGTCCCAGAAGCTGGAGAACCTGGAGTCAGATCTGAAGTTTATGGCAGTGTGAGTTCTGTACACAACTTACTTATACAAGATGATTTGTTTTTAATTGCAGACTAATTCATGGAAAGACTTCAGAAAGCATTTGATTTTTTTGGCAAAATGCTTGTCCCACTGAAGCCAATGACAAATTGCCCATGACTTCAATGGGACAATGCTTTAAGGCTTTGTTCCACCCATCTCAATACAACAGCACTTTTGCCAACCTCTGGTTATTACTGAAAAGAGACATTATTAACAGAAGAATCTTCTGTTCATCAAATAATTGTACTGAGGAAAGTTTGATATAGTTCATTGGCCACATCCTTCTGAACACGCACTCAGTGGCAGTTTGAAACATATGTTTTTTATAAATTTCTCATACAGAAACAAAGACTGACAGTAAACCCCAAAAGCTTTGATATTTATATAAATTGCTAAATGGTTGCACTGGAAAGTACATTTCAATTAATGTGTCACAGAGCACCACAGTTGTTTTTAAAGTTTGCCGACTCAACAGCCGCTATAGCTCTATGCAAGTAGTTTGGGTTTTCTCTAAATCTGCGGTATACAAAATAGTTTTCTTCCACAAGTGCTCTCCAACAAGTGGAGATTTCTTTTTAGGTCAACTTATTCCCCTCATATCTAGAACATGCAATAACATTAGCATTATTTTCAGCCTATTACCTATTTTAAAGATATACCAATATTCCCTCTTGGGTTTTATGTGAGCACTTTATTCCGGTAAAACCCTTTAGTAAGACTTTATATAGATTAACTACTAACCAAACACAACTTTGCCCATTTGTGTGTTAGCTTTTTTGTTTCTTATGTACTCTGCTGCCGCCTCTAGGACAATGCTGTAAAACTAGGTTTTGTTCTGTGGCAAGCAGAGATTAAAGTTCTGTACCTCAAATAATGCTATAGGAGGAAAATGAGACAGTTTTAGCTGGATTTTTTGCTAATTTTGGAAGCTAAAATGAAAATGTGGTGCCAACTATCAAGTACAGTTAAAGAAAAACAGGTCTTCCCAGCAGAGACACAATTGTCCTATTTTAGTTCACTGCCTTTCCTAGATAAAGTGAATCTATTCAGCTCTTAGTTATGTGAGCTAAAAATAAAACTGTCTTTAAAACTTACTTAACTTTTAATTTTTCCACAGATTCAAGAGTCAAGTAGATTAGTGTGTAAAGAATGCTCCTTAAATGTCAGAAACTGCCTGTGAGCTGGGAACAAGACAATGCATTTTGGTTCCAAACCTTTTGCTCTTCTAGGAATACATCAAAGTGCATTGACCAGATCACATCCCAAAGGGCGCTTATATTCATGGAGAGATTACAGCCTATCTACTGATATTGATTGGACTGGATTGGGGGTTGATAATCTCAGAGAGGAAGAATGGCTGTCCTTGAGCAAGAGCAAAACAGCTTGTGTCATCCCATGCTCCTGCCACCAGGAGCCTGCACAGGTGACCCGGAGCAGATCTTGATGGGCAGAAATCAGTGGTTAATGTGGGCAGAAATCAATGGCTAACATGTGCCTTTGCCAGAGTATCTTTCCTGGCAGGTGTCTGTCATGCGAGTACCCAGGAGACCTAAAATAAAGAGAACTGGATAAACAGTTAGGGAAAGGTATACAAAGGTCAATTTAGACTTGGAATTAGCTAGCAGAGAGCTCATGCTATACATGCAACTCTCATTTCTCTGAGTTAAGTTATTAAATAAAATAACTACCACTCCTGAGAAAAGTCCCTTTCTGCTTGAGATTGTCATCTCCATGGCCCCACTTGGTTACTGAAGGGCTTCACTTGCATGCCTGGCTGCTCTATGTTAGTGGGACACATTCAAGGCAATATGACCTTTTCTACCAGTTTCCACAAACAAGAGGGATTTAATCTTCATATTATAACACATAATTGGCCAAATAATATGCAACATTGACTAAGAGTATCTGCTTATTGTTTTTTGGAGGTTTCTTATTCAAAGATGAAAATCTACTAAATTCACATTCGAGCTCTAACTGACGTCTCTGTCTCCCTTCCCCCAAAGTCAGAGTCAGCTACAGCTCCTGAAAATGTTATTAGTGTATTAATACACCCTCATAATATTGATTTCTTGGCAAAAAAACCCCACCCACTAATTATTAGTAATTACTGAAGTGCAAACACATGTATACACAGTTTCTTTCACCTACTTGTGCTTCACTCACCAGTCCTTTTGCCCTTCAGATGCTGACTGAAGCTCAGCTTGCCTCTATCAGTACTCCTTGGAACCCCTGCAACCATCTACCTGGACTTCCAAATCCACCTGAGGGTCCCAGGTGTTCCTCTTATCCCATGTACCTGCCACTGCCGCTTTTCTTCATCAGGTAGGGAAAAAAATATTTTTCTTTCAACTGTTGATCCTGCATGTTAGCTGATCTCAAATTAGACTGTGGCCAAAGCCTTCTGAAGAAATACCATGGACTGAACCAAATCTCCATGATTCATGGAGTTTTGGATAAGTCTCTTACAGACTCACAACATCAGCATGCCTTGCCTATGTGGGAAACAAGTTAAAATATTGACCATTCCACCTAAAATAAAGGTCCCAGTGAAGACAGAGAATTTTTTACTGTTGAATTTGCTTAGGCCAAAATCCCATTCTCCTCAACTTCCCACAGACAAGCTGTGCATCTGTTGTACAGAAAGCAGGATTACTGAGTCACTGCTGTAATGAGGATTTCCCCTGGCAAACAAATCTATTGAATCCAACTTCCCTCAACATTAAAAACAGAAACACATATAAATCATGTGAGCTGAAAACACACCTTCAATTTTTGTTTTTCTTAGCCAACAAATATTTCCTACGTACTTTGGTCTTATTTGACAAATGTTAAAACTGAATAAATAAATTGCAACCATCAGAGAATGTTTATGGAAAGTTGTGCCAGAACTTGGTGTCTTGCAGTCACTCCAAAATAAGAGATGGCTCGTGGTGTTGTGTTTTTTTCTTTTTTTCATTATGATTTTAAAGGAGGCAATTATTTCTAAAGTCGTATGGAAAAAGTTTGATTAAAAGTATATTTATACAAATGAATATATTCCTAAATAATGATCCCTTCCGAATAGGGCAAGTCTGCTTTAGTTTGGATGTTTTATTTATTTATTTTAAAATTGAGGATTGTTCCTTCAGAGTTTTCCTATTATACAAAATAGTGATACATGAGCAGTATGAAAAATGAAAGCTGGCAGAAGCAGTTGAAGAAAAAGAAATCTCCATAGGAGTCTGGATACAGAACTGCAGTTGCTGTAAGTGATGAATGCAAACCAGCACTCTTTTCAATTGAAAAATATAATGGAGAAGAACATCTTAAAGTGTTTCATGCATAAAATACATACTTTCCCTTATTTAAAAAGTATTTAAAAATCTAGGCTCTAGGCATCTTCTCACACTTTTACCTACTCATAATAATTATTAGTACTACTCCATTTTTATGCAAATATTTTAAAGAAACTTAATATATATAGCCATGGAAATGCACAGCAAAGAAAAAAAGTCACCTCCAGCACAGTTCCCAAATCGACCACAGGAAAGAGAAACCAAATGGTCTCTTTCAGCACGTGAAGAGGGAAGGACATACAAGGAAAGGAGGCAGATAGGAGCCAGGATTCTTTGGTCAGATTTTGTTCATTCATTTTTGAAATGGGAATAGAAACAACTTGCATCCCCTGGGTATTGCTAAAGACTTAATTATGCTTTTTTAAATGATGTTTCAATTATACTTGCATGGAACGATAGCTGCATATTGCCACACACACACAATTATTCATTTGTAGTCTAGTAATACAGTTCCAATGTAGTCTTACCCTCTGAGAAATTATAGATCCCACCCTACAGAGATTACAAAAATAATAATAATCCATTATTGTTTAAAAGTAAGATAATCATATCTACCAGATGGGCAATTTGTAGGAAGCTATTTGTTGCTTTTCGTACAGGAATACTTGGATTTGTACGTACGTACAGGCCAATTTGTGCCAAGTGCCAGTAGATGGAGCTAAAGAATACAGGCACCTTTGCAGGTTTGGGGGGTCAGTAGAAGAGAGAGTGTTCCCCCCTGCTTTGTGATTTGTACCACGTTGGGAGCGCAGTTCAGATGCCATTGAACCTGAACCTGAATCCTGGCCCTGATTGCACTGCCGAGTTTGCTCCTGGTTCCCAGCTACACTGGAGCATCAGCTCTGGCAGGTACTGGTTGGTCACTGCACACCCTGCAAGGCTCCTGGAACCTTCATCCTTCTCATGGCTGCCATAGTCCTCTCCCACAGCCCACCCAGACATCCACTCCAAGGCAGGAGCTGGGTACGTAAAGAAAGAAACACAGTGTTGTAAACCTGGACTAAATGCAGACAGACCTGCAAGGGAGAGGGAAGGAACCCAGCCAAGGGGGATGACATCTGCTATCATGGAGCCTTGTAGTATTCAGACACCCTGGATATTGATGGCATAATCATGATTTCTTTACCTGGAATTTGCTGAAGAAAAGCCCAAGAAATACCTGACCAGAAAAGAAAGAAAAAGCTCATGGAAAAAAAAAATAATTTGGTGCTTGATATACTGCTTCACAAATTTTATTTGAAAATTCAGTTCTTTCCAGCTAATTTTGCCAAGAGACCCCTAAATTCTAGTTTGATTACCACTGAGCAGTCACATGCTCACCTAATGTTACCTCATTCCTTGATGATGACCAGAAAGTTCATCTCTTCTCAGACATAAATAATCTGTGAAGCTTTTAGGTCAATTCACCTCAATAAATCAATAAAATGGATATCTAATACATGAGTTCTAGAACTGTGCAGGATGGCAATCTCCCTCCCTCCCTTCAGGTGCTGATATCCTTCTGCTCTTATAATATCCATGTTGGACAAAAAGCTGTGTAACAATCTTTAAAGGAGAAACCTGAACTGAAAGCCCTGTCATTCAAAGGCAAAGTTTCACATGTAGTTGAGGTTTCTCCTTTTCTTTTAAATTTCTGCTTATAATATTCATAAACAGAGAATGCTTCTAGAAGAGAGCAATGGGACGACTACTGAGTTCAGATATTGTTTGCCCTGTAAATTCTTACAAACACAAGTGAATTCAAAATTATTTTAGAAATAATTTGCTGAAACTCTGTCTTTCACATCTTTCAAGATCTGGCTCAAAAATCATCTTCCAACAGAAGCTGTTACTTGAGGTTTATACGTACCATCAGCTTTCCCCACTGTGATCAGCAACACACTTCACACTTTAAAAAGAGAGACATTTTTCTCTAAGTCATCTTGCTTGTGTTACGTTTCCCTTGCCACAATAAGGGAAATTTAGCAGAGCAAGGAAGACAAAATTTCTCCACATCTCAGAGGGCTGCCGATGCTGGGGACTGAATTAGAGGTCCCACTGGAGCAACAGTGGCACTGCAGAGCTTGGGGGCCTGCAGAATCACCTCGGTGCAGCTGATAGCAGGCTGGAGCCAGGGCTCAGTTGCCTGAGGTCGTTTAAACAAAACCAATGCTAATTTTCATTTTTGCTCGAGGTGATTTGCTTTACCTTTATGCATCCTCTCAGAGACAAATAAATGCATGCAAACTGCTTGCCCTTGTCCCCATGGTGAAGGTTTCTGCCCCTGGAGTCAGACTCTGGCCATGCACAAATTAATGTGACATCCAGCACAACTGAAGGGAAGGAAGTCAGCAACTGCAGAGAGGATATGGTCTGAGGATATGGTGTGGGTGGTGAGGAGCCTCCATCAGACCCACAGATGATTCTGATAGCTGTGAAGAGAGCTTCCCACCCATGCAGTTCTCCCCTTCTCATCATCCCTTGTGCCTACCCTAGGTGTCTGCCTGCTCAGCTACACAAACTGTTTGTGTCTCACCTGGCAGCTGAATAAGGGCAAGAAGTTTAAGTGGAGAAATTTTAACAGGCATTTTTTAGACAGATTGCTGGAGGACTTTGGGGGTAAAGTCCCCTGGCATCAGCTGCATGAAAGTTGCTGTTGCTGCTCCATATGCTGCTATATGCTGACTCAGCTGATCGCTCTTCAGAGAATGTATAAACCAAGACTTTATTTATGGCTACATAAATGTATATAAACTTCAGTGGGTTTAAACAAGGCCATCAACAACTGCTAAAGGAGGAAATGGCAATTTTCCAAAAGCACATCCTAAGCCATGTAGGTCTTTAAAGGCCAAAACCTGGCATGAGAAAACCGCATACCATTAGGACAAAGCTTTTGGAGCAACAGGTGTTAAAAGATGAGGGGATGGCACAGTAAGGGCAGTACCTGTCTACTAAGTGGCATAACTTGTTTGCCAATTAGGATTGCAAACCAGTACCATTCCCACATTTTCCTTTTGGTACCAAAAATTAAAAGGAAAAGAGTGAAAAAGGGAAAGTTGGGTCTGCAGTATCTTTTTTTCCATACACATATTCTTTGCAGCCCTTTCCCTGTGAATGTATATTAAGAAATGCTTTTCCTCTTGCCATAGTAATGCCTCAAAGGGATAATTAAGTGACATCCTGGTAACTGTTTATGACTACAGAGGAAGATTTTTTGAATGCTGGCACATGGTGCACACTTTACTATGGCAATTGTGCAAGCTCAGATTTATTGGGATGGTTAGTCATATCACTCCAAAGACTGTCACATCCCGTTTTCACTAGTGTCATGTAATTAATCTTCCCTTGACTTAGAGTCAGACCTCATCATTCTAAATACCATAATAGATTTTTAAATGAGAACATTAATAACAAGGTCTCTCTATTATTTACCTTGGCTGGAGTAATGAAAACCAAAAAGGAGATGGCTACTCCCAAGGGCAGGCGAGGAGAGGCGTAAGAAGGAAATGAAGGTTGTTGACCTTCCTGTAGAGGAACCCAGGGAAAGAGCATGATTTGAAGAGCTTCAGTTCATCACTGAAAAAGAGGTTGTTGTTGTAATTTCTATTAAGTACTTTGGAAGCACCTCCACATGATGGTGATGAGGGCCATAGGCACAGTTAGATAGCTCTATTAACCAATAAAAGCATAAGGGCATAATATGCCAGTTTTATTTAAAATAAAGAAAGCTACATTGAACTGGAGATTTTTCTACCAGTAATCAGACTAAATTGTTTTATTTAAATTTGACAATATAAGAATGCTGAGCAGGTTCTTTTCAAATCAGCTCCAGTTTTTGGGTTGTATTACAAGAATTTAAGTAAAAAGTTGGAAGTAACAATTTCATCTGAACAGAGCTTGGTAAGCTGGGAGAGTATAACATACTTTACATTCCATGCCTACATCCTTACTCTTTCTGAGATGTATGTAAAATGCAGATATTTCTATAGATATGGGAACACAGTACACAAGGCAATGAAACTGTGACACTTCATTGAAATAAAAACAGAGGCAGCACGATATTAATCCAGCTTCATGACAAGCAGTGTGAAGAGAGTAAGATGGCAGAAAAAACACAACCTTCTATAAAGTACAGGGTTAAAACTGGAGTCACATGCTATTTTTCTGCCTCTACACTCCATTAAAATGAAATGGCTAATAAGAAATGCATTTCAGACTTCAGTCACAATTATCCAAACACTACAGAGGGTGTGGAATGAATGCAGATTATCACAATTTCAAGAAATCAATGGATTTTTCAGGGAAAAACAGAAAGGGGGTCACAGCTAGAGGTTAGATGCTGTGACTGCTGGAGAAAGTTATTCTCAAGCTGTTTTCTGAAAGGCTTCAAACCAATTCCAGAACATGGAATGGCAAGCAGAGAGGATCAGGCATCTTCTACCAAAGATTACATTTTCTGGTACTTGACTGCCCTTTACTACCCAAGGCTGTGTCGTCCAAATGGAAGCACAGGACCCAAGCCAGGTTTGTTCATACATTAGCAGGAGTTGGATTATCCTCCTTGTGAGCAATGACTGAACCGTAGGGGTGAAATCCCAGTGCAGAAGAACATTATAGGAAAAGTGGAATCACACCAGGGTGAATATCCACAGTTGTAAATTGAGATTGTCAGAAGTACTGCTCAAGGGTCAAGGCTGAGGACAGGTGCCGGCCACCCAAAGGGAAGTTATTCCTCGCTCCTGCTTAACAGCTGAAAGGAAAATGTCCCTGAAAGTCTGTGGAAATATATGATTGAAATTGGTCACAAAGAGCTTACAGGGTAAATGCTGGAGTGGAACAGAAACTTTGATAAACAGAGTTAAGCCTAGCACACGAGGAAGTGTTCTGACTAGAGTCATTGGTAAGGAAGGCTTGGGAATACAGGCACTGCAGTCATATTCTGAGATACCTGAAATCTTCAAATAGTGTAAGGGATTTAGAAAATGTTTGCAGGGCAATGTGCTGGTCTTGATTACTTCTTACAGAGGAATTCTCCAGACAGAATATACGAATGTTTTATTGTTGTACATATCCTTATAGCCTCTCTATTTTTGTTTTGTTTTCATGCCATCTCTTTTAATAGCAATGACAGCAGTATCACAGCTGGGAGAATCAGAAAAGGTGACATGAAATATGGTCAGTCAGAATGACACACTTTACTTTTATTATTTCAAGTGACAAATTTGATTTCAGAGCTGTTGGGGGGTACTATTCTTAATTTATAACAAAAGATGTTGAAATTGATGAATAGCATAGATCATTGTATTCCAGAATGGCACCTTGAAATGTTAAAAGCATTAATCTAAAATGATATACTATATCCAGAAAGTGAAATGGGTTACTATGACTTTTCTTCCTTCTAAAAATTCATTGAATGGAATCTACCACAGGACAATACGGCTTTCTAAAAGTTTCTTGTCTCAAGTTTCATGTGATTTCAAAGTTATTTCCCTTTTGTCCTGTAACATGCAAACAGCAATTAACAGATCCAGATTTTTATAACCACATCTTCGTCATTATGATATCACTTTCTATGACATGTTTTCTCTGATGATACCTAGAGCACTTTGTAAATTTAGAAATGGTATAGTCAAGCATGTTGTCAGTTCACAGCAAGAGCAAAAGGAAAGGGACCTCTTGCTGAAACCAGCTATTTGGTTTCATATCTGCTGACCAGAATGAAGAACAATCCATGAAATAGAGTAAAGGAAATCAACACAGAACAGTCAGGACAGGACTGTCTAGAATCACTGCTTGATTACCCCAGGCTCTGCATGGATAGAATATATTGATAGGAAGAGAAAAATTTACAATCATCTTTTAACAGCACTTGAACACCCTGCTAATCTCAGGGATAACTATACGAGATACACATACCTCAAGGGACACAAGCTGTCCTAAGGAATTTCCAGTTTAAACAGACATGACAGTCAGAAGTAGGAAAGGAGGAAAATTATCATATCCAGTCATAGATAAGGTTTTGAAACACCTACAGATTATGTGCAGTCAGGCTCATCCTTATCACTGGAAGGAGATTAGGGATATTTTAGCTCTGTCCTTCAAGACTAAGATTCCCCAAAAGTATGTATCAAGTAGCAACACCCCCGAAGACACTCAGAGGTACAACATTTTATTCTTGCATGCCTCTTTCCTGATTCTATTTACAAAAGCTTTGCACCCTGTTCTTTGGGCTTCTTCAGCACAAAAAGTGGGTGGCAAAGCCCAGAGCAAGAAGCAGAAGGAGTGGACTTGTAATAGTGATTTAATGAATGCCAAAAATGATCCCTTACTTACATGATCTAATTTATCAACAAGACCAGAGTGACTGCAGCAGTGGTAAAGCACAGAGGCTGCAAAACCGATTTTTTTCCCAAATTCCCCAAAGAGAAAAGGGAAAAGAGCAGCTCTGTTTAACGGATCATGATAAGTCACAATTGTCATTACTGCATTTCAGGGCAACATGCTTTATTTAGCTCTTTAACCTTGGCCTATTTATCAGCACAGTCGAGAATAGTTTGTATTCATTAGGAGAATTGTTTATTTTGTAACATAATCCTTTTCTTTGTTAACATGAAAGCACAGCGGATGAAGCACTAGAAGGACAGTTTATCCAGGTCTGCAATGTTGTTCCATAAAGAATGCCTCTTGATAAATGATTACCAGGATCAGATTTTATGGGTTAGATTCATAAGAAATTTCAGTCTTGTTCCCATATGTTTCTTCCATAATAAGAAACATGCAAAAGATACTTAAAACACAATTCCTGGTCATTCAGTAAGTGCTCCCTTCTCTCATATTTCTGGGAAGTGTAAGAGATGTTTGTATATTTTGTGGATTTATTAAGCCTGGAAGAATTTTTTAAGCATGTCAAATTTTTCCTATAATTTGAACCCAGATTTTTACTTGCATTCCCTAAGGATCATTTAACAAAAAAAGCCAAAACCAAAACGTATTTTTGCTCACACCCATTTCCAGGACGGAGAGAGAGAACATTACACTAGAACAGGTGGTTGCTGTTTGACTACACGTCTTGCATTTCCATAAGTGGTTTGCAATCTCTGCTTCCATCCTTAGGCCCTCAGGTCACCAAAAAAGAGAAAACTCATGCAAATTTGATACTCTCCCCCAGAAATCCAGCTTCTCTGAACTTCAAGGTAGGCTGGAAGAAATAGGAATATACGAAAGATTTCTAGTCATCTTGAAAATGTATATTTAGGTTATTTCTTCAGTCTTCCCTTGGGCAGACACATTTATCAGGTAAGTGGAAAATGTCTCTTTATAGATAAACTAGATGTAATACCAACAGGAAACATCAGAACGACTGTGTCAAGGGCTGGTGCTTGGGGCCAGGTTAATGAAGGAATATTAGCTCCTGGAGATATGTGATAAGGACTTAATGCAGCTTCAGATAACCTAGTTTCATTGTTAAGCACTCAAATGTCTTTGAGAACTGGTGCTGCCCTCTATTTGCATTAATCCAATAGAGAAATGGATGTGTTTTCCTGTCATGTTTATTTGGTGTGCCTCTTTAAAGTTAGTAGAGGAGATCAAGAGTGGCCATTCTGGACCTCAAGAGGGTTTGGTGGGTTTTTTTCCAGGGGGGCTATGAAATATGCCCTCCTTCTTACCTGTGCAAGGGAGATAGTTAATTTATATTTCAACACCATTCCCATGTTTGGAGATTACCAGACGTTTGTCCTCTGAGCAGATGTAAGGACAGACCAAGACACCACCAGCCCAGGCTGCTGAGCACATTTTATGTGAAATCAGAAAGAAGTTTCCCTTTCTGTGTGAAAAAAACCATCTGCAATGCTCATATTAAAGCTGAACTTCTGAACCTGAAGTGCTCATGTTAGGAATATCTTTTTCACGTATTCCTCTCCAGGAATGTTTTCCATAATGCTTTATGATGGAACACATAGTAAACAGAAACAATCTTTTTCATTCACAATCATTTAATCATGCTCACAGGACACACTTCATCCCAGCTGCACTCTGGGTTTCTCTCCCTACCATCCACTGGACAAATAAATTTAGGTAGGCTTGGATGTGTTTGGACTTCTGCTTCTGAAAGAGGTGAAACAAAGTAATTTCTGTTTCAGCAACAAAAATACCTCATGTGTAGTCAGGCTATTGAGTCTTTTTCAGAAGAGGAAAAGTAGGATTCCACTTACATGTTTACATGGTTGTTTTATGCTGAAGAAACAGTGATGTAACTCTCTCCCTTATAGGTCACCATGTACAGCTTGTACTACAAGAGTATGAGGTAAATATCCTAAAAACTGGATTAAACTGAGTATGGAGTTTGTTGCTCATTGGCCAACTGGCTGTTTTCAAAACAGACAGGGAGAGGCCATGCAAGACCAAAAGCTTGTTTCAACCATTCTTCTAATAAAAGGGACTCTGATTCCAGCAGGATTTGGATTCCACAAGAGTAGCACAAGCGTAACCACACTTAAGGACCTCTAGAAATGCCTTGTGGGTATTCTTTGTGCTTCTGGAAACCCAGTGCCATTGAGAGGCTTCACGAACTTTTGTTCTTCAATGGAGAGCATAGCTGTGGTTGATGGAGAGCTAGTGGGCCCAAAGGGGGGATGAAGCACAGTAGCTTCTCTAGCTGGTGGCTGACGAGAGAGTATTGTGTCTTGCCTACGTGTTTGCTTGCTGCTGACTCCTGACACTGGACAGAAACCCACTGACAAGGAGCACTGGCCCCATGCCAGGGGCTGTCTCAGGGCTGAAACACACATCTCTGGGACACTTGAGAGACCTTTAACCACACTGTTTCAGGAACAGGCGAGCCACTTTTCACAGAGCATCCTGCACTTACCTCTGGGACAACAGGACACATAGTCCCTAGGAGGAGTGATTTATGCTCTGCACATAAAGAGCTGAAGTAAAAACCTGGCTTTCTGCCAGGATGGCACCCACTTCTGAATTTATCCAAGCCCTATATTGTTTCCATTAGGTAAACCTCTTGCTTTGGCATCATTTAACAAAGAACAACTTCAGAATGAAAATTCACTTTGCGTTGGAACTTGGCATGTTCACTGTTATGCCTAGGAGCCAGATTCCCTTTTATCCATATGTATTTGAATAGGTTAATATATTTTCAAGCAACAGGGATCCAAATGGGTCAGTGTTTATTTATAAAACTTAAAACTGTGTTTCTGCAAGGGTCACAGCTTTTTTTAAGGGTGCCTACAAGCTAATAGTTTTCCTTAATTCCTCCACTTCCTAAGGATTCAAACTTCTGTTAGGTTTTGGGGTTTCTTTTGTTTTGTTTGGATTTTTTTGCACTATAATGCACCTGAATGTCACAGTGGCATCTCTAAAATTGAAAAAAAACCCCAACAAACAAACAACGCAAAACAGGAAAAAAAACACAAAACCGAAAAAACCCCTGTGGTACATATTTGAAAGAAAAAGGTACTGTGAATGTTTTTATATTCTGCTGATTTCTGGATGAAAAACAAATTGAATTTAAAAGTGTCCTCTTCAAAATTACTTTTTCTGTCATGAAGCATGCCTGGCAATCATTAAGTATAGAATGAGAGAATTATTTAAGCCAGTGAGCTTGGCAAAACCTACAGAACCTTCTTTCTGTTACGATTCTGCCTATGTTTAGCATTATAGACTATAGCATTTTAAAAAAATACCTTATTTTTCTCCATATTTGGAAGTGTGTTCAATGTCTCCTCATGTCAGAGAACTACATTCTTTCTGGCACCCCTACTTTGTACATCTGGTATAGCACAACAACTCTTAGGCAGTTTAGGGAGGGTAAAACCAGTATTTTGGGAAAGAAGCAGCCCATCTGACTATGTACAAAGCAAATGGGCAGCTCCAGCAAAGCCCAGAGTTTCCAAGAGGTTTCAGGGTTACTGTGGATAGGTGCAACAACGTGGGTGGGAAGTCTGGTCTTCCCAAAAACTGCTGGCCTTGTACCACCAAGCCACTGCTCAGAGCATCGCAACCCTTGGCTCCAATTCCATATATGAGAGAGCTCTTGGGGGAGAAAAAAACCAGGAAACCAACCAAAAAAAAACCCAGTCCAGGTCACTCTCAGCAGATAACATGAGCACAGAACTGCCTAACCTCTTATAAGGACATTCAGATAACCCAGACAAAAAAAATAAAATTATTGCTGGAATTGAATTACAGACTCATTGTTCTCTCTAAGACAGTTAAAGCAACATGCAAGTTCAAGGAAGGAGGTAATGAGATCAGGGAGTGATAACACAGATCAGATTAAGTGTGTGGTTATGGGAAAATGCAGCTAACCAAAACCAAAATCCAGCAGAGTTCTGGGCTATGTGACAAAGCCAACAGCTCCTTTTCACATACGTATATGAAGCTGCTCTTAGGATATTGTGTATGACTTGAGGCCTGACAGAAATGGAGAGAATGATCAGACACTTCTTTCTGTTAAACCTCAAGAATTACTTCCCTGAAGGTCTTGAGAGAATGAGAAAAATAAGTCCAACTGTTCAAAATTTAAGCAAGTTTGGTCAAGTCTTACCTCCTTTCTACTGTCTCTGTGCTTCCCTTGGGACTCAACAACATCTTGTGCTAGGCACTTCCAATGTAGCAATCACAGAGATCACATATTGTGAGAGGATTTAGGACATAGGGTTTGGATATCCCCTATATCTCAATTCCCAAAGCCCTCAAAAATCAAAGGAGTCATTAACAACCAATAGCATTGAAATGTGGAGTGAGTTCGACTTGGAATCTTCCACCACCATCACTAGATTCAGCTACTGATATGGAGGCACAATGTCTATCTCCAGTAAAAATAAAAATAAGTAAAAAGAGTGAGAATTTTTTCCTCTGAAACCACCTGAAATGTTTCTTTCTTGAAGCAAGGAGAGGAAGAGGAAAAAAAATGAATTGGAGAGCCCTCTTTTACAATAAAGCATTGCAACATGACCCAAGTGAGAACTGCCCATCACCTCCTGGTGTTACAGCTTGGTGTCCCTCCCGCCCCTCTCTCTCAGTGAACCACTTTCCCGAGAGATCCTACAGTGCCTATCATGTGTTAGGTGAAAAGAAAAAATATGGATAGTAATGGCCTATAAAGAGCACAGGGGCATGAAGCATCCAAACCACATCTGCCTCAAAATGCTACCGTGGCTTGCACAGATACTTGACTGTATCAAACTGATTCCAATTCAGTATTTCAATTTATTGCATTTAGAGTTTTAGATGTGGGTCAGTTGGGTTAGGAATGATACATTTTATCAAAGTTCCCCCCACTGAAAACTTAAAAGACTAACAATACCAAGAGTTTTCCCCCAGCAAAAATTATCAATTTTCTGAAAGGTGAGTGTTGCCAGAAGGTTTTTGAGAGCTTGTCAGTCATAAAACAGAAAACAAAAGATCGTATAACCATACCAACAAAGAGGTCCAAGACACAATTATTAGGGCTGCTGACCTCTTCTTCACCCTTTGCCTGCATAAGGGAGACATGAATGTCACTTACTGCATTAAAGGGAGAGGTCAGGCTACACTTGGCTGGAGAATAGAGAAATCAGGACATCATCTGCATTGAAAGTTGGGAAAATAAACCAAAACCAATAAAGCTGAAGTAACAGCTTGAAAGTCATAATGAGACTGAAGATGAACAATCAATGCAAAGCATCTGTTTTTGTCTCTGCTACAAGGCTAATTTCTGTTTTACTGGCTATTCCAGGCCTTCTTTTTCCCAGCTCACCGCTTTGATTTCTTCTGCTGCTTTACACTCATTTTGGGTGTGCAAAGCCCAGTCAGCAAATCAGCAAAGGTTGCCTTAAAATGAGGTGAGATATTAGAATTTACTCTGTACACAAACTAGTAGTAAGTTTGACTCCAACACATTTAGCTGCTTTGCAAGACTGCACTCTAAGAAAGGAAATGCAGGGCAAGACAGGAGTATTTTAATATTGGTCTGGCCCCTGGATCCACCATTCCTCAGTAGCTCCTCCAATAAACATTCATCTGGTGTGATGTGTGTCCCCAGAGCTAAATATCAAGAGAACAAGCTTTGCTGTGCTGGCTTGTTGGAACTGTGATAGTTCAGCAGAGAATAGGAATCCACATGGATAGATTCTTGCTGACCTGGTCCCAGCTCCTGCTGCTCACAAACTGCTCTGGGGACATTTTTACGCTGACAGTGTCTGTACTTGTTTTCATTTGACTGCCATAATCTCCTCCCCAGTGGATAAGCTATGGCACAAGGGAAATGAATTTTTCTTGCATGTGGCTGTCTGACATTAAGACACAGATGTTTGAGTAGTTGGGGTTCCATCCACTTTTCCTCTTTCCCCTCTCATCTCCATCTTATTTGCATTAATTTGGCTAGAATTAGAGTTCACTTTGTTTAATCACTCAGAACACTGGTGGCAGGTGAGTGCAGCTGTCATTTCAGAACATGACAATTCACTCCCACAATGCAAAATAAAGATGATTTAAAAAAATTAAAATTAAAAAAAAACCACTTCCAAAACACTCAGCAACACCCAAGGAGTGGTTCCAAACACAAAGTCCATATGATACCCTGTGGGTATCTGCTGTCAAACATCCCTCCATGCTGCCAACCATCAGGAAAGAAGAAGCTGAGATGTCATCTAACAGAGCCTTCTCATGAATCTCTTCTACCATTTTTTTTGGTGATGGTGATGACTTCTCTGGGGAAGAGGGAACAAGTGTCCCACTTATTTTGCAGTGTTTATGGAGCTTTTTGCTCTTTTTACATAAGTGATAAACAGACCTTTTGACTTCTGCTGCTATTCTGCAATAAATGAAATGCAAAATCTCTTTTGGCGGGCAGTCACTTTGGATTTTCTGATATCTATTAACACTCCTGAATTGCAGAACAGTCTCACCCCAGTTAGTTTAGCATATGTTAAGCAAAACTTCCCTGCATGGCGTTTTTTGCCTATCATTTGTCATCTGCAAATAGAGCAAGAAAGAATCAACTTCCTAAGAACAGCAGCATGTTCTGTATAGAGAGCAGCATTGCTAAAAATATATGGCAATAAGGAAATAAAGTGTAGTCTGATAATCTAAGCTGCAAGTCTCTCCAATTCTAATGATGCCTTCACCAGACCCTTTCTGCAACCCTTGGTTACCTGAGAAACTCTGTGAAAACTGTGAGGCACCTCACCTGGACATGGAGCTGGCACCTGTCTGCACCTCTGCATGTTGTGCGTTTGAACAGATGCTGCTCATAGTGGGCTCAGGGAGAGCCCAACATGATCAGCTCTGGGGAGAAATACAATGGGCCTTTTTGCATTTGCGAATTCCCGCTTGTTTTAGCTACAAACAGACTAAGATGCAGTGATGGAGAGATGCTCCCAGGGTCCAGGGAGAGTGAAGTCATCAGAGGATCACTGAGTCCTTCAAGAGTTCCCCCAAGGACATCGCACTCCTCCACTGCTCTGCAGAGAGCTAAATCTGCTTGTCACAGGCCAGAAGTTTGTCTCCACTCCCAGTATGTAAAGTGAGGATAATGCTATTTATCCCATGAGGAAGTTCCAAGGGCTTAGGTAATGTGTATACATGGCTTTTGAAATACATCCACTCCAAGGTCAGCCCTTCGTTTGTCTTGGGGAGCTGCGTTAGCTGTGTGCTCGCTTCAGAGGGAGCTCTGGGGTCACCCCAGAGGTGACCATCCCATCACCAAGAGCCTCCCCGTTATCAGCTAATGATCGGAAGACAATCAGAGTGGTTACGTTGGCACAATAACTTGCATTTGATGAATAGCTGTATACTGAGCAACATCCTCCATCGCAGCCTATCAGAGCACGGAGGAACAGGGTGAATTAGCTTCGTGCTCGAAATGAATGGTTGGTCCCGGCACCCTGATAAGGTGAGACGCACATCCCGGTGATTAGCTGGGTCGGTACTAAAGAACATTAGGAATTCACTTCTGCTGCTCTGATTGGTAATTAAGTGACTCGTCTACTGGCCGACAGTCCTGTATGCTTCCCCAGGCAGTTGTTAGTTCTTCGAAAACCACTCCTGACAAAATGAGGTTTGCCCTTGGTACACAGATAATGAGACTCAGCTTGACAGGTGTGGCGCGATTAGAGCGCCGCTACGCGCGGCTCTCCCCGCTATAGCCACTCGCGGTAAACACACTCATTACAACCCGCTGGTCCCCGGAGGCAAAGCATGTTTGACATTATTAATTGGCTTTTCTGTATAAGGAGTCAAATAGATGAAAAGGTTTATCAAGCTGAAATAATTAATTTTGCCTGAATTCGCTGACAGTTCAGTTCTCCTGCAAAAGACCATTTTAAGGGTTTGGTTTCTTTCCCTTTTTTTTCCCTTTTTTTTTTTTTTTTTTGAATTTCAAAGTTCAAAAGACATAATAGTGGCAAAAGTGGAGCTTTTTAGTAAATTATAATTAAAGGGAATTTAATTAATTTAGACCTGAGAAACGGGTGTGTGCGGGGGGGAAACTCCTATCTTTGTCTATACAGAGGTCTAGATGGTAGAACATATCATGGCTTAATAATGCATTAATTTTAATCTAATCAAAATATAATAAAAGAGGTAATTATGTTTAAAAATTATCATGCTCCAATATTGGTATATTTAAACACTTAATACTTACACTGCTTCCAGTTAGCAAAAGTTGTAATTGTTGCACTCAAATTTAGCTTATTTAATGATAGGGCTTATATTCATGAGGTTAATTGAATAAATCATTGTAATAGCTCATGGTGAAACTATGATTATCTATTGGGTTCTAATTTTGCTTTCAAAAGGAGAAAAAAAAGTGCTCAGAAATTATTTTTTTCTGGTTTCTCTCCCCAAAAGGCAGTAGATATTCTCCTCCAAAAACTTCAAGCTAGGGTTTCATTTAAAAAAACAAAACATACTTCTCATGTACTTTTCAAATTACACACTCTGCAGCCTTTTATTCAGCCTTTTCAAAGCATGTGAACATCACTTAGTAAATGTTTTAAGCTTTCCACATGAAAATGTCCAGATAAATATTGTGTAATTATGTGTATTGGTCTGAGTAGAAGCCCTTCTGTACTAACGAAAATATTCCCCTTATAAGTGCAACAGCATAAGATTTCAAAGTTCAGAAAAGTTCCTGTAATATAGAAGTAAAAAAGAAATGGAAAACCCAAGAAGAGCAAGTGGGTCAGCGGTTGCTTCTGCACAGTCACTTTTTAATACATCTGCTGATGCACTTATTTGGAGATTTTAAAAGGACCTTTTCACACCCATCTTTTAAAAATCCTTTTGACCTTTTCTGACATACATATGTGCATACCTCTGAGCAAAGCAATGAAAAAACTTCCCTCGTAAACCCCTTGTTTTTGCTGAGGTCTCAGTGTCCCATGACTGTCAAACCATTCATACAGTGTGTGGACTGTTCCAAAACATTAAAAATGTTTCAAAACAGCAACAAGTGAGTGTTTTTACATTTAAAGCTGACTCTCTACTATCAAATACTCCGGAGTTTGTTCAACATATCTCTTTATCCCAGTTAATCAGAGAAATTTAGGAAGGCTTTATTATTCATCTAGCAGAGCCTGAGTATCCAGGAGTAAAACATAAGTGTCAACATATCAATATTTTTGTTGCTGTTGGAGAATATTTGTAAATTTTATAGTCTCTCAAGTCTATATAAATGTATTTGTGAACAGACTGATGGGAATCTAGAAAATGAGTATTACATCTGTAAAAGTGAAAGGCAACCCACCAGTTTCATGGAGGAGGATACAAGCCCCACTGGAGAGTGCAGCATATGGGCTCCTGGGGGTACCTCGCAGTTCCTGGTGTGACCCTCTCAACTTTATGGACCCACATGGGCAGGAGAAAACAGAGAAAGAGGGGAAAGCAGTGGGAACCACTTTTAAAGTCACATCCAGAATAAGAAACCTGGAAGTCCTGCACAGTAGCAAATTGTAATATTTACCAACAACTTAGCATTTGGTTCCAGAAATGTCAACTTCAAAAAATGCAAACATCTGTGCATGTATGGCGGAATAGCCAGCAAATGCATCAAAGGGATAAGAAAATAAGACCATTCATTAACAACATAATTTTCTCCCTCTGACACAATGATACTTAGCATATTTTATATTTGCATGTACTATATCAAACTTACTAATTGGCTACATAATAAAGCTCAGAAGATGCTATGTTTAAATAAATGAAGAACTGAGAATCAGGAGAGAGGAACAGAAATGATGGGTATGAGCTAATCTATGATTATTGACCAAGATTTTGAAGTTTTAAGTTGGCATTTTCCTTAAGTGCCTTTAATTCTTGTGTCTTAAAAAATGAATTCATATGCTAATTTTAAAAGTAATTTATTTGGGATTTGTAATGACTTATCTCACAGTAATAAATCCTGTCTTAAAAAAATATGGCAAAAAGACCCTACACAACTAAAGTAAAGGCTCCAAAGGCATAAAGCACATTGTTCTGCTGACAGATTTAATAATTCTACATCTTATAATTCTGGTTTTCAGCAATTTTGTTTGATAAAATTCTGCTACCTAGAAGGATTCTGTGTCAATGTGGTCAGTAGAAGAATATCCTGGGGGAAAGCACATCTGCCCAGGACCTCCCTTTCATTCATTAACCCACCAGGGGCTAACACTAATTAGATCAGGCTGCTCATTTTAAGCTGATAATTGATTTAAATAGGTTGCTCATTTAAAATAGAATAAAAACCTGCTAAACATTTGGTGCTTGGGTTTTTTTCATCTGCAACTTTCAATTGCTTGTGCAATGTAGCATAAAATGTAGAGGTCTCCCTTTGCTAAAAAGGCCATAAAATTAATTACAATGAGTATGAATTGTGTAGGGTGAGGGGGTGGAGGAAAATGAGTGCTGGAGTTAACTGGTGATGACTAACTAAGAATCACAAGCAATGAAGCTTGTTTCTTTTCAGCACGATTTTTAAAGTAACTTGGATATCTGAACTGCTTAGTTTTATAGACTTTTAACCCAGAAGAGAAGGAAGAGTTTAGCACATTCAGAGGAGCTTCACACATCTTCTAAATTGCCTTTGCTGGATACACAAGCATTATCATATACTGCTAGAGTTTACTATTGTCTCTTTTAAATTAATTAATATCTCAGCCTCTGTCCAAGCTAGTAAATACAAAGTCTTTATTATTAGGACAGTATCAAGCCTCAGTCAATGCAAAAATATAAATATTTGATTGGTGAAGTTGCACATCAAAAGCTTTAGTTGCATGTGTCCATAACTTACAACTTGTTTCTTCCAAATCTAAATAAATCATTATCTTTTCAGCCAACTATAACTATGTTTGTTTGTACAAGGCTCAGACTGCAGCCAAGGCTAATACCCACCATTTGCTGTTTATTTACTTGCCTAAGTGTCTATATCTGCAAGCTGGCATGCACACGTGCAACAAGACAAAACAAGTAACAGCAGGCACAAGGAGGCTGAAATAGAAACTCCTGACAAAGCTGCAGGATTACCAGAGGACAGAAATAAAAGTGACTGTGAGATGCAGATTGTCAGCACCACTATTTGATTTTTAATCCCTCTTAATAAAGCCAAGTCCCTGCCACTCCATCTGCTTCTGCAGCCCTGTTTCATGCCCTGTTTCAGGAAGACACCCCCACACTGGTGGCACCACATTTGCACCCTTATAAATCACATTCTTTTCCCCGTTTCCAAGAAATTCACCCAGGGATCCAGACTTTGCAGCTCAGAGGGTTTCAAGGACTCTCTGCCCTGAAAAACTATTCAAGAGCACTCACTAGTGGCTGCAAATGAAAACAGCTCCTTAGCAGGGCATCACTTAGCCTGCTCCCTTCATGCCTCTTTAAATCATAGGGAAGGCAGCAAGAAGACAATAAACACCCTTTCGATAATTCTCCATTCAGGCACCAGATCATTTTTGCAGTTAGTGGTAAACATTATATACCAGTAAGCAGTTTTTCAAGGCAACCAGTTGTGAAATACATTGAAAACAATGCCAGTTTCTCAATCGCTATTGAGGAATATTGAAGATCATTCAATTGCTTACATTTTACAGAATGCCTGAATTTCTCCATCTGGTTTTGAACAAAATACATTTTAATAAAGCATGCTTTTTTAAAAGGAAGATGTTAATTTATTCCCTTTTATTTCAATTTGTCATTGAGTACATGCTTCTCATGTTCTCCTGTTAGGTGGACTAATATCTAAGCATGCAGCACATGAAAATGCATGTGAGCAATCAGTTTAATCGACAGTCAGCTGTAATAGGAGCACATAAATGGGATGAACTTAATGACCATACCATGGCAGTGCACCTGGCTTGGCTGCACTAAAACTGCCAGTGGCAGAAGGATTCTGAAGGCTGGTTACCAGGTAAAACTGTGGTGCCCAGAGGGGATGATTTTACAAAGTTTCCCCATCACACCTCTCTAAAAGGCAGTACACTGTGTGGGTCAGCTGTGAATGCAGGTGAGGACTGGTATCCTGGCACACTGGGGCTGGGAGAGCCAGGACAGCCAGCAGGAGCCAGGCATGTGGCACAGCCAGGGCTCCCTGGCCGGGGCTGGGTAAGCACTGCCTCACCAAGGGCAATGGGCTCCTCTCTGAACCACAGTGCTGTGGAGGAGCAGATTGCTGGCTAATATGGAAAGCTGCCTGTTTCCTAGATTAACGATGAGGTAATTTAGAATTTACATATGTGTGGAGAGGGACTGTTTTGATCCCAAGGTAGTATATCTGTAATACAATAACAGGGGCGATAGAGAAAAGGTGAAGCAAGGAGGCCAGATAAGAGGGAAGTGAAGTGTCTCTGGTGCCAACACCAAGGAGAGACCTAACAAAGCACCAGGCCCAGCTCTGCGCTGAGTAGAGGCGTTGCTGGAACAAAAGAGGTGAGGCTGAGCTGGGGAAAGGCGAGTGCACAGCGAGGAACATTGCAAAGGTCAGTGAAGCGGTTTGCACAGCTGTGCTTCCAAGTGGGCTCCTCTTGCCCCAGGTCCTTCCCCTGACATTTCAGTGGCTGAAAACCAGGCTTTGCTGCTGCCTTTTCACTGGCCTCAACAGCTTCAAGTGCCACTGGGAGCTGAGAGGTTTTAGCCACATATTTGAGAAGCTTTAGCATGTTTGCTCCCTTCTCAGCCAGTTGGATGTGCCGCCTCAGACCTGAGCCCTGGAGAGGCAAAGGGATTTGCCCGTGGTTGCATGGGCAGTTGGCAGCAGACCAGGGAATTGCCCCCGAGCAAATGTTCTGTGCAACACAGCATCCTGGCCAAGCACAGGACTGGGGCTGGAAACAGAGAAAACAGACTTGAATTCATCCATCAGACCCTCAGTGATGAGGCAAGAGCTGATAGCAGAGAAGCGATGAGCTGCACAGCAAAAACAACAGTGTTAGAATCTCAGTATACAAAAACAATATATCTCATTTTAATACTGGCTGTTTTGGGTGTGGGAAACTTGAAACACTCTCTTTCTGTTACCTCCTGATTAAGATTTGTATCATGTATCCCATTTGGACTAGCAAAATAATTTGAAGAAGTAAAAATAATTGCATTTCAGAAATGCAGTAAAAACCCACCATGTTCTTGTGCACCACGCATGATGCAAACAGAGAGATAAATCCTAAGATGCCAGTTCTTTCACATTCAGAAAATCCTGGCATGCTGAACTTGCCAGGAGTAATGTCTTCTGCCACTACATGTCCAGAGATGCATGTCTAAGTGAAGGCTGGAGTATTAAATGAAAAAAAAAAAAGGTGGCATCACACTGAATTCCAGAACAGCCAGTCATCCAATCTGTATATTGCCTACTATTATTTCATGGTTTTCCTTATTTTTCAGCTTTCTACCCTAATTTTACTATCTGCCTTTTTGGTACATTTTAGTGTCTGTATGTTTTCTTAGAATACTTTTCCATAATGTAATTTTGTTGCCATTTCTCTCCTCTATGTACACTTGCCTTCATCTTGAGATCCAATTTCTTACAGCTTTCAATTCTCTCCAAAAAATAATTGTTTTTGTGCCACTTCTATTTCCATCTCCTCTGCACATTTTTCTTAGTCTTATTTCTAGATATTTTTGTTAAAGTATAATAATAATAATAATGGTAATTATAAATTTTTTAGCTCCTTCAATTTCTATTGATAAATAGAACCATTGTTACATCTCTTTGCCATTTACTGAAGACCATTTCTGAAAAAAAACTGCACTTGTTTTCAGTAGGGCTGTACTATCCTTCCTTGTTTTCCTTCTGGAATGGTAGGATAGAAGGGGACACACTGGCTGGAGAGCTGATAAACCTTCCTGTGCTTCCATGGGGAAACCACCCTGGTTTCTGAGAAACTCAATTAGTTAGGAAATCCAGAGCACCATCTTGAGTTTGGGACATCCATTAGTAGGTCTAGAAAAAGGGCCCTGCCTGGATCACTGCTGTAGTTATTGGGGTTCGGTAAATAGGAGCAGAAATGGGGTTTACCACCAAAACCTCAAAGTAATTTCAGGCAAATTTTGAAGACTGACTTGTCTGGAAGCAGTAATCTTGCTTGCACTGAGGAATGGTATCTTCTTGAGTGGAGGTAAGAAGGCAAGATGAGTGTTGAGCAGAGTTTTACTAACACTGCAGCTTGGGTAGACATTAAGGACTACGAGGATTTTGAAGTGTTTCTCTGTCACAGTTGTCAGACTCAAGAGCACTTAAAGAGAATATCTAAATGATTTTTCCTTTCTGTTACCTCTTTCTTCAAAAAGGAAGAATTCACAAAGAGTTCAGCTTTCTGTTTGCTTGTTTGTTTTTTACTTTTAATCCCCGGGGGATTTAAATTACCTGTATTTTGGGGGCCAGCTCAGCAGAAACACACAACAGCAGCAGTGTGCTCGCAAGCGGATTGTGCAAATGTTTCTTTTGTGGAGTGTTTTCTTTTGTATCGCTGTAGTCAGCGACTGCTCTGGATCCTGTCCTAGGACACAAGCCAAGAATGAGAAATAAGGCTGCAAGTGAGACAACAATTCACAACCACAGCATTGTTTGACTTGGAATACTCACCGGGCTAAAGCCTACAACAGGAATACAAGATGCTTTAAGTAGCAGATGCTGATTTTAATCTTTCTGGTACTTAGGGAGTCCACCTTGCCCAGCCGCAAGCAGCCCACGGAGTCACTGGGGACCTGGCAAAGGGATTTCTTCCTGGTTATGGCAGCAAGGAAATGAGAGGGAGCAAGTGTTGTTAAGCACCCAAGGTGATCAGTGGAGTAAGTAGGATGCATATGAATATATGCTTTGTTAGAGAAGACAACTGTACTATCAGTGAAAGTAAGCAGCAGAAGATTAAGAAGATGAATGGTTAAAATGGGAAAATATACCTGTGTGCTACTTTCCAGGAGTTTCAAGCCAAAGCCATGACAGTCTTTGAACATACACACTGCATGAGAAGGAAAAGACAAAGCTGTTTTGCTACAATGTGGAAAGACAAAAACACAGGCAAAGAAAAACAGGCACTGAGGTTTTGATTCTACTTACAGAGGAAGAAATAAATTAAAAACTGATGCAAAATCCCAACAATAAAGTAGGATAAGACAGCAACAGATAGTAATCATCACCCTGATAGGAAGTAGTGTAAAGGCCTTAGAAACCTGTATCCTATATTTTAGAGGAAATCAGTGTAATACAAAGTAAACTCATAAGGAAAACATATCTTTAATTTTCTGATAATTGTTAACGTTTATGAGGTAGCTTTACAATTATTTAGAAAACATGGTATGAAAATGGAATTTGGGAATGTAGGACAAATTACTGGACAATATAAATTCTCTATTTTCCAGAGCAGTTGTTTTTTGAGCTTTTCAGAAAATGTTGACAAAAATAAATTTTGATGAAAAAGAAAACGTCTTTCAGAACTGTTTGTGATTTCCTAATCCAGCCCACACACCCAGTTCCTGCCCCTCTTTGAGAATGCTCTGGGAGGTATCCAAAGACTGTGAAAGCAATGGACAGGATCCCACTGGCATTCAGCAGGTGGGACATGAATGCCAAGTCAGTGTCAGGATGCCTCTTGAAAGCCATATCTCTCACTGCAGATCCCAAATATTATATCTAGGCCTGAAATAATCCTCTGTTAAGCAAGCTACAAAGGCTTTGGATATTTTATGTTCACACTTGCTTGTGCAAATGAAATGGCAAATAGTAAATTTGTAAAGATGGTAATTTACAAAATTAAAATAGCCCAGGCATATTCACTGGAAAAGTTATGTACTGCGCTGTCCAAGAAGGGAATGCAAATTTTCCTATTCAGAAAGGCCCAGAGCTATCAGCTCGAGCAGCGTCTGTACCCTGGCCCTGTGTCAGCTACAGTTTTACCATAGGAGGCTGAAGTTCTCCAAGCACATCACACAGCACATCCACAGCTGCGAGCAGGGACAGCCACCTCACATTCAACACCACCCTTCTAGCTTGCTTCATCTATGAGCAACAGTGCTGCACAATCCAGTGCTTACCCATCCAGGGCTCTTCGTCTTTTCTTCCCTCAAATTCAACATAAAGCAAAGCAGGAAGAGTAGTGGGCAAGTCCTAGGGTAATATGTTACAAATGCAAACCTACTGTCACTGCCCACCAGAGCTAGAAGGGAGAGTGCCAAGTATCTCCTCACCTAACCTGTGCAGGTAACCCATCCAGTTCTCTGGCACCTCCACAACTATGCAGTTTTCCAGAAGTAACTGCTTTGTTGTTTCGTTGTTTGTTTTTTTTCTCAGATGGAAATGTGTGAAAGGACAAAATATAGAGGTTTCAATGTCACTGAGATAAACCAAAATTATCTCTAGCAGCAATAGAATGCTAAGAGAAAGAGTTACAGAAAAAAAGTTCTGAAAAAGTGTTACAATTACATGCATGAGTATTGGTCTATAGCTTTTTTGTTGTTGTTTTTTTTATTATTGTGAAAGGTTTGTTGTTGTTGTTGTGAGGGAATTGGCTTAAAATGCTATCTAGCAGAATTAGTATTCCCGCCATCAGTCACAGGGAACATATCCTCTTATTTCATTCATAGTTCCAGGAAATAATAATAATTTTAGTAGAAAGATAATCTGTCAGGATTATAGTATTCAAAATGAGCTGCAAAAGGAAGGAAAGAATCATAAATGATAAATACATGCAAGCTAATTGCTGGTTTTATTTTATCAAGCCAAAAAAATGTAAAATAGTCAGCTCCAGGGATTCTAAATGGATTGAACAATATTTTTTTAAAAGACATCTTTCATTTGTTTTATTCCAGGATAATGAGTTAGTGCCCCCAAGACAGTCTTGAAAGGAGATAATGCACCTCAAGAGCTGATTTCCTTTTCTGGCAACATATCCTAACTGTAAAAGTATTTGGATTAAGGAACTACACTGAGCGACTGTCAATGCTGCAAAGCAACTTTAGAAAGCCACCTTAGTTGCACGGCTCAGCCACAGCTATCTTTCAATATTCAAACTGCCAGGTGTATTTTCTTCTCATCTAGAAACACAATTTCCTCTTCAAACTTCAGGTTAAACATAGAGAGCAACCAACCCAAGCAGTGAGATGCTCAGGAATCCAGGGATTTTTCCGCTTTAAAGCCTCGGCAGTGCTTCGTGCCTTCCAGCACTCACTGTGGGGAGGGCACAGGACATCCAGACCATCACAAAAATATCAGGGATCTAGCCCTTCCTGCAGGAGAGAAAGAGCACATCTAAGTGTTCATAGCAGACTGTCAGCAACCTGAAGAGCAATTTATTTTTTTTCTTTCAATTTAAGGTGTATAATGTAGTTAGGGACTCAGAGATGGCTGAGTATGAATGGGAGGTGGGCTCCCAGGGAACTCAGAGAGCTTATGAAATTAGCTGAACAGACAACCAGAAGAATTTTTACGTTGTGGAATAAACAAGATGAAGTAGGATTATAAGAGCAGAGGACAGAACCAGGCTCTGGGTGACTGACTTCTGATCCTGAAAGGGCACTGGTTTTGGGGCTTGAAAGACAAAATTAATCTCGGATGTTACTTAAGTATCTAAATAAAAACAGAAAAGAAATATAAATAGATTCAAAAGAGAAATATTGTAGTGCCTGGTACCTAAAATTTACACATAGGCAGTGTGGAGCCCAATTTTACAAGTCCATTGCACTTATAAATTTTTTTCGTAAAACATGTGCATGCAGCACACGGATGACCATGACAGGCTGGTGTCTCTACACCTGTTAAGACTTCTATACCATGAAAAAAACAAAAATGCACAGCCAAACAGAGGAGGCAATATGAGCAAGTGGATTAGACAAAGAACTGGTGATAGATGGATATGAGTTTTTACACATGGCTCTGCCTTGCTGAATGATGGCAAATCAAGCTCCTGCTGCTTTAGATCCCCAGCTAAACTGGGTGGTGAGCCTTGAGGACTTCAGACAGGAATTTCAGATCTGCTGTGAAATCAGACACTGCTACAGCTCCTGCAGAGCAGGAGCTTCAGGACTGACCTTTAGCAAAGAGCTCTTCACAGACATATTGGTCTTCCCTTCACCCCAGACTGAGGATAATATATTTGCCATTAAACGTTGAATCCCAAAGAGGGCTGCCTGGCAGCAGGGTGGGCCATAACTGGCAAACACTGTCCCAGTCTTATGTAAGGAGAGGGGTGAAAAGGGTGCACTTGGGATAGCTGCACACCTTTGGGGGCTTCAGGTAGAGCAGTTACAGAGCTGTGTTTCATATTGCCATCATTAAAGCCATGGATTCCAATTCTCCTTGCAGACCCATTAAAAAAGACTGGGAAAGTGTTGGGGAATACACCTAGTTATGTGTATACAGTCCTCCCAAAGAGCGAACAGACCATTGATTTTGTAGAGTGACTAGTAACACCTTGGTTAGAAATAGATACATCTAATACTGCACAGTCACTCTTGCTGTTCATGGAATCCTCACAATATTTGGGTCCCTCCAACAGTTTGACTTCTGTGTAAAGTCAGAGAAAACTCTCCACGGGTGCCAGTTCAAAGCAGGAAAGCAAACCTGCCCTCTGAGGCTTAGGTGTGTTTGCACCTCTGTAAAAATAGATCTGTCAATGAGATTGCCAAAAAACTCATCAAGTACTTTGATATCAAAATACTTTTCTCCTTTTATAGACATCAACAGCCATTTGTTATATAATGAAATTCAAAACCTAGTTATGGTTACCTAGTATATAGCACATGAGTATTATCTCTTTATATATACATGGCCCTACAAATGTCCTTTTGCTAGGATGCCTAAGTTTTATTGCATGTGTTGATTTTTATAGCTTACTTTTAAAATCTCTAACTTTCAGGAGAGAGAAAACATACAAGTACCTTAAGAAATGTTGATTTATGAACTACAGCGGTCTTTATTTTTCTTGTAAACCTGGGTGGAAAATTGATCAGTTATAAGCTGGCTATAGATCTCACAGGTTTGCAAGATATATTATTGTATTTCAAGATTATCTGATATTGCAAAATATTTTTTCCCTTTCTTTTTTTCTGTACCATGGTCATACATTTTCCTGTCTCCATTTTTTTCTACTCTTGTTAGAGTTAGGGAAGCTATCAGAAAATAAAAATAAAGAGGAAGAAATCATCCTACAGAAAGTAGCTTTGGGCCACCCCAGGTTTTACCAATCCATCATAATGTGGGTTTTATTTCATACCCCACAGAGGTGGAATTTGCAGAATGTATCTTGAATTACCATGAGGCACTCTTATAAGACAATTACTGTCTTTCCCCCCCTCCTTTTTGTTTCACTCTGCTTTTGACAGCTGTTGGCATTTATTATATAACCAATGGACCCGGCATTAATTTCCAGTGAAGAGACTACTGTAGGCTACAGATCTATTAAACTTTGAAGTAAAATGTACAGACTAGGACTGCTCAAACATCAGATATCCATCTAATAGAAAAAAAAAAGTATTTCAAAATCTTTTGAAATCAAATTTTGGGCAGAAAGATGAAATATGAGAATCTATATAAAAATGTTCTAAAATACTGTTTTGATAATGTCAGAACAATAAGAAAATGCTGGACTGCTGAACAAAAATGTCCATTTTGACGTGGTAATAGTTTTGATAGTTCACAATCCATCTCTGTTCCTCCAGCTCTTTTTATTTGGGATAATATCATGGCGACAGAGACCTGTTTGTAGCATTCCCCAAATGTCACGTGTCTTGATAATCTGCCAAAAAATGGAATTTAGTGGTTAGACACCCTCATCAAACAATGCTGCATATTCCAAGATAAATTATATTCTGGGTCACTTCCATTTTTACTATTTACTCTACTAACCTGTACAGATCCCAATCATGTAAAAACTCTGGTGCGTATAAAGTTATACGCAATTTTAAAAGGCACATTCAACACATCTATGGAGACTTAAAACATTCGGTTTTCCAGATTCCTTAAAATATTTGGGTGATCACAGTCCAAACAAGCTGCCCTTTTTCTGGCTGGATGGAGCTGAAATGCCTGACCTTATGTTAGAGAATGAGTTCTGCGCAACTGGTTTCTAACTTGAGCACACCAGAAATGCCAAAGTCAGTCACAGTCTGGCTTTCAGCTCCTAAGTCTTGTGCTGAAGGCTGGGTATGAATTACAGGCTGTGTTGTGGCAAAAGCAACCAAGCAATTCTCACTTCTGTGACAACTCCAAAGCTCTCAGTTCAGTTGTGACCAGCAGCCAGCTATCTAACCAAATTATCTGCATCTTTCTCGATCCTTTTCTATGGTCACTTTGCCCTTCCCTTTTTTATACTGCACTTACAGCACCTTCTAAGAGTAATTGTTTTACTTTTATCCTTGAATCAGGAGCTAAAAATAAGGGAAAAGTCCCTTTGTTTCTAATTAGAAGGAGACTTTCTGGGTATGTGTCAGTGAGCAAATGTACTGCTTCCTAAGAGCTCCCCTACTAAGGGTCATATACTGATTATTTTGCAGATGTTGAATTTTAATTTATTCCACTGAAATTTCCATTGAGTGGTGTCAACAAGATTTCTGGAAAAAGAATTTCTTCATTCTTAACGCAGATATTACAATGCAGACTGAAAAACAGAGGCGTGGACTGAGACAGAAGATTAGGGCAAAAGCTACAATCAGTCCTCACATTAATCAGACCAAAAGATGTCCATCAGTGATTCTGACATACATCTGAACCAACGCTTCAGATATACATGGAATGGCTGTTCTGTGTAAGTCAGTCTTACTTTTTTTTAATTGTATTTTTTTTGCATAGACAGTGATTTTCTTCAGGTCTCAGATTCATACCTCTCCTGCAGAAGTTACTGAACACATACAGTTGGCGGAAAATGTATCAGAAGAAATCTGCTATGCTCCTGGGTTTTATATTGCTGTGTAAAGTCTAGTACAGTCATTTACTGCATGAGACAAGAGGGGCCAAATGAACCACAGATCCAATCCAGCTGGTTCTAATATTCCTGTTGCCACCTTTCTATCAACAATGTGATAATTATGGACTCTAAATAAAAAATATCTTTGAAGAATTCCTTAATCAAGAACTTTACTGACACAGCCTCCTGCTGGAAACATTTTTCTCCTTGATGTGAGCAAGTTTAAGTGTATAACACCATGATTTGTTAGGTGGGAGAAGCTATATGACAAAACACTTCAGAGATGCGATGTTTTTTGCCAAGCAACTGAAACTGTTTTGTTGATAAATGTTCATGTCTCATACTATTAACACTGTCACACAGGTAAAGTTTGATCTCCTGACAAAATCTCTTGTGGCTGTCTCTTAATCTATTTATTAATCAATATTAACACTCTCAAATGTCTCAAAACACTCCTTTTAGCTTGTTTTTTCAGTATGTGCTATGTACACACACATATTTCACTTCATATATTCATTCTGTATGTGTACATATATATATTTCATTCCAAGTGATAATTTTCTTTAGTAACTGCAACAACCTAGAATGCAACAGAAAAATGAACCCCCAGATAACCTTGAAAAGAGCACATTACTAAAGGTTTGGAAAACAGGGGAGGCAGCTGCTTACACAAACCTGCAATTCTGTTGGCCTTTGGGCTCCATCAGGACTCCAGTATAGTCTGGAACTTTTGTTTGCTGTCTCAGGACCATGTTTGGCTTTATAACCTCAACTCTGCCTGAAGCCAACAGGAACAGACAGCACTCAGTTTGCTACAGAGGGTGGCCCATCCCTCTCATAACTGAGTCTATCACACCTCAGATATTTATGCAGCCAAGTAATAAAAGATGAGGTTCTGTGATAAACAATAGACTTTTTGCCTATTCCAGTTGCCTCACAATATTTAAAATAAGCTGTGATGATACATAAACCCAAATACTAGACTGGGCACTTGCACCTAATTGCTCCTCTCCAAACGGTAGTGAAGAAGAGCTTTCCAGATTAACCACACCAGACACCTTGACTCCTTCACGGAGGAGCAGATGCCATTTTTCTCTTAAACACATATTTCTTTAAGACCACCAGAACTTCAAAGGTAAAAGTAAATTAGCATGTGTCTTGGCTTAACCGAGACCTGGAAAGATATTACCTCTTGGAGACCAAATGAGCGTAACTTTGCAAAGTTGGAGTTTTCACAAGCAGATGCTGCATTTTAGTAATTTATCTCCTCGGAGAAGCATATTGTACCTTGAAGTAGAGCCTGAAAGGTTTTACCCTGCAGGGAATGCAGCTACAACAAAAGAAAACTGAAAGCCATTTGGCTGCTTGTGACCAACTCAGAGTTCGAATTGGCCAAATTCCACACACGAGCAGAGAGACACATACACACAGCGGCTGCAACCAGCTCACTCTGCCAAATTGCAACCATATTTATAATGCTTTCAAAACACTTGGGTCCATTTTTGTGGGAACAACAAACATAAAAATAATGAAAACCCAATATTTCCTTTAGGAAGTGAAGTGTCTTCTCCCCCACACACCCAGTAAAGGCAGTCATGTTGAATTTCCTGCTACTGAGACTAATAATACCAGCTGTTAACATTTGTAGTTTCTTGTGAAGATTTCCTTAGAATAAACATACTAAAAAAATAAGAACACTGAAAGTTTTGGTATATATTGTGTCTTCTGACTAAATCCAAGAAAAAGATACAGGCAAATGCTTTTCATGATTTAAATAATACCTGTTCTTGTGAAGCTATTGTTTCAACATCAGAAAAGTGGTTTACACTTTAATATGAATTCAAATTACATTTAGCGGTGGCACAGAGTGAGATTTTGTACCTATGCTATGTGGCTACTAAACACGTAATGACAACAAAGAATCTCTCTTGCCACTCAAACGCTATTGTAAAGAGTGAATTAATTTCTCCTGATACTAACCTCACAAAATCACAGCAGCATATTCATATATGCTCATGCATATATGCAATATAAAAATATTTTACATTTATACATAACCAGGTTTTAGGGCAGACCATTAGCTTGTGATGTTGATCAACAACATTTAAAATTTATACCGTATTAGAGTCTCTCCTTTACCATTGTGCTATGCTGAAATTTAAAATTTTCTGTTTGAAACTGTTTGAAGAGACTCCCACCATTCTGAAGTTTCAGGAGACCAGCTCCTTCCATTGTCTGTAATAACCAGGTCATCCTCAGAGGATAAGTCCCACTTGATCCAATAATATTTCTAACAGCATCAGAATCTCAGATTGAAAGTTGTTTTCCTGTATGAAGTAGCAATTATTTATTAAAGTGGAGGCACTGATCTAGTAAATAAAAGGAAGGAGACAATATTTTCCACCTAAATATAGGGCAAAAAGAAGGAAGGGAAAAGGGTTATTTCCTGAAATTGGGCAAATGTAGAGTTCATGATGCCACTTACAATTCTGAAATGTGAAGCAGAGCTTCAGTAAAACGACATTAGTAGCTTTCATATGATAATTGGTATAGAGGAGAAGGTTGTTTCTGGGTGGAGCAGTAGCCAAGACCAAGTTCACTGAACCTAGCACACCATTCAATCAACCATGGAAAAAACAATGGGAGATAGAGATAGGGGAGACTTTTATTCTGACTTGGTAGCAGACATGAAGGCAGGGGGTGAGTATAGGGAGGGGAAAGTATGCAAAAGTGAGAATTCAAGGAAGCTAAATATCTGAAACATCTCTGAATGCATATATATTATTTATAACTATAAAATAACAATCATTCCAGCATTGACACACAGGCTGGCAAACCGAGCAAATGCAGATTTCTATGGGACATGTAACATATGAAATAATGAAAGAGGATGGTGGCAGTCTGCCAAGTCTCCCCCTTCCCAGTGCCCCCCTCCCCAGTCATTGACTTTCAAAGAGGAAAAGATTTCGTACAACAAAATCTACCCTGACTTCCAGGAGATGGAATGAGAAGGGATTTACACTTAGTAGTATCTTCTAAATAGTCCCTAATAAATTCAAGTTTCAAATAGTTCCTTGCAAGAAATGTCTTTTTAGCTTTCTGGGACAGATATACAAGTTGGGGTTTTCTTGCCTATGTCTTTTAGGTAGGATTTTTCATTTTATTTGATGCCTTTGGGCATACTTTTATTCTTATTTTAAAATAAAAGCTGCAAGAGGCTGTTCTATTTTCATGGAAATTGCCCAGCAGTATGAATTTCAGCTCATTTCCAGAAGAATAATCTTTGTGCTGGTCAATTCAGCCAAGATAGTTTGATGGCTTTCACACAGCAATTTACTAATTCATGACAAATTAAATAGTGTTCTGTATGAAGATGACTTCAGAGGTGGTGCATAAAGTTTAGGATTACTGGAATATCTTCCACATTGCTACAGACCATTTGCATGAAAATATGGCTGTTAAAAATCATGTTGATTCTTTGTGCTACCCAGCACAAAATAAACCTTCCAGGTGTGTTTCCTTTAGTCATAGAGATATTTACATATGATTCAATGCTCTTGACGTGCCTTAAAAACATGTTTATATAATATGTGGTTTATAATTCAAAACCACAGAGTTGTTGGGTTAACACTTTGCTGCACTCTTTGGGAAAAAGCATTCAGGCTGCACTGAGAGATGTAAGCCATGCTATCCAAATGCACTGCTTTACAGCATGGCTTCATTTGGAAGGAGTGTGGGAATGGTTCTCAGTGTTGCACCTCTCAGGGTTTCTCACCTGAGGTTTCATTTCAGAGTTAGGCATTTTCAAGCACTCAGGAGGGGTATAATTTCCGTCTCACTGAAATGACAAGGTAGCTTATGCTTGACTTTAATGGGACCTTGTTGTGATACTATGGTTATGAAAGAGTCCTTGAATTCCCAACGTGAACTGCCCTGGAGACCCACAGGGTCATCATTTTAAGATGCCTTGGCCTTTTTTCCAGCAGCATCAACCTCCCTTGAGCTTGGTCACACCTGCAGAGTCCAGCATTTCTGCTGGGAGGGGAGGGCACAAAGCAGCTCAAGAAGCTGCCAACCTTCTGCACAATGTCCTACACGAAAAATTCAGGCATCACCTGGCAGACTTCAGAGGCATGTCTGATGCATGAGTAATAGCTTTTGACTTTGTATAGTGATGCCCACAGTATTCCCGGACTGGATTTACTGTAATATTCATCAGAAGATCAGGAACAACTATATTTTGACATCTGACACTAGAAGGGACCATGAGGCTGTAGGGTGGCAGAGAAGACACTGTGGTGGAATGCTGTTTAGGGGAAAGAGGCATTACTGCAGACCCTGTACTTGAACCATGGATTGGCAACTTGGTCCAAAGCAATTTTGTTGTGTCTCAGCTGCTTTGCACTACTACAGATTTCCTATCCAACATCCATTAGGTGTTAAAAAACTGACCACAAGAGCCCATGTTTTCTCTGGTGGCAGATGGCTGAGCTTTCTGGGCTAATCTCCCCAGACTTCAGGAAATTTGCAATAAGGCAGGAAAGATTTAGTTTTCAAAATAAATTGAATGTTTGATCACAAGTTAGCATTCTGCAAAGCTGCGTGCTGTTACTATGATAAGTTCTTAAAACTAGAGCTAGCTAATAAAAGAATTCTATTGATTGTCATGCCACATCAGGTCAGAAATTCATTTAGTGTTTTATTGCATTCTTGCACTAGACATTTCAGAGGAAGGTGTGAAACTCCCATAACAGAGAATTATGCAATAACTTGCTTATGAGAGAATCTTCTTCCAAAGCCCAATGCTTAATGGTTAGCATTATTGTTCTTCTTCCTATATGCTGTTCTCCTATTTAAAGTGGCTGCAGCTTTTCTTTCCACACATAATCAGTGAGTCTTGCAGTCACTGTTATGGTATTCTAATGTTCCACAATGAGTTACACAAGTTAATGCATGTACAAGTGATATTTCAGTCTTTTTCTGCCCCCTTTTTAAAAGAGATATCCCTTTATATTATTCATGACTAAACCCATTTATCTATCTTTTACTAATCCTTATTGAGGATTTTTCTTATACTTCCCTCACTGTTTCCCTCTCTAAATTCAAAATGGTTCAGTAGCAATAAATACAGTAAACAAAAAATGAGTCATACATTTGCAGACCTTTGCCTCTCTATGAATTCCTGTGTTAGGTAAGAAGAGATCACATATTTGAATTAAATTCCATGAAAGATTTCAGTAACCAATATCTACTCAGTGTTTTTTTAGAAGCTTTTAATCTAGCTGAGCAATACAAGTACCTCAAGATATTTTCATATGTAAAGAAGAATGGGCATGCATAAGTTCATGAATAAGAAGCCAGATTACAAAATCAAGATAAAATTTCTTCAACTATTCTTGAACATCTACTAAAACAGCGCTTTCATAAACTTTCCTGACAGAAGCTCCCTTTCAAGAAAGCTAATGAAACTGAATCCAAAGCAGATGGGAATACAATCAAGACAAATTTGTTTTCCGATTGCATTAAATTGTTGTTGGATTTTTTTTTCTCCACTCTTCTACTTTCAGGTTCCTCATCTGTTTTATGGGTTGCTACTGCTTTTCCCATAGTGAAAGATCAATACATTCATATTTTTAAAGTATTTTCAAATCTCTGAGTGAAAGAGGCAACTGTATCAAATTCATTTTGTGTTTATAAAAAAGAAACCGAAAAGTTACTTCAGAGAAGGCTTCAAAATCCGGATCAGAACAGGTCTGAGAATCTGAATACAGCATTATGTATGTATTACCGAGTTTGGCCTCAAGGCAGGGAAGCACAGGTGTGTGCCAAGCTTTACACACCAAATAGTGCCGTAGATCTCCAAGACACTACTCAGCCCTAAGTGCTTCACTGGACTGGGACCCTCTTGTCATGGGGCAGAAAGAAGTGTCACAACCATTAGGATACACAGGAACCTGGTTACATTTGTCTCCCAGTGGATTTCCCTATAAGGTCTCTGTTTATCACCCCGATTATATTTTCTTTAGCTTGTGAGCAAAGATGTTGAATTTGCCAACTTCCATAAAGATGGGCATTTTGCAAGCATTCCCTTCACCAGTATTGACATCCTTAAAAGTAACCACTAAGTTTTTTTCCTGTAGGTCAAGAGAAACTATTTCAGAAATAAAAGCTAAAATGTCTGTCTCTAAAGTAGATGAAAGTCAGTGGTATTCAGCTCACACTGAAAAATATTATTCAGTTTAGGTAGGCCCAAGGAGACACTTTGCACAACAAAGGTTTCCAGTGCTACTGAAACACTACCTTTGAATTTTCCTTCCTACAGGACTAGAACAAGCAAGCACTCATGGCTCAGTAAGGATTTGAGAAATGCATCTCTCTCCATTTGGAAGATGAGTGTAGAATAAATTAAGAGCTGACCTTACTGACAAATACTTTTCATAAGTTTCAAACCCATTAGGGTTCACCTGGTTGTCTTAACTCATAGAAATATGGAGTTTGTGCTCCTCTGCCTGAATGTACCAGGTACCACTTTGCAATACAGGGAACTAGATTTCCATAAGGCCAGTAGCTTGCATTTCATAGAATCACAGAATATCCTGAGTTGGAAGGAACCCACATGGATCATCAAAGTCTAACTCCTTTATTATAAGTGCTTCCCACAGACCATGGGTGGGGTGAGTCTATATTAGTGTTTTAGTTGGATCTAAGAACATTAAAAGGAAGTTTCCTAATTGTACTGGCTTACCACACCTTGGTTCACAACACAGAGCAAACTCAGAGGTCACAAACAGGCTCCTTATTTGGAAGAAGCTGATGTGGTCAAAGCACTGCAGATATCAGCTCGCACCCTCCAGGCACTAATGGGCTAAACCTGGACTTAGTTTGGAGGTAAAACCTCAGAAATGCAGAGTGTGAACCTTTCATCCTCAGCACCAGCAACATGTCCTTGAAGGTGTTCTCCTTTTTCACTGCTCAATATTGCTCAATAGTGTACATGACAGTAGTAAGCCATAACTTACAAATTAAGCCAAATGCTATTCCACCCAAACATCAGCTCTCTACTAGACAGTAAAATCTAATCTCACTTCTGAGCGAATGCAAAGCACCTCAGTGAACTATATTTGTGCTGCAGCAGAGCACAGGTGTGGAGATGCCTCAGGGAGCCACGGGCAGGAGGCACTGCAGTGGGACAGGCTGCTTCAGCTCTCCCAGGGGCACCAGGGGCAGCCTGGGCTCTGCCCCCACCAGCAGCAAAAGGGTTGCTGACAACAAAGAGCACAAGGGAGAGAACTCCCAATTGGGCTTTATGCTTACCTCTGTAAGTTGAGGGACAGAGAGCTTCATCCTTCTTTCATGCAGGTCTGAGAGGAGAATTTAGATTTTTAACCCAGTGTCATTCTCTTCTCTCCTTTCCAGCTCTTGCACCGTGCAGTAGTGGGACTCTACTTCACACATTTTCCTGGGCTTTGTGATGCAGCATTGCAAAGAAGCTCATAAAGGTGAGCCTGGCACACATGTCTCATGCTGTACTTTATGGAGTGATGCACCTTCAGTTTGGCTCATCCGTAGTTCCACAAGAGCCTAAGAAAGTCTAAAAAAAGCACAATTGCCAAAGCATTATGCTTTATTCAGTATTATGTTAATTTCTATTTACATGGAAGTTTAATTTTCTGTTTAAATGGAAGTTTGAGTGCTCTAGGACTTAAAATATTGTACTTCCACTGAGAGCTTTTTTGTGCTCATCATTTTTTTCAATTACACCATTAGAGTATCATCACAACTAAGTCAAAACAAAGGTTTCCCCACCAGCACCCCTGCATACAACTCTGAAAATATTTACTTTACACTGTGAGAGCAAGGCTCTGTTCAAATAAAAAAAAACTAACCTGGGAGTATTTGCAGTAAAAATGTGTCTTTTGTTATTCCCCTGTGTTAAAACAATTCTGGGTCGGTCAAGAATCAGTCTGGCTGTGAGCTCCTCTCTCTCTTATGTGAGATTGAGTGAAAAAGCAAAGATGAAAGCAAGGAAGAGGTTTTATAGTTCCTCTTGCAGTCATTTCTTTCTCTGACTAGAACATGATTAAAGATATCTCATGTAAACTGGGAATAGGCCACACTTCCTAGCAGTTATTTCAAATTCTGCCCTTGAGGATAATATAATAATAAAAAAAATCCTCATTCTTACACAGCATTTTTCCCCCACAGATTTCAAAAGCATGTCTGGTCTCACCCATGTGGAAGTTTTTCTCCCCTTGCTTGCTGGCACCCCAGAATGTCTGGAGGGGCATTGAGGGGGGTGTTGCTCGGCTGGATATGATCAGAGGAGGTGCCAGGAGACCTTGCACTGTCACATACCAGAGCCAATGGCACTGTGGTAAAGCCTGGTGAGGCTGCCCTGAGCAGAGGACGTGCTGGGGCATCACAGCACCCCAGCAAAAGGGCTCTTTTCATCTCAGAGGTGCTCCCTGGATCGCTATTCTCACTTGGTTACAGCTACAGCAGTCTCCAAGAGAGAAATATTTTCTTCATCATCTTATAGTGCAATTCCTTTTTCATCTGTCTTCTTCAATTCTAAATCAATTCTCACTCAATGTATTCTTTGTTTCATTAACTGATGGTTTTAAGGACTCTCAGTGTTGCATAGTTAATAACTTTTCTGTAGCTTGACTTTTTCCATCAGTTCACATTTCCAAACCAATTAATTCCTTGTTGTTTTTCAATGGTTATTAAAAGGTAGAAAAATCCAGTTTAACCCAGTCTACCGTCTGAGGGATGCATCTATATGCTAATTACTTTTCCAGTTTGCTAGCAGGAAACTCTGCATGATAGAAAGGACCATTTTCAAAAATTATCAAGGGCCAGACTTTTAGAAGTAGTTAGGTGCTTAAAGATGAAGAAGTGCCTAGTGGGGTTTTTAGAAGTGTCTAGAGATTTAAACCCTATTGAAATGAGTATGATTGAATTAGGGGACTGAATACTTTAAAAGCCAAGCTGCACAAGATGCAAAAAGGGCATTTTGAAAAAAACTCATAGTATTTAAAAAAATTGCTAGTCATATAATAAGGAAGTTAAATATTTGAAAGAGTGGGTTGATTTTTTTTTCCTTCCGTTAATTAAATTTTACGTTAATCAGCAGGATTATTCAATTCATGGTGTATTCAGCCAAGTGACTTCAACTAACCAAAAAAACCCTGTAAATATTTCATTATTGCCATTTCCAAAAGATAAACGTTTTCCTGTTTTGTTTGTTTCTTAAACAATGCTTGCATTAATTCTTAGAAAGGATAATTATCTGTGAGCAATACAAAATTATATTGTTTTCCTCTTTCACTAGGAAGAACTACATAATACGTGTTTTCAGCTGAACTTCACTCTGTTGTGTACACACTTATTTTGCTCCCCTTGACTCATTTCAGGGTAAGAGCCTCCAAGGCTGAGCTTAGGGCTGCGCTTCTTGCCTGTTCTCATCCCTTAAATGAAAAGGCACTCTCAACACTTGCTCTGGCAGATTTTATCTGTCCCATCTCCTGCAGCAGCACCACCTGAGCAACATCAAACAGTTAAAAACTAGCTTGAGATCCTTTTTCAGAAGGGCTGCAATAGCACAGGGGAGGAATGGTGTGCAGTTGTCCTGAATTCCAATGGACTCAGGTGAGTTCAGGATTTGTTCACAAAGCATCGGATATTATGAGGGGACAGAAATAAAGGTTACACCCAACACCAACCAGTTAACAAATAACAAGGCTTTGAAAATTAATTCTCCTTGGTGCACAGAGGGATTGTCTTCCCTCACTTTTAAGGCCCTTAAAAACTGGGCTAAGGGTGAAGTTTGAAGAAGATTCCCCATAAGAGTTTTCAAAGGTCGAATATAGCCAGCCAAGAGTCCTGAACCCCCAAAGGTGTAGATCGTACATTAGGCTGTAGATACCCGAATACTTTCTGGATCTTGTTGGAAAATGGAGTTTGGCTAATTTTAGAAATAGTGAGTGAAATGCAGGCTTTCTAGAGGTAGGATCATCTGTCAAGGAAATTTGGTTGTAGTCACCTGAACTAATTCTTCTGCTATCTAGTGTATGAAGAATTTAAACACTCTATTAACAATTTAGGATGGGCATCATTGCCAAGGTAGTAAAATAAGGTTTACAGCCTCAGTCTCTGTCTTGGTTTCACTCAGGACACAATGATCACATGCCTCTTAAGACTATCATCTCCTAGCCTCCTAGCAAAAACACAGGAAAAAGAATATTTCAGAAGAATGGTTCACTGCGGGTTTATCTGTTTTCGCCCTTAATCCACAACTTGTATTTATTTCTTTCCTAGAAATATTGCAGAATTGCTTAAGGACAGAATGGCTCAAGGTCTGGTAATGGGATTTTTAGCCTTTCACATTCAGCTCATTTATCTGAGCATGGGTAGGTCTTCAGGTCAGTGAGTTGTTACCTGCTGAGTCTTGCCCAGTGGCCTCTGAAAAAAATGAATGAGCAACTTTCACACAATGAACCATTGTCTACCCAAAAGTTATGCCAAAAGGGGACAGTAAGAGAAGAAATAACATAGCTATACAAGATTAGAACCTAAATTTCTTTATGAGCACAAAAAAAGGGTTTTTTCCCGCGCACTTTGGAATTGTGCTGGTAAGGAGATTTGAGTAACCCAGCACCATTCAGCCATCTCTTCTGCACAGAGTTATATCTTAGTGACCCCACACTGAATCATATTTCTGCTGGGCTTGCTCAGTACTTTTTGTGGGCAATAGATTTGGAAAAAAATAGGAACTTCCATCCTTTGAAGAAACCACCAACATTATGAAATAAAACTTTGAAAGATCACTAAAGTTCAATATTGTGGCTAAGAAACACTTATGCTTTTTATACTGAACACTGTAATAAAACCAGAAAATCATAAGATACATCCCAGCACCCTCACAAAAAAAAAAATAAAATTGAATATCATCTCAAATTAAGGAAAAAAAGAAAGCAATAAAGCCAGAACAATACGAAAGAAGAAAGCTCAGGCAAGATATTTAATTTTGTTTAGAACTTCTCAGTTTATTTTTCCCATTTAAAGCATTCTGAGTAGATCTCCCAGTTATAGACTTTGAAAGGGAAGTGCGGGCAGTGTCAAAACTGAGTCAGGACTGCAGGACCTCACCTAGCTGAGATTTCTAACTGCAAGTTCTACCTTTTGCTTTTTATTCAGTCTTGTGTTTCCCAATCCCACGTTGACAAAAAACAAATAAGTACAAAGGAATACTCTCAAAAAATTGCTAAAGAGCAGGACCATCCAGAAATTCCTTCATAATAGGTGCTTTATCTTGGTTCTTTCATACCTGATCATCAAACCTAGCATGCCAGTACCTGCTAAATACAACCTCAGATATCAATGATTCATAATGCTAAGAGATACAAAAACCAGCCTCACCAGAGGGGCTGCTTTTATGGTATATTACTCTTCCTCTCATTTCTCATCTCCTGCTAAGCCTTAATCATTCCATAGGTGTGAATTAGATAATCTCTAATGATCTAATTGATTAGCATATTTAAATTAATAATCTGATATTTAGTTGAAGTTTGATGCTTCTGTTTCAGACCTCAAAAAGTCATCAAATGTGTCAATTTTCTCCCACAAATATATTAGCAAGTCTGTAAAAAATGTATCTCTAGATCATCACAACTGTAATAACAAAAAAAGAAAATACAGGGGTACCTGTCTGATCATTCTTCAATTATAATTAACATAAATCATATGCAAAATTGATTGATAATTGCAAGTATGAACTTAGTGTGATTTGGTCCACATGTATATAAATTTTTTTATACATCTAAAATTCTCACCTCCTGTGAATACAATAACATTCAGGAAGATTTATTGCATACCACATCACTATATATGCAGGATATTGCAGTGTGCTGATTATTCAATATAGTATAAAGACTGGTTTTTGGGAAATTGAATGCTAAATATTTAGCACCATCCATGATACAAGTCAATATTTCATTAGATATCTAAGTATTTGGTTTGATTCACTAGAGCAGGTAGAACTATAGAATAACTTGACTGGAAGCTCAACCAGTCCAACACCCTCCCATTTCCTAGAAAAGTATAATGGACATAACTAGGATGTCTGCATGAAGATATTAAAGATGCCTTGATGATGCAAGGAGAACAAAATACAAAATGTGAGAATCCAGTTGTATGTCACTTACAGTGTTAAAATAAAATACAAGACAATTCCTCACAGTCTAAATTTCACAGATTCCTGTATTTTCATCACTAAAAATCCCTATGCCCATGGAAACTTCTGATCATTTGTTTATGTTATACCAATTCTTACCACATTCAGCTGACCTGAAACAATCTCAAATTTAAATAATAGCATTCGTGTTCAGATATAGTTCAGTAGTTCCATAGTTTTAAAATAGCATTTCAAGCTAAACCACTGAAATTTATTGTGTAGTGGTAAGAAGAAGTACTTACCTGATGCCTTCCTTGTACACAGAGCATTGTACATCTCAGACCTATGCTGTGCAGGAGTTGAGGCACTTCTGTAAATTAGCCAATTATTTCCTCCTAACAAGCCGTGTGTAAAGCTCAGTTTGACACCAGCTCAGGATTTGGTATAGGGAATGCAAATCCGTAGGTGCCAAGGATGCATGGTGTGGAGGTGTGCAGGTGGAGGGCAGTGCCCCTGCCAGCAGTTTCTGGGCTATCTCTTGGCATCTGCTCATGTTCCCCATTTTAAGAACAGCCCAAAGCCCATCAGGTGTGCAATATGTATGTAGCACTGCATGTCTGTTTGGCTGTGACTTCCAGACATGCTGTGCCCAGGAGTTAACTTCACCCTGTAAGGGGCAAAAATCCCCAGCACACATGAATAGCTACAAAGAGAAACTACTGAAGTTTGCAGAGCTGTCGGCCTCTTATGAGTGGAAATTCCCTTTGCTGTAAGCACAGAGCATAGCTTTAGGCTGAAACTGGATGTTTCCATTTGCATTGAACAGCCCAATGCTGAAACACTGGTGGCACGAAGGTCAGTGATGAGCATCTCAGATAGGAGTGCTATGGAAGTGTTACAGTAGACCTGACGCCTGCTGCAATTAGATCACACTAGTGTGGGCCTAAGGTGAGAGAAAGACAATTTAACAGTATTTCAGCAGTGTGACATCATAGCTAACTGAGTGGCCATCTCAATAACTAGTCACGCTCAGGCTGGGGTAAGCGTGTGGGTGGGGATGAGAGAGAATAGGCCTTTGTCAGAGAGTGCACCAGGGATTCACCATCCAGACTTCCATGCAAACCCGAATCTCACTGCTACTCCTCTCAGCACACCGAGCCAAATCAAATTCCCGTGTGCGAGGCTGAAACACGAATCCCAGTTGCGTAGCTTGGCCCCGTCTCTAATTGCAATATCATCAAAAATAAGCTGTCCAAGGAAAAGTGAAGGGGCATCACACATCTAACACCCTGTACATAAAATACGCCGGACCAAATTCTTGCATTTACATTTTGCTGTCGAAGCCTACAGAAAAATGTTGATTTAAGCAGTAGGAGCTCTGTGCCTATATCTCCCTGTAGATATGCTTGTTGTCTCTGTGCCAAAGCCAGAAATGAAGTCTTAGGGATATCGAGGCAGAGGAAGCTGTCGAAGTCAAGAGAGATTGGAAGGAACTTGAGCCCTAGTGCTTTGTCTAGGATTTCTTTCATAGTAACGAAGGCATTAATGATTTTTCACAGAGAGGGGTGCCTAGGCAGGATACATGAGTGTGCATGTGTGTGTGTGTAAGGAAGGAAAGGGGTAGAGGTAAATGCGAGTAGCTTCACACTGAAATTAAATCAGGCTTTTCCATAAAACAGATGTTATGATTCCCTTAAAAAAAATAATTAAATTAACAGCAGACAGAAATGTTCAGGAGAAGGAATTTGGGGTTGGGATTTTGGCATTAGTAATTCCCTATACTTAATCCATAAAAGTTTTCTTTTATGTTTACAGAAGGGGGTTAAAAAAAGAAGCAAGTCTGTTACTAAAGAATTTTAAGATACAGTGGAGATGTGAAAGGCACAGAAGATTTTCATTTCCTGTGTTATAGGGTGCAAATAATATCAGTATGAAAAACCTGGCAGGAAGATTTAAGATAGCAGTTTTTACATTGATAAGTATTTGTTCATTTCCTGACAACAAAAAATATAAATCTCTTCAGAAATTAAATACCCTGGCTTGTTGAAGCACTTTTGTGACGTTCTGTGGTAGACTGGCTTCCTTTCATTGGAAATCCACAGCTAGAATAATAATCACAGCATCAGTTATTATACTTGTATCAGTTCTGTGCGGCAAGAGGCTAATACAGTGTATGGCCGAATTCTCCTACTTTTGTGTCACTTATTTTCTCTGTGGGCCAGATTTGCATTTTAATGGAAGTAGTTTATAGACTTCTTTGCTGCCTTCATAGTGCCACAAGTGGCATCATTAAGTGAGTTAAGCCGGATTAATGCTGATAGTAAAGTCAGATAATACAATAACAGAGGCCTTCATTTCCATTTGGATTAGGTGAAGAGAGCAGGCCTGTCTGGTGCAGGGTGATAATTTGTAAGCGCGATATGTTGTACTTGAGAGGATAAGATTAAATTTAGTGGGTTTAACTGTCATCCCAGTAAGTCAATTACTTCATCTTTTCAGGCTTTGAATTTATTTTATAAATAAAATAAATGGAATATTGAGCTGCTCCACAGCCATTTCGAGCTTCCATGAAGAAGAATTACACATGCTGGGCCAAAAAAAAAAAAAAAAGAGAGCGAGAGGGGAGGGGAAAAAGGGTTTCTGATTCAGCTTCATAAACAAAGTACAAACCACATTCAAGTGCCATCATGGCAACAGCTTGGGAATATTGTCCATTTCTCATATCACAAGTGTGACAGATTCCATTGTGGCTTTAGTTTATTCATAATAGGAAATATTTGTGTTGTGCCTGGCCTTTTCTAGTTGTATCTATTAGATTGTAGAAGGAACACACTAAAATACTGATCCCTGCTATCATTTAACTCTTACTTTTTTCCTCTGCTTGCTATCTTCTATATATTTAATGCTTGCACCTTGCTGCTAGGACAGTTTCAAATGGAAATAAATAAAGAAGATCTGTTTGATTTTTGTTTCGTATCAGATAAACACTTTTTAATTCTCCTGTCTTTTCTCCCCATCGCCACCCTTATTTGGACATCAAATCCCTGCAATACTATTTCCTGGGTACAGAAAGTTTGGAAGCTCTTTGTAAATTAAATACAGGTAGATAAGCATCAACATCTTTATTTCTATCCACAGACCCAGAACACAATTGATGTCAAGGGATGCAAGGCATAACAGAAGAGTGCTTATGCAGAACAAGAGATGGTTCTAGAAGCCCTGCCAAACTCAAGATCCTTTCATAACATCCTTTATCAAGTAGTTTTTTCCTGTGATTCCTGCTGGGGAGCATTACCACATGCAGGAGGAAAGAAACCTCAGCTAGTATCTTTTAAGCTATTGATAAAGCTCAGAACTGCAACAAAGTGAAGTCTTAAGGTCTTGTGTGGCAAGGTACCAGGCACCCCTATCTCCCTCTGCTGCTGAGAAGGAGCTGGCAATAACCTCCTGGGAGGGACGAAAGCCACAGCCAAAGGCTAAGGTAAGTGCTCTTCATTTCTGTGTGAATAATTGGCACAGGGACCATTAGCTAATTCAGTCAAATGAACCTCCTAAGGGCCTGGCATTGAAGGGCTCTTTACAGAAGATGCTCAGCAGCCCACAGGACTAAAACCATCATATGAACTCAGATATCCCAAAAAGGCAGGGCACCTGGAGAAGGATGACCACGAGTGATGTATAGATTCAGACAGACCTGTCTAGGATGTGCCTTTTTATTTTCCTGCAGCTCTTACACATACGGCACCTCTCCAGTTTCACTGGGAACTGTGGCACTACAAGGTGAAAGGCACCCTTTTAGGTTGATAGGAGTAGGATAAGTACATACTTTGACACATATTCTCTGCCAAACAGTAATACATTTTCCACACAATTAATCTGACACAAATCTTAAGTAAATAACTGTTTGCAAGGGGGGTTTATGTAATGTTTCACTTTCTTTTATGCTAATATATATTATATATAGCTACCCATAAGTCAGAGGAATTACCCAATGATCAAACCTCTAAGGCAAAGAACTGGGTCTTTTCATGACACAAAGCTATATGAAATAAAATAGAATGTATCAAATGACAGAATCAGTGTCTTCAGTGGAGGGCACAAAGATTCCTCTGTAGATAGGAGATGTTTAGCAAAGAAGGTTGTTTTTTGAACTGTTAAACCATTCCAATTTCATAATTTCATGCCACAGTTTAATGGTCAGTTTGACTTTCAGGTATCTTAAAATCTGACTAACCTCTTTAAATTTTTCTTGGTAGGTGACATTTACATCCTCCCAGCTTTTGTTGTTGAATGGTTTCTGTAATTACTTTATAAAGATACTAAACAACTTTAATATTCACAGGTTTGATTTCATGATATTTAATGAGTTTATAATCAAAATCCCAACCCAGAGTGTTCTTGCAGTTATCAGTGTCCCATTTTGTCTCAAATTAGCAATGTCACGCAAGTTTTGAGAGTCTGTAATTACAACCTCAACAGAGCAGAAAAGCCCCAGAAGCCAGTCAACCTCATTCTGCTCAAAAATGAGTCTTCCCTTGTCTTTAACAGTGGGGAGTTCTTCCTTCTTGCATCTGAGTTTTGTGACTGTGATTCAAAAGATGCCTTTTTTTTTTTTTTTTGACCCAGGAATGCCACTTTTTTTTCTTTATGTGCAGATGTCAATATGGCAGAATTTGACCAGCTTGACTTTAATCTGCCCTGATTTGTCACACAGTTCTGCCAATTGAGCTCCTTAGATGGTATAGAAAATTGGTGTTGCTTTTCTCCAGAATGCCTTTTGCACAGAGTAGCACAGCACTCGGACAGTCCAGTGTGCAGTAAACAAAAAGCACAATAGCTCAGTGGGTCTGCCACAACCAGCTGAGCTATCACCCCTCGTTACTGGGTTAGCTAAGCTATTTCAGGGAAATTAGACTGTATGGCAAAATTGGTCACTCTATATGTCTTCCTTTGCTGTGCTGCCTGAGCATCTTGCTAACTGTGGTTGATACTACAACAAATGTGTGAAATAAGGCAGTACGGACCTTCATTTTCTAGGAAGTGTCACAGAAAGACATAAGGACAGGTTTAAAGGTGGTCAAAATGTTAAAAAATGCAGTAAAATAAATAGTAACTATAAATATATAAGCCACCTTTGTTGACTTTTCTTAGGACTCAACCAACCTGATTAGATTGGGATGTAAATCTCCCAGGGGTCACCTGTTTGATGTCTTTTGCTATTTAAATATTTTTCAATCAGTTTTTAGTGATATTAGCAAGCAGTAGCCCTTATGCCCAGTGAAGCACCTAAGTTACTGTGTGATGTTACTGTTGTTGGGCTGAGCAGAAGCTCTGTGGCTGGCTCAGTAAGGAAAAAGGCAATTCTACAGAGACCAGCAAAGCTAAAATCCATTCAGTATTCTCTTTGACGAGCAGCTCCGTACAAAACCCCAGTAAGCTTCAAGTTATTAGAAAAGAAAGGAGAAATGTGTGGAAAGCATTCACCATGCAGGAATCCAAATGTACTGGCATTATCATGGTGAATACTGAGGAACAAAGTCAAAAGGGGTTGCATCACTGCACATGAGATCCTTAGGACCAGCTCTCACCCCACCTTACACAGGTTTTATGGTGATGTAAAGTCTCAGAGTCTAATGAGGTTGCTTTGGGCTGGTTACTTGAGGTACTTGAAATTTATGCCTGTGCATGTCATACATACATACAGGCCTGGTTGAATTAGTATTTATACAGAATATATAGAAGTATTAAGTCCTCTAAGTGCCAAACATGGCTATTTCTGAATCAGTTCTTATCTGATGAAGAGCAGCTTTGCTGTTACTGGTATTAGAAGCAGAAGCCTGTATATTTATCATACATCAATTGTATTGGAGTATCTGTGTGTTTTAAAGAGAGGCAGAAGCAAAGACAGAGAACGATTCAAAAAAGCTGCAGCAGGATCTCCACTTGCTTTCCTATAACTCTATACGGGCAAATATTAAATGGTGTGACAGGGAAGATTATGCCCCCACCAAACTTCAGCTAAAACCAGTCTTCTTACTGTGCTTCAGTTCTGCCCGTCACAGGAGGTTTGTTAAGCTTGTATTAGACAGCTTTGACAAACAGATTTTCAAAAATATTTAAAGCTTCCTAGACACTTGATAAAAAACATGTATATTAAAAATGCCACAGGAAAACAAAGGTTCTCAGGAGCTGAAAGCAGAGACCTGTGTCAGCAAGTCTCAAAAGCAGAATTTCTACCCATGAGATCATGTTATCCCATTCACAGTACAGAACACAGGGAAAGTTTGGGAATTCAAATCCCCTTGAACATGATACCATAGCTGCAACAGCAGGACCAGATTTATAGATTTGTACAGTGGTTAATACACTTTTGTATTCTCCAAAGCATTATGTTTTGTACAGTAGTCCAAAAGCCCAGTACAGAGCAGTCTGGTTTTATCAGTTAGTAAAATGCAGCATTAAATCCATTTTAGCTATTGCAGTGGAGATCCTTTGACACAAACAGCAGCTCCTGACGACTGCTGAGTTGAAGTCGGGTGCTTCCAGACTGCAAACCTTTCTCTTCCAAGACTGAAGGAAAGCAGGTATAGCAGAAAGGAGAATAATCTCAGGCTGGATAAGAACATGAGCCCAGATGGGATGTGCTGTCCTTTGAGGCTGGTAGCAATTATAGAAGCCACTGAGCAGCTCTGAAAAAAACATGAGGGACCAGCCTTCAGGAAGCAGTGCAAGGGCTAGGGAGAGGGAAAATGAGTTTTAAGCAGCTGCAGCCAGCTATGCCATGTTCTGCTGAACACTGCATACATGTGAGGTCCTAGCAGTGACATTTGAGTCTGCAGTGGGCTGACCAGTAAATACATGATGTACATGAGCATCATCACTTTCTTCTCTTCTTTCTTTTAACATATATTCTTGCTTCAATATGCAGAATATACTGCCTTGAGAGGATGAATAAGAAGAATTCTTCCAAAGAAAGAGAAATATATGGCTGTGAACTGCATAAGGCAGTTTGATTTTCATGTCAGAGAGGGTCATCAGGAGTGTTAGCAGGAGGTGTGTATGCAGCTACATTAATTCTGCAGGCAACCAACTCAATCCCTAACTTGCATCTAAACAAAACCTTCCTGCCAGAAGGCAAACAGTTCAGTACTTTGCAACTGCCTCCTGAGGAAGCTAATGGAGCATTTTACAGATGACAAAAGAATGCAGCAAGCCTAGGTCAATAAAGATGGGCTGAACTCTAGAAAAGAAATGAGTGTAAATATACAATAATAAGACTAAATATTATCCAATAGCTCATTTGTGCAGATCTGGGTGCAGAAAATAAGTAATATTATGATGTTTCTTGAGCATGTGACCATTCACCTACTGTCTGTATTATAATACACAGGTACAATGTTAGTTTCACAGTTGAATAGGGTGCCTTTTTCTTTGCAGCTTTTAGTTTTTCAAGGTAGTACCATTACTTTCCTGAATATACATCTGTGTGGGGAATTTTTAAGCCTAATATTGTATTTTCATGGGAATGGAAGAATGTCCATATGTACCTCAGCACATTTTCACACGCCTCGCTGCATATGATAGAAACTATTTCAGAAGATGCTGTTACTTTAAGGATTGACTTGTCATCTCTTAAAATAGTATCTGTCAGAGGGCTGAGATTTAGAAGGACTTTGGACTGCAAGTACAGAGATTGCCACTTATGTGTTGGTTTAGAAGATTTTATCATGTTCTACATACCTGGCATCAATTTGATCAAATCTCAAATTCTGTATCACACACTTTTTATAAGGTTTTCCTTCTTTATAAAGAAGATTAAGGTAATTTACTCACCATGTTTATTATATATGAAGTTGTTGAAATAATGAGGGCAATAAAATTGAATTTAGCATTGTCTTTATTGTTTTGAAGGTTACATTCATAAGCTTTGTTTGTTTTAATAAGTTTATTGTACAGTCTTAGGCATATGTTATTATGCAGCGATGGATATGCTTTGAATATTTTTGTAATTGTGGGTAGTATAAAAGTCATTTTCTGTTAGATTGCACAAATCCATTACATTAGTAGAAAGATACATTATTGTAATAGGATTAATGTGCAACACATAAACATGATCAGTAATATTCTTTTTGATAAGTTTTTCCATTTTAATGACTTCAAATGTAGAGAGATTTCAGGATAGTTCCATCTTTGATTTGCATAATTGTATTACAGACAGACAAATTGCATTATATTCTTCATTAACAATAGATGGCTTGTATAACTATTGTATTTTTGAAGGCACTGCTTTTATGTTCATCCTGTAATTTGTCATTTTATGACACCACTGTTTAGCTTAGTTTGGAGAGAATAGAAACTAAAAGATTATTTGATTTTAGCTGAGTACAGGAATATCTTTGCATTCAACTGTAATGCAGTAAGCTATTGTTTGTTTTAACAAATTATCATCCACAGCTAAAGTTAGTTAAAAAATACTCTTCTCGTTTGTGGCAGATCCCACATTCATGGCATTTCTCAGCCAAGTGTCAGCACTTGTAAATGAACTTCAATATAAAAACACAACATAAAATTAAATTAGATCCATCAGAATATTTTCTACTTCTCTGCTTGGGCTTGCTCTCCCCCTTTTCCTCCCTTGCACATGCACATACACACAAACACGTGGTCTGTCTTGCTCTCACTGAGTTCTTCAGGGTTTTACAATTCCAGAGGTTAAATAAAACAGCTGAATTGCAAATTATATCATAAAATGTATAAATAATTTTTTTCCTTCTCTTTTAAGATTTTCTCTACGAAAAGCTAAATACTCTCAAAGATATTTTAGAGTAAAACAAATTATTTTTTCATTTTTCTATAGCCAAGCCTTCTTCAATCATTTCTGACTGCTAAGAATACCAGTAAATTAAAAGTTAGTAGCTTGAGACAGGTTTGCACTCCTACCAAATCAAACCAGCTTCTTATTTTAGAAAATCTAATAGTTGCACTCCATTAGGGCACCTTGAGCATAGAGATTCTTGAAAAAGAAATAGACTTTAGAAAGAAATTATTATGGCTAAATCACAAATAAATTCCTTTATTTGACAATGAAACACAAAACTTCCCCATTTAAATGCAAGTCAGAGTTCAGGCCTAGCTCACTGAAGTTTGCTGTGTTTTACAGCATTTTAAAAATCTGAGCCAACATTCTTGTAATTTGATCCTTAATTTGGGTTGTTAGTTTAGGTTCCAGTCCTATAAGAGGATATTTATTATTGCATGAAATGGGTAATTTTATCAATACTGATACAACCAATCTCAAATGAAAGCCTGCTCCTATAAAGCCAACAGGGGTACACTATAAAACCTACAAGTCCAGGATTTCACCCTTGTCACCCACCTACTGACACCCACCACAGCTCTGGCCTCCCTAATAATATTGGGTGTTTTATTCCATTACACACTGAAAATAAACTTTATGGAGATGAGAAAAGGAGAAAGACTTTGAACCAAATGTATGTTTTCCTCCGGCAGATAAAATACATTACTACAACACTTTTGAGGCTTGTAGTATGTTTTATATTTTATATTTTTTTTCAAAATGGATCAAAAAATCTATATCTTGCATTTTTTAATTCTTCTGGAGAAGAAACATATAAAATTATTAAAACACCACTTCACACAAATTTGTTAGAACTCTGTACATCTTTTGTAGAATAAAAAGGATAAAACTGGGACAACAGAAAGAGACAAGTATAACTAAGTCTTTTCACAGCAAAATGAATGAAAACTCTGAACCTATTTTGATTATGTTTTTCAAGCTTATTCCTTTTAGCTTTCTCAAAGTAGCTTCTCGCAAGTTGTATCTGCCTGCCCCTATGCTGAAAGTGTTACTGAATATTTTTCCAAAAGGCTAATATTTCACTATCTCCTTGGAATTTCTTTGAATGTCTCCACTTCATCTTGGCAAAACCTTAGTGCTCCAATAAGGGAGGATAAACATTATCTGCACCATCAGATGGCCTCTTTGACTCACTGATACTGAGAATTAACAGTTAATGAACTCTGCATGTGCAAGGACAGTGTCTGAAGGAGGCTGGTTAAACGAGAACACATCCTGGTGTTGACAAATGAGAAAAGGTATAAAATTCAGAGACTGTTTCCAGATATTTCCCAAACACAAAACAGAGTTACATTTACAAGCAATTTATGATCAACAAATTGCCAAGAAGTGTGTACATTTACACAGCTCTCTCAAAAGTTGTTTTCAAAAATGTTTCAGCACTGGTATGTGTAGCTGACCTTCCCAACCTGCCCAGCATCAAACATTACTGATGTGTCAATCTGAGAGGGTTTTGTACCTCTTGACACCTTGCATCAAACACAGAGTCATCTACTGGCTTTTCCAGTTCTCATGTTTTTTATGTTTTGTAAATGTGCGCATTGCAAGGCAATTGAGATTTAGGGTCATACATATTTAACACTCTAAAGGACTCCGGGAAATATCGCTGCTTATACTAAATAGCCAGAAGTCTCAGAAAATGAGTAATGTGAAAAATAAGCTTATTCTATTATTTACCATCACAATAACTCCTCTAATCAAATACACACAGGCCACACTTTCTCAAAAGCACAATTCTTCAGACTGTTTAAGTAGGGCAAAACAATCACATCCTCATCAGTTGCATCTACCATGGCTTATGGCCAAATAGGTTCTTCCAAATTATCTCTCTATGTTCTCCAGATGAAAAGCCAGACCACTCTGAATGTTTCACCCACCATAAGTAATCCATGTGACCATTTCACATGGGACAAACAGGGAGTCTTGACTCCTGGCCACTGCTGACTCATCCTCTGATCCAACACAAGCACATTCTGCTTTTATGTCTGCATGTATTGTTCATTTTCTCCATTAAGATGTCCTACAGCAGGTTTTCTTGCCTGTGCAATTTAACCATGGATCTTAGGAAGATAAATAGGGAGCAATATTTTAGGATGTGTATTTAGTCTTCTTCTAATAGCTGCCTTCCATCACCTAACTCTTATTAATGCAGTTGAGGAAGTTCCCTCAGAGAGTACATATTACAGCATCAGTGTTTTTGAGCCTTGAAAGTTTTCCTTATCCACCAAGAGGATAATTATAAATATCAACAGAAATAAAAGCTGCCTCATGTAAGAATATATCAAACCAGAATAAAAAAGAAAACAAACCAACAAATATCTCCCTTTTTTTAACAAGTTTCTCTTAAAATCATTCTTCTCTCTTCTCTCCCCCTTTCAGAGATTTCTCTGAACAGAAAAATGGGATGCATATGCTGTATTGTCCTTATGGAAACTAAACATAACCCCCTTCAGGAAGTAATAAGATTAAGTTACACTTCACTGGGAAATCAGTGTACATAAATTAATGAAAATTTCCTGTGGATGGTGGTGAAGAAAGCTACTCACTGTGCCAGTGAACTGATGCAAACAGACATTTTATGATGAGAAAAAAAATTACTGAAGAAGAATTAATAGGACGTACTTACTGTATAAGACAGAACATAGATGACCTCAAGCGTCCTCCATGAGTCCATGTTTTCCATCCTGTGTGTAAGTGAATCAGGGAGTGTGTTCTGATGCACATATCAGGTAAGGTGTTTTTCCAGTTGTGAAAAATGTCTCTTTCAGGCAATCACATCAATGTTTGCTTAAAGGTAAGAATGTGTTCAAATGCTTCTCTGATACTTGGAGTCAAAATCCAACCAACATCTGCTGTTGTCTTACACGTTCTTCACTGCAGGAGAGCACCAGCTTCTGTCAAGTAACCAGTGCTAAGGAATTGTCTAGATTTCTTTCTCTTCCACCTGTAATTTTTGCTTGCCATTGAAGAGTGATTTCAAGTGCAGTCTTTGAATACAAGTTATATCTGAATCTTAGCATCTTAAATTAAATATTCTTCTGTTTATTTTTTCAGGATCAAGGAAGGAAGGGGCATTTGAGTCTTCTGCAAGGTGTCAGATTTATTAATATGTTGTCTATTGCACTCTACATTAGTGAAGAAAAAACCTTCAAAAATTCCCATAGGGATACTATTTCTTTATTTGTTAAAGCTCACATATAGAAAGCATTTTCCAGCAGTTGTATGTGCCTACTTTTATTCTATTATCCCTAGTTATGTTGTAATCAAGATCACTAACTACTAATTTATTTCAATGGTTAAAGCTAATCCAGTAAGATTTGTTCAAAAAGTCATAACACCTTTAAGATTCCCAAGTCTGAGACTATGTTTGGTACTTTAACATTTATTGTAGCTGTTGAAGCTCCCAATACTTTCAAAAATCTCCTTATGATGTGCAACTGTAACACAGAGCTTAAATATCTTAGTGAACTAAGTGTTTTATACAGTAGAGAAGAGTCTTAGAGATATAAAAATGTATCACTGCCTTCCTAATGTTTGTCCCAAGGTGTCGTATGGAGTGTCCAGTCACTTTAAACAACTGGAATAATGACTGTTAAAGGACTTAAGTGCATTTAAAATTCAATCCTGAATAAATAATTGTTTATAAGTGTGGGAAACAGGAAGAACTTCTGTTGTTCCCTTCAAAAGTTGTGTTACACACAGAGATCAAAATAAAACCTCTGAAATGGCTAGGTGGTGGCATCCTAGAGGGAATAAATATAACCACAGGAACAAAAGGTATTTTTTCAGAGCTCCCATTGGAACTAATACTTAGATCCAGATGAAACACAGAGGCTATTCTGGGATCTGAAAATGGGCTTCCCAAAAAGCCCAAATGCTCACAGTATTCATGTTTCCCTTTTAACACCAAAATAAAAACTCCGTAGACTTATAAGCAGTGGATTTATTTCAAAAAACTGTAAATGGCCTTCTAAGGTCAATATATTAGTTTTCCTCTAGATATACAGTTTCAATAGCAAGCGATGCATGAAGGCTGTTAAGCCTTTTGAATTGTCTATCAGTTCTGGGAATTATAGATTTTAACCCATATAGATACTTGGCTCAAGCACAAAATGAAAAATCATTAAGAAAAAAGCACTGTATATTATTACTCCAATATGTAGTCGTGATTTAGAATTGGCATTTCAATACACAATGAAAATTCCTAGAATCATCCAGCTAAATGCAAATAGGTTCTATAAATAGTTTAAATAACTGAACAAAAGAAAGCTCATCAGAATTTACTACTTGTTCAAGTGTATACAGCTTTTTCTATTGCACATACATAAACACCCTTTGTACTTCTACAGTTGATTGAATCAAAACATGAGAAGATCTGAAAACACTTTTGTAGCTTTTTTTAAGTTCTCCTACTACCATGATGTGTTCCCTGGTAGTGCACAGGCCACATTCTGTAAATAAATGTGTGTTTCATTTTCAATTGGAATTTCATTAATCAAACCACAGTAATAGTAGAGTATTTAAAACACATTTCTCTAAAAGGGGGTTAGAACACGCCAGCAAACTACTGATAGAGTTCTGCTGCACAATGATTTAAACCATGTGAGGAGATGGTCTTCTGCCTTTGGATTTCATGACAGCCTGGGCTTGAACTTCTTCCCTTCTCAGAGGCTCCCAAAGCAACTACAACACAGTCATGAAATGTCTCCTTCCAAGAGTCAAATGTGTAATTCTCATTTCATTCACAGGAAAATTCAAGAAGAAACTTAATGCAGAGGTGTCACATTTACAAATCAAACCATGGGCATATAGGTGACAGTGGCCTACCTTAAATAACAGTATCTTTGGCTATATACAATGTCTGCTGACGTTATATACAGCATTTCACCTGAAGGTGGAAAAGTACTTTATGGATGAAGAAATAGAGAAATTGATGAGAGAGAGACATTGAAGTATCATCCATTCACTGAACTGGGAACAAACAGAAAGTACCCAGTGTCCAAAACCTTGGTCTCTGCCTTCACAAAGTAACAATGAAGAGCCAGTAGCCTGGTCCCCAGATGTTCATATCTCAAATGAACATACTGCAACAGCAGCAAAAGCATCAGCAACTGTTTCCTGGACAAACCACTAACCCAGCACCAACAAGCCCAGCGCTATTGACAGAAGTCAACACTATCCATTAAAACCAACTAGCTCTTGTTATCAGCTTCATATTTTTGTCCTTAATATACAATGCTGTAGGTAGAGAGAAGGCACAATAAGGAGAAGAATTACTTCCCTGAGAATCTTCGAGGATTTTAGGCAGAACACTAAAAAACTAAATTAACTTGTTCATTTTTATCACCTGATGAGCATAATTAGCAAACAGTACATAATGACAGCAAATAATGGCTCTTTTTTCCCCCATTAAGATAGCTTAATTACTCTATTTTCCCACAGTCTTAAAGCTGTGCCATATTTACCAGTTGTACTTACCTGAAAAATGTTTTGCCTGTCAATATTGAAGTTAAAAAAATGCTTAATTACAGCACATAATGATGCTAACACAAAACAGCACTTGAACTGAGCATGGAGGCTTTTGTAGCTGTCACTGTGCTTAAACCTCTGCAACAGCAACTCAGGAAAGAAACATGATGCAGCAAAATTTAATCATTCACTTCATCTTCCCTGGGTGATGACTAATAAGCAACCCTCATTTGTGATGTGCTTCTCTCTTTCATGAGTTTCACTGTCCATGTTTGAACCCCGGAACAACCATCTAGAGAAACTTGGTAGTAGAACTGCATTTTAATGTAAGCACTGTAATACACAGCCATGGGATCCAGGTACCCCTTGGCAACGCTGAACTATCCCTCTGGGTTTCAAGGTTGTGAATAAGGTTATCAAGCTGGCTTGCTCTGTACTCGCACTGAGGGACCTTGCAATTAAACCTGGGGAAATGGCTTTGCTGAATTTTCTAGTGTTGAAATCAGCTTTTTGCAACAGTAACAGGATGCAAAATGTCTTGTCCAATGACAGAGTTTTCTCGCTATGTCTTCAGCAGCAAGTGACACTGATTGCAATGTCAGCTATTGCTATCTACTGTGAGACGGAACAAATTCAAACTAATTCAGAGGGAGTATAAAATATACCTCTCCTCAGGGCACAGTCTTGCAAGACCCCTGGAGACTGAACTCCCATTGATTTCCCTTGATTTAAAAAGCACAAATGATCCGCATGACCAGATCCAGAATGGATAAAGATGGAGAACAGCAGTGATTCTGATATCATCCTAAAAGCCCCTCTGACCCTCACTGTACAGTCATCCTTTGATTCATCTGTCATAGCTGTATCTAAGAGAAGTATTTACTTACAAGGATCTTCCCAACCTATTGTATTTTTCCTACTGATTCCAAGTCACAGCCTAAATGTCAACTCCTGTCTCTTCCAGATATCTGTATTCCTCCAATATCTTCTTGTCATATGAAGTGATCAGAAGTGTCTCTTAGTTCCCTTTTTCTACAGCAACTTGCCCAACACGGCAATAGTCTGTAAGCACTACGCCATGGCCAACTAAAGGAGACAATACACAAGAGATAAACCTGAAGAAAAGAATTGTTCTTCCTTCTCAAAACAAAGTATTGTCTATTTGGGAAACAAAAACAGTATTAGATCTGACTTAGTCCTATCCTAGCTGATCCTTTTGTGAGATTTAACACTGACTGTAACAATATAGCAATGCCCTATTTTTTCCTTTTTATTTCGTTCCCTCATAATATACATTGAAAAAATCCTGCAGCTTTACATAAAGACAGCATGTGGCACTTTATCTAGATGAAGATTATGTTGGTAATCTTTCTGAGGCTTCTAAATTCTGTGTTATTCCATACAGTTGTATTAACTGGATATACAGTATGCTGGTGAATGTACAACTTTGCAGATCGAAGGTACTTTCATCATGCCTGGGGCAATATAGGAGAAAAAAAAGGCATGCTAGGAGATGTAGTGCATTTTGCTAGTATTGGAGAAGTGCAAAAGTTCTGGACTTTTTTGGTTTGGCTTTGTTTGGTTGGAAGAGCTATCATTAGGAATGTCTCTTCCAAAGACCAGTGGTTCTTATGGGCCCGCAGTTCCCCGTATGACTCATTCAATTATCAGTTTGCTTCTTTAGAAGGATTTATAGTTGAATCAGTGCAAACTACTTCTACTTTGTACCTACTTCTGCTTTGACATAGAGGTCTCCACATGAAGAAAAAGATATTTACTCTTACTGTCTCTCATATTACTTCATGGTTTTGTTTTACTTCTTTCATCAGACATCAGTGAGGTGTGAAATGGTGATGAGAAAAGATTTGCCAGCCACTCATGCTTTTGTTACAAATGCAAGACCCAAGCATTAAAAGAGTAGACTTTTACTGTATATGGGTTTTCTACATGGCTAGAAATGATAGACACTGAACTTTATCAGATCTGGTTGGTTCTATCCTCTTATTACAGGGAACGTGTGGCATTGATGATCTTACTCTTTCTAACAAGATCCAACTAAAGAAGCTTATTTAGTAGCAGAGGATAATTCCGGGAAGAAGCACAGAAGAGCTCAATCCTTCAGCAACTGGGTATTATGCCAACAAATAATCTGACAGGTACAGAAACCTTGTCAAAACCAAGCTTGTGCAGCTTGAGGTGTCTATCACACACTCATCCTTTTCTTCATCTTTGTCATTATTATTTCTAAATAGACTTTAGAATCAGGGAAAAGACTCATGGTTTCTGCACCAAGTTCTTCTGGATCAATATGCCCTGTATAAATGGGGTATTAGTAGCTATTGCAAAACTTGAATCATGTACTTCAGGGATAAAGGGGAGACTGGAAGAACGAGTAGGAACCCTGGGTATGTAAATACATACTTGCAAACACACACAGAAATGCCTACTGATACCATAAATGTTATATAACATGGTGGCACTAGTTCAAAACTTTGAGGCATTGGCATTATTTTAATCATTTTTCCATTGAAGTAAGGAAACTGCATGTATAATTAAACAGTTGTATTGTATTGTAGAAATAACCATGTAATGACATAGTTAGAAATTCTTGGTTTTTCATGGCAATACCAAATATAATTACCATGTAATCTGCAGAAAGCAAACAAGGCTGTAATTATTCTGTAATCCAATTAATTACAGAGTAGCAGATTGGTTATTTCTTTCCAATAAAGCGTACATGCAAAGGAAATTAACTGGTAGAGAAAAGATATTTTTGCCTTTGAAGAAACTTATTTAATTAATTTAAAAAAAAAAAGGTTCTCTAGCGTTTCTGTGTCACAGAACACCAATGAACTAGCTGTGGGCATGTCTCTGACCAAGCTTTGCAATGTATAACCTGGCATCACTCCATCAGCAGAGATTCTTTCTTTACTGTTTTCTTTCCTTTTTAGCTGCTAAAGCTGTAACCATTCAGTTGCAGTAACACCATATATTTGTGTGATTCTATAGGAAGATACTGAGTTAAAAGCATAGAAAAAGTCTTCTCAAAATAGAAATGATGTGGGTTGGGAAGCCTTAACTTCCTTAGGCCACCTCATGTGGGACCAGCAGAGGCTGAGCTGCGTCTGTTTCACCCCCCTGACGGTAACCACAACGTTTTTGCTGACTTGGGCTGAGACTGTTCCTTTCATTTTTGCAAATTGCCCACTGTCAGCCACTAAGAGAGTCCTTTTGGTTTTCCCATAAGTGAAACAGCTATTTCTATCCACCCCAAAAACTGTTTGAGGTCAGCTCATCCCCCTCAGCAGTAATTAAATATTTATACAGGCTGTACTCGGGGTATTTTGTAACCCCTACCCACAGCTCCATTTCATTTCCATAATTCCAGTCAAGTTAAATCTTCTGATCTATTTTTTAAAATAGTAATAACTGTGAAGCATGCAACAGAAATATGGATGCAAATCTGGGAAAAACTGTGCTGCATGTGCAGAGGGTGAGCTGAATGCAGCAGCTCCCAGCCATTCCTGCTGTAAGTTTGAACGACTGTACTCTGTAGTCAACTCCTTTATGTCCAGCTTCAAACTGCCTGAAGAGCTTGACTACAATATGATAAAAAGGAATTGTGTTCCTTTATATATGATTTAAGGACAGTTTTGAAAATGCTTTTGCCAGACTACCTAAACCCCCAGCCTTATGATGCCAAGATCAGCTCTCCAAGCCAGCAATGCTCCACTTCTGCGCACTGTGTAAGGATATGTGCAAAGTCAAGACAAAGTCACCAAAACTCAAGCTCTTGTCCTCAAGTTCTTTTCTTCTCTGTTTCTTGGCTTCAGAAGTTTAATTGCAACAACATCAGAGACAGAGGTGCCCTTTGCCCCAGCAGAGACTGAACTCAACACTTGGTGCCAGTCCCACGGTCCCAAGAGCCCTTAGTCTGTAGGTGTAGCCCTACATCCTTTTGTCCATGGTGCAGTTTTGTACAGTGTCACACTTCCTAAATGAAAAGCTAAAAGTCTTGACTAGAGCCATTAGATCATCAGGGCACTAAAAGATGATCCAATGTATTTTCATTAACCATGCAAGCAAAATTAGTCACAGAATTCAGTGGCCATTGGCCATTGGCCAGTGGCCAATATAAGTTACTGTATTGCAAACAAAAATTTTTCCCTACTTCTCTCTGTCCAGCCTGCTCTGTTCTCCTTTTTTTTAAACCTTCCACCACTCTAATCCTCAGTGTTTCATTCTTAATCCTTTCAAGAAAAGTTGAACAGTGGTGCAGTAAAGCAATGCTTGAGGGCATGTAAACAATTATGCTCCTGCCCTTAGCAGGTGGTGTTTCTGTTTCTGGAAATTGTTTAAAGCTCTTCAAAGTATGAACAGATGGAGAGTACTCTTCCTGCTCTGTTTCCTCATACACAGCACCTTCTTTATGAACAATGCATTCTACACTAAAGGAGCCCTGGGGATCAAGACTTCACTTAGGAAATTTGGGCTCTCCTCATTAGATATTAAAAAAAAGCTCAAGAAATTTCTTCTATTTTGATGCTAATATATTTTTGAATGTGCATAATGTTTTATGCACATTCATTTTAGAGCATGAAACATATACACCAGTTGAATGAATTGGGACAATAGAGTTCTGTCTTCTACTATATGAGTGTGAATTTCTGGGGAGGGGGATAGGAAGAAGCAAATTTCAAGGGTCACACACTGCTATAATATTTATTTCCTATCTGCCCTCTGAGACAAGTTTAGAAGATTAAAATGAAGAAAGGTTGTTACACAGCAGTAGCTCTAAAAAGGAAATGCTTGCAACAACATGCCTATGGAGAAACAGTTTAGACAGTCTGCCAGACTCACACTCAATTTTGCCCCAAGTTTTGAATATATGAATATTCATTTTTGAGTAAAGTACCCCAGCCTGGATATGTGGACTTGATATTTTTGACCCTTTTATCATATTCTTGTAAAAGTTGCAATTGGAGGATCACACTGGACCAGGACTGGTGGTAAGATCCATTCCTTCTTTAAGATCGCAAATCCTCTGATGAATGGCTTGGCAGAGTGGAGAGGGAATCTCTGCCTTTTGCATGTTTCTTTTTCCCTTTTCTCCTAAGGGAATGAAGTTTATGCAATTACATCACGTCTGAATGTTCCCTCACCCTTTCATTTTGCAAATGATTTTTAAGCCTACTAGGCAATGTCAGCCAAATTTGAGAGAAAATTTGAATCTCTGCAAATTTCTACGGTTTCTATTCTCTTCAATTCTAAATGTAGCAGCTGAGAAGGGTGAGAGATTTTACTAGTGCCCCTGTGGAAGGTAAGACTACAGCTTGAATTTATTTTCTGTTAGCTACAGGAGAACCCATACAGGCAAAAGACATGAGTACCAGGGCGGGAAAACTGCTGAACAGGTCTCACATCAGGGAGTACAACTGCAGGCACAGATCCAACGGGGTGCAGCTTTCACTGATTCCACTTGCACCACAACTTCTTGATCCCTGCTATAGCTCAGGTTTTAGTCTGACATAACAATCTGTGGAAAAAGTCTCTTGGCATTATCAGACCAAACTCGTACATGAATTGATGTACTGAAACCACTATCAACTAACACTTAAAGAACATCATGGTGACAAAATCAAGCTCTAAAATTATTGGAAATGACATGTGATTCAGCATGTGCACATACATGGACTGTAACAATATCTGTACACAGGGATGGGCTTCAGTTGGATTCAATAAATCTTTTTGCTTGTTTGATACAACCCAACAATAGTATTTTCCTTCCTTCCATCCATCCATCCCTCCATCCATCCATCCATCCATCCATCCATCCATCCATCCATCCATCCAGTAAAAAGCTGTTTTTCTTTTAAGTCTGTTTCTGTGTTGCACTCTCTAAAGTAACCAGTAGCTTTACAAGCATTCGGTCCACTGCATTTCATAAGACCTTACAGAACAGATGTTATAATCTCCATTTTACAGCTGCAGAACAGAGGCACAGAGGAACTACAACCAGTTCCATCTATCTGAAATCACTTTGTCTGAGGGTTTTATTCTTGGATCTTCTTGTTGAGTATCCAGCATTGTTACAGCACTTTTTGCATTCATATCACAGCTCAAGCTGACTTCTGTTACACCTGTAAGAATTCAACATCTCTCTAAATTTGGCCACAGATAAACTGCAATTGACACCCGGAAACTGAGAAAGCCATCCTAAAGGCTCAGCAGTGCTGAGACTGAGGGTCTGCCCAGTTTTAGAGGGCAGACAGTGTGAGACAGCAGCAGGGGTGGAATCCCGTTTACTTAACCACAGGACGTGGCTTCTCCTGCTATTGCCCCATTGCCTCTGTCATTTGCCTTCCAGCACTGGAAAAAGTGGGGTGAGGTTCTGCACAGAGAAGAGATTGCACCGATTGCACAGCACTAACTCACTCCCAGGGCTCAGTACAGTGAATAAGGCAGATTTTGGTGAAGGATGATTAAAATATCCTATTCTGAAATATTCTGAGGACAGTATTGCTATTTCAATGTGTGAAGGTGTATATCCATGCAATAGTGTTACTTACTGTAAGTATTACTTAAGGATGCTAAATCTGGTTTGCCTTGTCACTGAAAATGAACATTCATGTTTAGCACAAAATAATGATTTTTAAACTCTGTACAACAAACCAGAAATCTTATGATGAAAGGAGCACTTAATGCTCTGCTAATTGAGTAATGTGGATTAGTGAGAATGGTATTTCAATGTACAGTATCTACTCATTTAATTAAAGACCTTGTAATGCAGACAGCCCTATTATTATTAAAAGCAGAATATTCTGAAGCCCTGACTTTCCAGCATTTCTTTTTTTTTCCAATATAGTTTCTGGTTGGAATTCAGAATGAAAAAAATAAAATTATCTCCTCCTTCATCTTTCACCACACTCCCGTCATGCAAAACCACATTGACTCCACCCAAGGTCAGCAGGAGGATTCAGACAATAGATATTTTATTATTTGTCTTGAACTGTTGACAGCTGGGGACTTAAAAAACCTTCTAAAGCCATTGAACAGACTTTCATCAACCAAGGCAAGCACTGATCTCTGCAGGAAAATTAAATGGAAGATTGGGTGCTCATTTCTTTGCTCTTCTAGAATGAAACCTTGCCCAGGACACAGTTCAGGGAAGATGGGTTAGAATATTAAGACTCACTGAACTCAGTGCTTAACATGTGCTAATGTGCTTTGATAAATGGACTTCTGAGTATCAGTTCTAAACTCATATTACAGACTGAAATATGACTCAGTCTGATGAAAAGTCACAACCTCTTGTTCCCTAAATGTCATGTTTTTGAATCTTACTTATGGGGATGAAAACAATATTCTCACCAAATCTCACTTTCTAATAAAATATCAGCCATATGTGTTTTGTTCTTATGTTGCTGGCTTGAATACTCATTTTCTATTTACATTGAGGACCTCCATACAGAAGCGAAGTTAAAGATGCATTTTGGATTCAATGAAGTCTTAATTCAAAAGGCATTTGCATAACCTTCATTTTTTTGAACAGTATTTCTGTTTGTTGTGTGAGAGCAAATGTGCTCTGGGGAGAAAGGAAGAGAAAAATTGATTCAATACTCTTGAATTATTCTGAATCTAAATGTAACATTAAAATACATTTCTATGTTATTTAGATATAACACTTGTCCAGACTTTCAGGAGAAGGAATAAGGAAAAGAAGGGTAAAAGATTTGAATAGTAAAAACCCTAAACAACCAATTGCAAACAACAGACTGCAACTGGCTCCTTCAGAGCCATTCTAACCCTTTATACCAAAGCATACTATTAGAGATTCTTAATTGATGGGTTATTGACACCACAAGCAGTAATGGCTCCTTTGGAGTTGTTACACTCAGTGCTGTTAGTGTCTATTTAAAGAGCTTTAATCTGCCAATTATTGACATGACAGAAAGTAATGACTCCTTGGAAACCATTATGTTGTATTGTGTCAGGGCACAGTTTTTCTGCCTACTGAAAGTGATACTCTGCAATTCCATGCTTTAATGATGAGTAAGAGTGCTGTAGATAATACTAAAAAATACAGCAACATTGCAGCCCCATAACTTCAAAATCAATACTATAGGCAGCAAAATATCCATCAATGGATTACAATAATTCCTGTTCTGTCCAGTTTCATCTGCCTGTATAATGAAAACAAAATAATAACACCACAGGAAAGGTCAGTGTGTATTTCATGTTAAGTGTGGAATCTATAAAAAAAATCTCAGTCTAATAGTTTTTGTGGTTGAGATGGAAGTGTTTCATCCCCAAAGCTCCTGAGCAAGCACAGGGGCACTTGAAATGCCACTCACTTCACAAAATGAGACATGGAATAGTTGGTTACCAACACCACGGTATGTTGAGTGAGTGCTTGTGACTGAGACTCAGAAAAACATCTTCAACACGCTTCCTCTGATGCCAGGGCCAGCATTTGGTTAGAAAGCCAAGCGCACACTTCGGGAGCTCCTTCATTGTAGCTGTTCTGGAAACTCCATAATGTACTATTGTTCTACCAGCACAGCTCTGTCTGTGTCAGGAGATTCTGCCACTCCTGTTTATAATGGTCTAAAATTTCACTTTGTAAAGCCCTCCACCAATCTGAGGAAAATCTCTGCATCTGCAGTGTGGTCCCACCTTCCCTGCCCAAGCCTTGCCACTCCCATCCTGTCCCTTGTGACAGCATTAATGATCACACATTTGGCTGTGTGGAAAAAATTACCATTTTTGGGACAGGGGTATGTGTGTGTGTGATTTCCTTTGAGTGGGATCAATTCACTGATGCAGCCGATTTTGCAGCTGTCCCTTGTTAATGCTAACACAGGGAAGGAGAGGGAACACACAGCAGGACGCCGGGCTGCCTTTGGCTTAAACTACCTCATAAACCACACTCTGAGTGGTATATCCAGTGGTATCTCATCCAGCATAAAGATCACTGGTACAAAGTCATCAGAAGTGACAGCTTTTGCCTAACAGAGAAAGTCTGTCCAGGCTTGGTGTTTCACATCATTCAGTCGCAAAATGTTTCATCCAGTACTAGAAAGCAAATTTATTATATTATTGCATTGTGGCCTCAGTCTGTACCCAAACTACTTCCAGTTTGAAAAGGCAACTAAAAAGGCTAGAATAAAGGATGTATTATTTACCCACTTCCAGTGGAAGATGTAAAGTCAAATGACCTGATCAAAAACTGCACGTCAAATCTACGGCTGAGTGGGGAATTTAATCTGGATTTTACAAATCTCACTTTGATGTCTTAACCATAAAACCACCCTTTCTCACTCTTATGCATATCCTTTTTATTCCAGAGACAGAAAACTATAAGGCAGGATTTTTCAAAAAAGCCTTGTTCTTTTGAAGTACCACAAAACATGTTTGAAAACCTGACCTTTCTGCAAATACTTAAATGAAAAGTGAAAAATCTGCCTCTATTTACATATGCAATGCATTTGGAAAATCAACACAGAATAGTTGTTTTAATGATTCACTACTTAGGTAAAACTTTGAAGATGACCACAATTTTAAAAGTCACAGAGTAAAGACAGGCGAAGTAGTGAGTATTCTGCTCTCTTCCACTTCTAGTCAAATATGGTTAAAACCAAGATACAATACCTAATATCTGAGTATTAAAGAAGAAGTAGAGTTTTCTGGGTTTCAAAGTATTGGCATTTCTGATATTGAGGAAAATTAGGAGTAATTATGACGCAAACTTCTCTTTTCTGATACAAGTATTTACTGGCAAAACTACCACTTTGTATAAAATAAAGTTATTCTAATGAATCTATTCAATCTAATCTTCATAATCATAGTATCTCCAAGGAAGAAAATTAATTGGATGAAGCTAAATATCCCCTTTTCATGTCAACAAAATTGGGTTTTTCTGGGGATTAAAGGATTAACGTGGTGTTAAATCCCTAAAGAGGTTAAAAACACTTTATTATTCATTACAAAACACAAAGATCGGACTGTTATTTTGTTCTTATGTTACTGTTTGTCATTTCATTCAAGCAAGAAAAACAGGACAGGAAAGTATTAAAGATTTACAAAAAACCCAATGCACAATTTTTAAAAGCGTGTTGAAATTATTAAACTTTTGTTTATAACAAATTATCAATCTTTTTAAACAACAAGTATCTGCAGTTTTCAGGTTCTACTAAATCTATAGATGTGGGGCAGGAGATAATACAGTTTTTCATGGATATGTTAGAACTTCAGGTAATTCCACAAGTATTCCCAAATTAATCTTTTCTTTTAGTTATCTTTTTTAAAGCTATAGAATGAAGAAAATGGGCCATTAACTCTGTGTTCAGAAGGAATTCTTGCTGAGAGGAGTGTTCTTTAAGTAGAAGAATTAATCCTCACAAAACACTTCCCTCCTCATTCTGGGACTGATCTTATTAAAGTCAGTGAGAGTTTTTCCAGTACTGTCAGTGAGCAATGGAATAAGTCCTAAGAACTGTGCTTGGTCAACATCATTAAAATCTATATTTGTTTAATCTGTTACAGAAGCAAAACTTTGCACTAAGGTTTTCTTTAACATCCTGTATTGAATTTAAATAGATAAAATACTACTTATGTTTATAGCTGCTTCTACCAAGCCCTTTTGCCACTCCTACTCTGGACAAATAAATGGCTCAGTTAATTGGTGTCAAAAGCAAGATCAGTGTACGGATTTCCTGACAGAATTCAAAGATGGAATCCTAAAGACTGTGAAAAACCAAGGGCACAAATGGGAATGTGGCTATGTGGTTTTCAAATACTTAGATTCATGATATCCTGTCACAGCCAGCAGTATTAGTCATGGGAGAGACTGGAGAAAGACTGATTTGCATTTTCCAAGTGCCCCTATGCATGAACAGATTCCCTAGACAGAAATTCCTGCCTCTGTCACCAATCTCACCCCAAAAACAAAGTTCAAAATGTCTGTTTCCACCAGCTCAATACATACCATGAGAGAATTTTGCAGTTTGGAAGCTACTTCACAAAAACTTCAGTGACACAAAGTGTCACTTGTGACACTAGTTAGCCACACCTGGAAAATTCTCTGACCATCTGTCAGCCAGTAATCCACACTACACTAGTATGGAGCATGGAGAGAAGGTGCATGCATGCAGACATGCCCGCTGAAAGACATCACAGAGCCAGCTCTAGTCTTCTGATTTGTAGGTCTGGAGAAGGTCCTTGGACACTGAGGAATGTCCACATGGGAAAAGGATAATGAGCTTCATAGGACTGACTTTTGTTATTGTTGCAGCAAGTCTTTGGCTGAATATTACTCCACTAACAAGATACAGTGCTGGAATTCTTGGTGCCAATAAGCCATTCTTGGAGGAAAAATGCCCTATAGCAGCACTTTAGATTCTGTCAATTTGACCCAGCTTCTAAACTGTACTGCGTGATACAGACCATGAAGCCCCTGATGCTTTACTGCACATGCAGGCCTAGCCAACGTCTCAGTTCAAGCAAAATACATCAAAACCAGATGCATAAGGGGTATTTTAGAGAGTAATTAACACTAACCATAGGCAGAGCAAAAAAGAACTCCAGGGTACAAGATGGAGGGAATGACAATGTTTTCAAAGATTTGAAGAGGTGGAGAATCAGGGAGGTGAAGACATGGGAAGGTAGTTCCAAATGGCAGGAGCTGCATAGAACACAGCCATGTATATCATCACAGGGTGATGGGGTGTGGGGCAAATATGTGGGCATTTAAAGGGTGCCTAAGAGGAATGTAGTGTTGAAACACATTGTCTCCAGAGGTCTGAGAGATGAGATACTTATCTGCTTGCTCAGAGATGCTCAGACCCTTGGTGAATGCTGTGTGTTATATAACCATCAGTATTTTGGATAAAAAAGCATAAGCTTAGGCTATTATTCCTCCCAGACCTTGCTGTTGGCTGAAAAACTATCCCAGTTCCACTTCCTCAGATGATGTCATTGTGATAAAAGCAGCAAATTCCTGTGTGTCCCACAGTGCAAGCACTTTTCTAACCTTAGTGCCCAATTCAGCCAGCCTCAAGTTGCCATCTCCTCTACAGAGGTTTTAGTTCTGGCTTCAGCTAGTGAAAAAGGAATGTCAAAGTACAAATAAGTGAGAAATGAAAAAATAGTGCCAAAACATTGCAAGAAAGCTGATCTTGGAGCATTTCCAAGCTGAACCAAAGCAGGAAATTCTAAAAGCATCCTAATAGAGATTATTTTCTTGGTATCTCCTGCCAAATTTTGGCAGTCCAGTAAATAGAATTAAATGGACAAACTTTGAGTGCTTATCCACTGAATGTGAGCTTTGACCCATACTAGTTATACTCCTCTTTAGTCAAAACTCAGCTTCCCAAACCCCCTGGGGCTTCTTCCAGTCTTGCTGCTTTGATGTCTATATAAGAAAGATTTATACTTGGAGCTTCTGGAGTATCTCACATGGTTCAATTTTCAGCTCTGAAAAACAACATCTTTTCTTTTCCTAATTCCCACCTCACATATTATAATATGAGGGAATCTTCTGTGCCCCTACTCCACTGCAGAGGAAAGGCTTTTCCAGATCTTTCCCAGCAACAGACACTGCCTTTACAGCTTTGTTTCAGGATACTGAGAGCTAAAGGAAAGGGATGAGGCTCCATGGAAACTTTCCTTCTGCTGGCCATTGTCATCAGCTTGGTGAGACTTGCATCCCTGGCACCAAGATTCCCATTGTTGCAATTACACCACAGTGTGCTGTATCACCTGGCACGATGCTGAAACAGATGATGACTGCCCCGTGCACACCACATAAAATTTTGAACAAGGTAATTTCAATATTCACATCTTTTAAAGAAACAGTAATTTTTGAGTCGGAGAAAGAGTAAAACCACTGATGTGTATTGAAGGTAATGCACATTCTTTGGCTCTTCGTTGTGCTCAGCAGGTGGTAATCAGCGACCTGATAAGATTAGTGAGACCTTTAACATTTCAGAAAGGAGTTTAGGAGCCATGAAAAAGTCTTATAATTGATGGGTATTGCAGCGAGCTCACCCAGGGCAAGAGCATATTGTGCTCATATTTTGTTTATCTCATCCCTGACAGCAGATATCAAACTGTTAATGCATTTTCTGAAAATAAAAAAGTATTGAGACAATACTCCTACAAGCTTTTTCTTTTTGTCTCATGATGGATACTCTTATTAAATCAAGGCTATCTGGACTTGCAATGGAGAAAAATAGAAACCCAGAAAGTTGTCACTAGATTTTAAAGAAGTTGTGCTGCGTTCATCTAGCAGTGCTGATTTCATAGCACAGAGCAAATACTTGTGAAAAGGATAAGAAATTTTGAGGGTAAATATATTTCCTGGTACATTTAATGATAACAATATTCTGTGATGATAATGGCTGCTGTATTTTTCACATTAACCTATGGATGAGATGGACTATTCTACTACCAAAATGTAGTAAGCCCTGGACACAGTCAGCCTTTTCACTTTGTTCAGTCGTTGTATCCCAGAATTAAATATATAGGAAATGGTTCAGTATTACTTTTCCCTGCAAACAAGCCTTTTCAGTGTTACAGGGATAATACATGAGTATGAATAGATAGAAGGTAGGTTTTTTTCTGGCTGGGAACTGAAAAGAACTATATGGGGTGACCTTTTTTATGGCTGCCTTGTGTGAGTTTGGAGTGCACTGATTTCAGACTAAAAGTCTGACTGTGAAGCTGGTTTGAGACTTCATGAGGATTCAGAGCTGCAAATTTCCAACTAACGACTCTGAGAAGTTTCAGTACCAGAATAGAGGAATTCTCACAAGACCGATAATAGCAGTCATTTATGAGATCTGATCTCACTACATACATTTCTATCTAGAGACAAAAACACAAGCACAAAATGCATATCAGCTCATGTCAGCTGAACCCAGGAAATGTCCTGCTTTTGTCCATAATGGGTTGGGATTTTATAAAAACATTACAGCATAAATTTCTGTAAGTTTGGGTTTGTTTCTAACTACATTTTGCTTGAAATAATTGAGATTGCAAAAGTAAAAGGTGAGAAAAACCTTTCACTGATTTTGATCAAATGATACATTGTTACAAGTCAAAGGCATCAGCTGCAGCAGTTGTTTCTGCTGCAATAGTTCCAGACATCCTCAAGTATACATTAGCAAAAGCTGGATTTAACAAACAGCATTTTCTTTATGTGTTTGTGCTACACGATCCAAAATTAAGTTTTGAGTGGTAATGGGAGTAAAGTCTGACCTTTTCTTGGATTTTATTTCTATGACTGAAATCCACTGCACTGCTTTGTTAATTGAATTATTCATGAGTGTGGGGTTGTTTACTTCTCTTGCTTGTATGGGTTATGCTGGAATCTGGGCTTTCAAAACTACAGAAGAAGGTAAAAGAATATGAGTTAATGATGGTGGGAAACCATTTTTGTTTGTGTGAATATGAACTATGGAGAACCATTGAATTTGAGGTGGATGCAGCTTTATTGTGGCTAGATTTATGGTCTATGAGTTTAATTTGAGGCAATTTTCTTGGAAAGAAGAGGAGAATGCAGCTTTTCTCTCTAATTTATGCAGAATCAGCTTCCAGCCACCTGGAGTTAAGGTGGTGGCTATGGTTGTACCTCTGGTATGTGACAGGATGTTTGAGGAAAAGAGAGTATATTTGAAACCCCAAAGTGGGACAGAAAATGAAGACAGACTGGAAGATCAGGACTGAATTATTAAGTGACATGACTGCAAAAAACAACACATTTGGGAATTTTATGAAAAAAAACATGATTTGGAATCCGTGCAGTTTTAAATTTCATTATTGGCCTTTTCCTCAGCAAATAACCCAGAAAAACCTCACTTAGTTTGCCAGAATTCTGGGATGATTCTCTACATGAAAGACAAGACTTCTCACATGAAAGAGAAGACTTCTCCCAAGAGAATAGGCTGCTTCCTCCAGAATTAGGCCCTTTGATTTATTTTTGCTCTCTCACATAGCCACAGAGAAACCACTTCAGTTCTTGGCCAAATATGAGCAACCCATATCGGAAAGTAGAGACAGTGGACAGATAAAAACAGGTCCCAGATCAACACTTCCACTACCAAATGAAGCAAATCTGATTCTTAAATCTACCAGTCCCTTCTGATCTGAATTATCCTATGAGAAGACTAAACCATTAAATGGGAAGGCAGCCAGCCCCGGCACTGATTTTGCAGCTCCTGCAGGCTGTGTACTGCACCATGGCCACATGACCTGCACAGATCTTTGCATCAGCTGCAAACATCTTCAAGTGGATGTGCAATGTAGGCACAGTCAGTTTTGAATCAGTTGAACAGAGCATTATACATATATATATACATATATCATGCCATATAATGCTGTCAGCATTATAACTGAAACGGAAAGACTCACTCATTTCTCTCCTTTAGCAGATTCTTGCATTTGCTCTGAAATGCTCAAATGTTTTTCAGCAACTGGGACGTAAATGGAAAAATTCTAATTGACTTCAAAAGTCCTTGAATCTGAGTCATAATAGGGAACTGAAGTCTGGACAGTAAAATCCTTAGGACATGAACATCAAGTTTTATTAAACTGGCAGTCACTGAAATCTCCACCCACTTTCACTTAGAGCATTATAGAAATGATCAATGTGAAGATCTTCAGCAGTGCAGCACTCTGCCTTTGAATATCACTATCTCTGGCCATGTCTCACCTGAGTTAAAAGTTCACCAGGGCCAAAATTTGGTTATGTTAATAGATCCCAGACACCACAGCTCCACCTGACCAGAAAGAAACACCCCAAGCTGCTATAGAAGGAAAAAAACTTGCATTGTTACAGAGAGGACAGTAAAATTGATCAGATCTTCTACACCCTTGTCTTTGCCCTGCTAAGAAGAAGGGGTTAAGTGGAGCACCTCTGCACTGCATAAAGGAAAAGGGTTCCTGTGGAAAATGGTCTCAGAAGACAATGTAACAGGACCTCCCTTTGTGCCAGCTCAAGGAAATCAGGGATAGCACTATTTTTCTTGCTTAGCTGTATTGCTTACAGTGATGTGCCTTTCATCAGGTTGCATGATGAGCCTCCAATCTACCAGACAAGATGGTCACTGTCAAACCTACTCCAGTTACTGTCAGTTTGTGTGGAGAACTAACACAACACTGCTAGCAATGCTTCTGACACCATCCCATGGCAGAAAAATGAGTATTCTCTTGCTGAGCCTGTGTACCTTGCAAATATCATGCACAATTATTACATTACATTACATTACTTGAATTATTACATTTCAAGTATAAAATAATTATTAATTTGCTTGTTATTTTAATATTTTAAATTTAGGAAATATAAAAGAAGCCTCTCTGATAAAACCAGCTTTGAAACTGATCCATAGATTTAAAGCTATAAAGTGTTTTGTTGGCCAAGGAGAAATCATTATTCGAGCCAAGCTACAATAAATTCCTATGCTGCAGTTCCTAAAATATTTTCCTGGAATTTATGGCATCACTGGAACTTATTCCTTACATTTTTTAAACACATAACTGTATTATTTTGCCAGTAATTTTATGGTTTACACTAAATCACTGGGCTATGAATGTTCCCATTCTTTTTAGACTTTGTCTTTTGTAAATCAAATTAATCACAATTTAGAAGTACATAAACTTGAGAGGACATTTTTATAACTTTGTTGAGCATTTCAAACTGAGTATACACAAAACCCATTAAAATAAGAAAATATCTTGAATCAATATTATTTGAGTTCATTTATCAGTGGTACAGAATAAATTACAGCTTCTGGAATCTGATTTAGGTCACTTTGTAGCTTCAGTGACAACCACAAATCACGTACACACATACTGATTTCCTTACATCTCCCCAGTCTGCTCTGCAAAGAAATCTGCTTCCTTTCAGTCCACTCAGCCTTCTCAGTTCTCAGTCTTTCCACACTCTGAACCTTTGTTTCCCATGAAAACAAAACGCTCTGCTACTTAGCAGTGAGCATTAAGTATGAAGAAGTCTGTGTACTCCTTTGGTGTTGCCCTAGAATTATCTCTCTGTGCAAGATGTAACTTTCTCTTCTTCACCTTCTGCAGCTATAAAATGCCAACCCTCTGCAGCCAAAGAGAGGCAGAGATTTATTAACCTGTCTAAGCCAGACTTTGAGAAGTGCAGAGGAAATTTCTGCTGAGCAGATGCCCTGCAGAAGGCAACACCTAGAATTAACTTAACATTCCTTTCCAGGGGACTGAGAAGCCTGTAAAACTTAGTCCTTTTTTCAGTTCTGCTGCTAATGTTATTTTAGTTATTGCTCTTGCTTACTGATGATGGTAGAGTTTCAATATTTTCACCACACTCAACAGTTGCCACAATCAGGAAGAATAACAGGTAAGAGCTTAGAGAGGGACTTGTTATAAACACAGGATGCAAGTCCCATTAAACAAAACTGCTGCCAGGAGATGCAGTCCACAAGAATGGACTCAGAAGAGTTATGAACTATGTTAGTCCACTCTGATCTTTTTTGATATCTCAGCAACAGCCTATTTTAGGCCCTTTTAAGCCTCACACAAGCACACTTTGATGACATCCACAAGTCCCCTGAAATTCCTTTTGTCTTTCTTGCCTCTTTTGATGAGCAGCTGGTTTGTCAGCATGCATTCTGCAGAACTGCTGCTATCCCAAGAAACATTATAGTCCAAAGCTAATTTGATGACTGACCTATTAAGCCTGAAAAGAAGGGTTGTATAGGATATGCTGAGAAATTTGTCACAACAACACGGCAGCAGCTGATGTGATAAAACTCACACTAAAATATTGTTTAAAGAAATAAAACAATTCAATAATGCACCTGAGAAGAAAAAATGTTTTCTCACTGTACATCTCAGAAAGCTGCTTTTAAATAATTAAAAAAAAATACTGATGAATACATATACTCAATATATGTTATATAAAATATATAAGTATGCAAATATACTAATGTGCAATTTATATTGAGATATCTATATATAAATTATTATATTACTTTTTATTCAGACCATTCAGAAAAAAAACCCATCTGAATGGTAGCTCCAGAATGAGACTCTTCTTATACTGAGTCTATCGCACATGATCATGGAAAATCTGTCGGGCTTGGTATTTATTATCAAAGAGCATGCACAGCAGTGCTGGAAACCTCCATAGGAACACCATGTTTGACACATTGCCCCATCTAAATAATGCCCCAACAGGCTGTTTCCTCAGTGCTGCAGGACCCAGGGGCCAGAGTGACACCTGGTAGCAATAGCACTGAATCAGAATCAGAGCCAGCGAGCAGGCGAGTGCTGTAAGCTTTTGTTAAACCTGACAGTTTAACCTACTGCTGAAAAAGGAATTTATGGACTTCTAGTTTTGGTTTAAACCACTGATTTATTGCTTTCATTCTGTCCCGAACTTTCCCCAGTGAAAGACTTTGCATTAACAGCTCCACTTTTCTTAGCGGAATTTCTTGTTGGAGATTCCTTATGTGAGGTATTAATCGGGCTCTTCTTTCAAAATCCACTTTCTGCCAGCGTTTTACAGTCACACAAGATATTTCCAGCACAGTGGGGTAAAATTTTTCCAAAAAAAATAATATACTCATCAGGAAATGTCATGTTGTGACAAAACACAGCAATATTTGAAAACTCAGGTCAAACCCAGCAAATACTTTGAAAACAGCAAAGTGGAATAGACAAATAATGTGTAACTATTTTATTTCAATATTTGACAAATTAAGCATTTCAACTGGTGTCAAATGATTGTCTTATGTCAATAGTCACTTCATTAAAGAAATATTTTAAAGACATTTCAAGAGCATAAAAAAAATCTTCATATTAAAGCCATTGAGATAAAGAAAACAAAAACAAAAAACCAAAACAAACAAAAAACCCCACCCAAAAACTGAACAATACAACAATAAAACAACAAAAAAAACCCCACAACATTTTAAACAATTCCATGAAAGAAAGAATTTTAAAAAGACTGCAGGAAATCAATCTGGATATTTTGATTTGTTGAATTAATAGGAGGTGGGAATGGGAAGAGGTTGTTTACCCAGCTCATTATTCCCAAAGGCCTCTCCTTGGTACTCTACTATGAAGGCAAGGATGAGGGACCATCACAACTGATACTGGCACAGCAGTAATGGCTGTGATTATTTGAGGTTAGAAAAGTGTGTGAAGCTCTAATCTAAGGACTGGTGCACATTCAAAGAACCTGTCTTAAAGAAAAAAAAAGCACAGCATGAAGGTTAAAACTAAAGTGTCATCCTCATACATGTAGTACAACATATTTCAGCTACGCACAATATCTTAGAAAAATTATTGCATTGTGAGACTGCATATAAATGATGAGCAATATCTGGAATGAAGTGCAGGGAATGTCAAGGACATTCATTTTATCACTGCTTCATAGGATGCCCCAAGAAGAGACATGAATGAAAACCTGAGAGCAGAGAGGTGCATGAAAAATGGAGCTCTTTCCCTTCCTGTTCAGAAATCCTGAAGCACTGACTGACGTTCCTGACTGAACCACAACTGCTCCTGACTATATAGCAGTAAGCAAAAAAAGATATTGAAGGAGAAGAACAATGTTTAGAGGCTATTTATTATCAGACTTACAGCTGTTTAGTTTAGTGTGGAAAAACTCAGTCCTATTTCCTTTAGTCACGCTCCTAGAAGAGTGACTTCCCATGCCCACAAAGGCACTGCACTGTCCACAACAGATAGCTATTAGTATTAGCACACATTTGGATATCCTCTCTGTATTCTTCTTTGAATATCATGCAGTTAAATCATTCATTGTTTTTTAAAAACTCATGAAACCACAAATTAAAAAGGGAGAAACAAAAGGACAACAAAACTTAGGGGAAAAAATCTAACAAACACTGTGCAAAGGCAGAAGGGCTTCATGTCATTTGAAAAATCAAGGCACCAGTAAGGGAGCCCATATATAATCCTACAGTCCATGTTGTGTGTGGTTTACCATGTTATCAGCGACACATAAAACATGAGGGGAATTTTACCTTCTTCATGACATCACACATTGACTCCTTACATTCTTAAAATAGACACCAAATGATCTTGCACTCTCTCTCTGCATAGGAGCATTGCACCCAGCACAGGTGGTATTTGGCATGTAATCCAAAGGATCTGCCATCCCCTTTGCAATATTTCAGTTTACCCACTACTGAAACTTGTTCCACCACCATAATTCCCATAAATCTAATTACCAATGTTCAGACTCAGCTAAGAAGGCAGGTATGTCTGGCAAAAGAATGATAACTGAAAAGAGAGAGAAATAAACTTTATCCAAGCCACTGACAATGATTTGTCAAGCTTACCCAAGCCTTGCACTCACTCAGTGGTAGGAAGCAGCTAGACAGATGTTATACTGAATCCAGCCCTTATTCTGCTCTTAGGTTATCCAATATGTTATACCTTGAAAACAACGCTTATATAAGTAAAGTTACAGCGGACTCATATTTCATATGTAGAGAAACAGCTGCTTTTTAAATTTAAAAAAATCTAAATTAAATCATAACTTAAAAGCTGTGTACCGTCATCTATAGAACATGCCAAATAATATGCCTGAAATATAAAACTGATGCTGAAATTCTGGTAATATTTAACATGTTCTTTATGAAGAAAACATTCTTCTTGAGCTTGAAACTGACTGAACAATAGCAGCTTTAGGACCTCCAAAGCCGAAGGCGCACAAAGGTTATGAGAATGTGTCTGCCCAAAACTACAAATCAAAAGAGTAACAACAATACCATATGTTACAGAACATAAAGCATCCTTCACAAACACTATAAAAACCCCACATATCTCTGGCTCCAGAGTCCCTCTGGCCAGTGGAAGGTTGTGTTTCATTACACTATCACCATATAAGAACATTTTTTCTCCATTTTTAATGGCATGCTTAAAACCTAGTGGTACCGCTGAATGAATGTTTTTTTAGGCCCAGGGCTAGGGTTAGGATTTGGTTTATGGTTAGTGTTAGGGGTAAGGGGAATATGTGGTTGTGTTTGTTAGTGGCAGTGGTTATTAGCTGTAATGGAAATTAGTGGTAGTGGTTATTGGGGTAGTGGTAATTAGGGGTAGTGGGCTTTAGGGTTAGTGTTCTTTAAGGCCATGGCTAGGGTTAGGGTTTGGTTTATGGTTAGTGTTAGGAGTAGGGGGAATATGTGGTTGTGTTCATTTGTGGCAGTGGTTATTAGCAGTAGTGGTAATTATGGGTTACGGTTTTTGGGGTAGTGGTAATTAGAAGTAGAGGTTTTTATGGTTAGTGGGTTTTATGGTCACGGCTAGGGTTAGGGTTTGGTTTATGGTTATAGTTAGGGGTATGGGGAATATATGGTTGTGTTCTTCAGTGGTAGTGGTTGTTAGCATTAGTGGTGATCAGTGGTAGTGGTTATTGGGGTAGTGGTAAGTAGGGGTAGTGGTTTTTATAGTTAGTGTATTTTAAGGCCATGGCTAGGGTTAGGGTTAGGTTTATGGTTATTATTAGGGGTAAGGGCAATATGTGGTTCTGTTCATTAGTGGTGGTGGTTATTAGCGGTAGTGGTAATTATGGGTAGGACTTCGCTGCGACCGTCCAAGCTCACTTGGCCCAGGCAGATGAACTTTATGAGTAAATGGTGGGGCCAGTTCTGCATACTCTGAGCCTCACCTAAGAAAAAAAAAAATCCATTCCGCGGGCTGTAGGAATCTAGGGATCCCTCCACTGAATGACCTTTGGAGGGTCAAGATTAAGTAGTTGATGCCTAAAATCCTGGAAAATAGGCACTCAGACAAACATCAGTTGGAGAAAGATAGACAATACCTTTATTCGGGAGATCGGAGACTCCGTGTCTCCTCTGGGCCCCACCAAATGCGCGCAGGTCGACGACAAGGATTCCCCCACATCCGAGAATCCCCCGAAGATCGAAGACCAAGCCCTCAGTAGGGTTACAATTTTTATACCCTTCTACACAATTAACATATGAGACATCCATAACCAATCACTATTTCTAATTTTCCCCGGTGGTCCACCCCTCAGGGTCCTGGGCCATGCCCCCCTGGACCCCCTCCAACGGTTTCTGGGCTCTTCTTTTGTTTTGACTTCAAGTTATCTTGCAGGTGTCTCTGAAAAACACCATGGCCTTCAGAGAGCCCCAGAATATGTGAGAAAGTCCCTTTAGTAACTCTAAACACCCCAATATCTGAAGGTCTGAAAAACACCATGGCCTTCAGAGAGCCCCAGAATATGTGAGAAAATCCCTTAGTAAGTCTAAACACCCCTCAATATCTGAAAGTCTGAAAAACACCATGACCTTCAGAAAGCCCAAGAATGTGAGAAAATCCTTTCAGCAACTTCAAACACCCCTTAATATGTGAGCAAGAAACCCAAACCTCTAAAATCCCAAAAATCCACAAAATTCACCCCAAACCTTAGGCGGCATCATAGTAGTGACAGAAGATTATCTTTGGCTTAATAGTTTTTAAAAGTGCAGAAGCTCATTTGATAGAGAATGGCTCCAGCTGTCTTTAAACTACAGCCAAAAGTGGTCTTAATTGATGTTATTAGTTTGTTTTTTTTAATTTAGGGGAGTTGTATGGATTTGTCCACTCCCATAAAACCCTGTTCTTCTTGGAGTACTTCACACAGTGGTACTGTGGGTCCCTGTGCTCTAAGATATTGCAATAAGTAAAGAAATGGACACACCTAGACGGGCATGCAAACTGGAATGAGAGAGAAGTAGTGACCCTCCTTGCTCATCTGTGCAGAGCCCCCAGACTCAGCCCTACACAGATGTGCACCCACCACGTCACCCCGAGAGGAGAGACCTGGGAGAAAGGCAGCTTCTCCCACAGCTCATTCCAGCAGTGGGAAAGTTTCAGTGGAGTGCCACCACTGCTTTTGACAGATTATTTCTTTTCTTCCTTGCAAGAGAGAGGAATGCCTCTGAGCATCTACATGTCACAGAAGTGCTGGAGCTGGCACAGTTCTGCTATGGTAAAGGCGCAGAGAACATGGTCAGTCTTTCAGAACTGACTCCTACAGCAACAGGATCCTTACAAACCCCAGAATTAAAAGCAGTAGATGTGAAGATATATCTACAGTCCATTTAAGATCCCACTAAAATCAATGAATTAAGCTTTAGAGCAGTCCCAGGAGAAAGCACAATGAGACACAGAGGAGGTCAAGCTTTGAGCTGTAAAGTGTCTGCACATGGGGCATGGGTTAAAGTGTGCACATATGCAGCATCATCCTGCACATAGCTCTTTGCTGAAGATCACCTCTCTGTTGAGAAATATTTATATAAGACTATCTGAAGTTTCACTAAACATAAACATGAAGCATAAACTTCACCAATAGATCCCCCAAATTTTAGGAAGTATCTGGAATACTCTAAAACAGCCTTTTAACTAGAAGATAATGAATAACAAAACTGTCAGCCTCTATTTCCTATATTGGTTTCAGAGGATCTTTCCTTACTCCGTTGAAATTACCTTTTCAGACTCCCATAAGGAACATTTAATCTTGCTCAGCAGAACTTAATCACAGCCTGTGTCTGGTTTACATGGAAGCTTAGGTAGACCTTTTCAATATGGTAATGAGAAGAGAAACTCCCTGATTGCCTATACAAACACTCCAGTCTCATGCTAACTTGTGGATTGCTCAGTATACTTTGTCTAATCAAAAGAAATTTTACACAAAGCCAAAATGGAAAAGGTTTGTAACTACACAAAATAAACCAGAGTGGAACATTCCTGCAGAACCTTTCTCACTACAAAGCTCTCTCCCTCCCAGGAGGAGGAAGCCTAGAAGAGGCATTCACAGACATTCCCCATATTTGACTCATATCTATACTTGGACTTAGCAATACAGAAAATTACAACTTTAAGCAATTAACAGTAATTTAAAGTGTTATAAATGTTGTGGGTTCTATAGAGGAAAGCTTCTGCATGCCCATTTGGAGATGCTGTAGATCTAGGAGGTGGGTTGTAGATGAAAAACTGCTCAGTTTTCCCCAAAGTGCAGAAGATCTGGAAGAGAATTTCTATAAAGTTCAGCCAAGCTCAACACTCCTCCTGCCCAGAGCACAACCACCAAACAACATCCCCTTTCTTTGCCTCATGCCACATGAGCAGACTTATCAGTAGACAGGGCTGAGGAGAGACAGCGACAAGAAATCTTTCCAGGCTAGGACTTAAATCCTTGCATTTCTGATTGAACTAGAGATTACTGTGGCCATATGCTGCCTTTCCACACCAGGTGGAATACACTTTATCAGATCTGCCATTGCCAAGACAGCTATCATTTTACACATTTAAAAGATTTATGGCCCAATTGTCTTCGTTGTCTCAGACAGAGGGCTTGTCTATGTGGGAAATTTGCTGTGCAGTAAGCCAAGCCACATGCTTTTCCACAGTAATGCCCTGAATTCACACTTTTAGGAAAGAGTATTGTTATGTGGCTGTTTTTTTGAGGTACTCTGAAAGAATATGTGGTTGGAAGTTGGTGCAGAGAAGTTATGTAAAGTTCACAGCCTCCCATGCCACAGTCTGACTTCCTCTGGTGAAAGTTAGTGTAAACAAGCTCCCACAAAACTAGCTGAGAGAAAAAAAAATGTGCATAAGATCCAGCCTCCCTCTGGTCATTCTTTCCTTCTCCCTCTGAAGGCTCTTGAGCTCTCCTGAAGGTGTAACACCTTCAGAAGTCTGGCAGAACTAAGGCTTATTGCTGTTGTCTGGAGCCAGACAAAGCAAAAAAAAATATTTCAATATTAATGGACATGAAGCCCCTTTGGGCCTGCAAGAAAAAGAGGAGAGTGAGTCCAAAACTTCTGACAGGGCTGCTTCCATTGGAAGAACACAGTTTCACCACAATAATGGGTTCACACGTCTCTGCCACACTGGTATAATATAAACATAAATTATACATATATAATACTTGGGAGGGTCACCAATATGATATAAATTGTGTCAAGAACATGGAGTAGCAATGTAAAGTTAGAGGGAGCCAGTACCTGCTGCTCTGGAAGAGGTCTCTCAAGTGGGATGAACCAGGCTGGTGCCCATGACATGCCTCAGGATTCCCGTGGGATTCTTGTTCCCTCAGTACTTATTTTTGGACTAATATCCCCGTGCAGCTGTTCCCCTCAGAGTGCAGGGAGTGGGAGGTGAGCAGGCAGCCCTGCTGTGCAGCGTGAGGGGCCAGGCAGGACACGGGGCAGACGGGGGTGTCAGGGCTGTGAGGGCTGTGCGGGGCACGGGGCCATGGCAGCACTGCCCACCCACACACTGGTCTTACTGGTGCGGAGACAGGCTGAGCTGCATCCAAGTCAGGCTGGAGAGCTACTGAGTCTGATTTCCTCTGGTTATTCTAATTTTTAGCCCTTTTTCTTGCATGCTGATGGCCAAGTAGCCTTTACCCGTTTTACAGAGATGTTCCCCCATCTGAGAGTTTCCCTCTGGAGTCTCCTCTTGAATTCAACCCGAGCCCGCCCACTTTCTTATCCAAACCTTGCAGATAAAGAGGTGTCAAAGGGCAGAGAGTGAAGCCTTCATGAGGGGAACATGGTGGAGTCTTTGCTCCAAGCTGGGCTGACATAAAATGCCACATCCAGATGCAGGGCCAAGGCAGCCCCAGGAGATCCATCATGCAGGGAGACAGGGCAGCTCTGCCATGTCATGGTCAGGATGAGTCCTTGGGAAGTATCTTCTTGTGCTTGCAGCTGAAAAGTGGGTAGTTTGTCAGAAAAAAAATCCCATCCCTCACTCCAGCTAACTGCATAAAGAAAAGCATGGACCAGGGTGGGGAGATTTATCATCAAGAGCACGCACATCCATTTAGTTTCAGTCAGAAGTAATTCTGTGTGTTGACTGGAGGTATTGCACTATCACATTTATGGCAGTGCCACATATGGACAGCATAAGGTGTTGCTGTGCCAGGTACTGTACATTATTATTATTTGTACTAGCACTGTGCCAAGAACCAGGTGCTGTACAACATAAACCAAAAAGTAATTCTCTTCTGCAGACAGGTTACAGAATAATAGCAAAGGTGACCATTCCTGACCTGGACAGCTTAGTCTAGATCAGGCCAAAAGAGAACATGCACCAGATATCATGGTTAAATAAAATATTTGTTTTCCTCACGGAAAGGGTCTTGGTCTAACAGGAGTCAGGGTTGCAACATTTGGAGAAAGCAAGGAAGTAAGGTGAGAAGAGACACCTTTATCACACCATATTTACTCAGGGTCCTTTTTTGAAACATTTTATCAGAGACATCAAACTGCTGAAGAGTCTGGCTTGGAAACCAGTTATGAAAAGTTTAGTCCTGTTGGAGATAGAAACAGCCACGAGACTCGGAACACTTTGGCACACAGGTTTTTCCCTGAGTAAACTCTTATTTACAAACACACATACAAAGCACTGCCTTGCTCATACAATGAAAAAGCAAACATTATAAATATGCCTGAAAGCCCAGGAGTTTTTCCTTCTGTGGGTGAAGATGGAAGAACACATCCCCGAGCAGGCAGACAGGTTCTCACTGTGCTTGTGTGTTAGGTCAGGTGTCAGCACTGCCAGAGAGCTTCTCCATGGAAGTAGACTGAATAATCTTTTAAAGAAAAATGGTTTCATCATGTTAAACTTACAGCTCTTTTCTGAAGCCTGAAAGTTAGGCAGAAGAAGATAGTTGGCCATCAACATGCTAGGTTTAAAGCTCCTTTTTAAAGTCAAAACTCTAATTTATCAATGTCCTTAGAGCAGTGACTATGGTGTCACCATCTGCTGCAGCCAAGTGAGACTTAAATTTAAATAAGAGCAAACCAAGAAAAAAAGGTAATGATTAGTTATTTGCATGGGGAGGATGTTGCTGTGACATACCATAGTGTTTCCAACATGTACGGAAAGCTAATCTGAGATAAATGACAGCAGGAAACCAAAGTTACTTCTTCAGGGACAAGATCAAGCTGGTAGATCTGGATGAATGGAAGAGATGAAATAGAGGAGAAAAAAAAATAGTTGACTTGATCTTTTTCCTTTTTCTTGTGTATGTAATTTTCAGCTTTAAAAGTTTAAAATTATACTGAAGTTGCAACATGATTAGCAACCAAGTGTGGGATTGTAACATGATTTATACCTTCTTTGTCTTAAAGACTTTCTGCCTTTTTTACAACAGGAAGGCAACATTCAAAGCCTTCAAGGTAATTTCTTTAAAACTTCAGACCTCACAGGTAAATGAAGATGTCCCTTGTATTTTGTTAAGGTCTTTTTTGATGTGCTTTGCCAGTATGAAAGTGTTCCTGACACAGGTTTTTCAAAGGAAAGGGAAAATATCCCCTTTTAAAAAAAATTTAGAAAACATACCAAAAATCTTAATCAAAACCCCCTTAAAATTCATAATAAAATCTGCATAAATTTGTTCCAATTTTTCAGACCATGTTACACTATATTCTCTAGAAAATCTGAGTAAAACCTAACAGAAAAGCTTGCAAAGGCCTCTATGAAAATCTGATTAGAGTGTCTTTCTTTTGATTCGGCTGAATGCAAAAGGGAAATTAGATAAATTTGGGTTTAGGGCATTCAAGCCCATTCCAGATGCCCTTGGGTTTTGCTCTGTGTCCCTCCCCCAGCTCCCTTCATCTCGGTGCTCATTGTCATGTATCTCAGCCCCACACACAGGGTCCAAACCAATGAACTGCATTTTCATCATTGTCCCTAAAAGGTGACGGATCACAGTACTAGTCTTCTACCTGCCTAATCCTTTCTCACAGAGGGATGCCCCTAATTCTAATTAACTGAGTGCCTTTGGGTCCCTAATCTGTGCAAAATCCTCCTCAAAATTTGCACTGATAAAAGTGCCAGGGAAGTATGTATGTGCCAAGATCCTATATGGAAAAGAGGAGAATTTACTTATCCAGACACACTCTTTGTGAGTGTTTCTTGACATGTGTGAAACTTGCACTTTTAGTATAGAAACTGCAGGTTGTTTGAAAATGGAAGACCCCCCTGAAAGAGTCTAGTACTGGGTTTAAGATGATGAAGGTATTCTGTGGCTAAAATGAAAATATTTTCTAGGGAAGGGTGAAGAAGTCAAAGGCTATAAAGTCTGCTTGCTGAAAGAGAGATTCAGAAGTGGTCTCAGGCCTGTAGTGGCTGGCACTGTTTATCATCTAAGTAGCAAAAAAAGGAGCAAAAGGACTGTGCTCAAAAGAAGCCTCTTCAGAACGAGCCTTCAGGTGTCATAACTTGGCATAGTGTTATCACAGCTGAGGAACCAAAGCACAACATCTCCAAAGCAGGACATCCAGGCCAGGCAGCATCAGGGATCTTCAACACGCAACTGGGTTGGAGTTAACTCTCCGTGTCTTGACAGGAGATGCCAAAACAAATGCAGCTCATATGACAGTCCTGCCAGTGGTGTGATAGTCCCACCCTCTCTGAATGAGGCACTTCAGAAGTTTCAGAAGCCCTACTTTAGGGAAATTAACTAGCTACCCAAATTTAGTCCTCTTTAAAAATATATTTTTATAATTCCTGGAGCTAGATCTTGAGATGTTTACTCCTGGGATCTTGCCATAGAAGAAGTTCCACATAAAATGCTCTTCCTAATAAACAGTAGATAAAAGAATCTGGCTGGGAATGAAATGTATGAAGCAACATCTATTTCCTGACAGATTTCATAATTGGTGAAAATAACTTTAACAAAATGCAACTCCTCCTTCCCCCAGTGGTTCTTTATCTGCATGCTGAGTACTGTGGGTTTACCCAAGCCCCCTCTGCAAGTTGAATGAGAGCCCTGGCCTCTTGAGAGTCTCCCAAATCAACAAAATGCCTCCTCCTAATTCTTTCTCTGTTAGAATTTGTTTTGCATGGAATTTATTTGCCCGTTTTGCATGAGTTGTTTGGCTGTAATCTCGGCAGCATGCAGCCTTGCCAGATTTCAGAAAGATGAGTAAACTTCTGAATCTGATAGCGACTTCAGCAGAATACCAAAAAGGGGCTTCTTTGTTCTCCATAAACAGACTATTTACTTTGATCTGGTAAAATGAATTAATGAAAGGAAATGACACCTTCCAATTTCATGTGTACAGGAGAAAGAGAAGTAGGCTTAATTTGGTTTGTTGTTGTGGGGTTTTTTTATCTTCCTTTTTCTAAGGATGGAGTAGGCTAAGGGGCATCCTTTCCAAAGTACAGCGCTCTTAGAAACAGACAGATCTTTTCTCTGGTAAAAAGTCTCCTCAAAACACTGTAAGGTCCATGTATATGCAAGCAGTTCAGAGTTATTACAAATCTAAAATAGGAAGCTATTCACTTGATCTTTTGGTTCAATCCTATTAGGACCCCCCTGGAGCTCTAAATGGATACCAGCCTGTCACAGGCCTGTTGCTGTGACGACCCAGCCTTTACAGAACAAGAAAAAGAAATGATAGTGATTGGCAGACCTTCCTCGCCCTACTATGTAACACAAAAGGAGACAAAATGAAGAGGAAGTCAGACTGTTATTATAGGTTTGATGCTTCTTAACCTTACAGCACCTTACACCTGGTAAGTGTCACCCTGCAAACTCAAACCCTCGGCAGACCACTGTTACATTTCAGCATCAGATGTGAAGAGCCAAGTCAGGCATTAATTTATCCATCCTCTTGTTTTAGTTGATTGAAATGCAAACAGCATATCGAGCAAAACTGCATTTGCAGAGAGAAGAAATAAGCACAGAGGGCCAAACCCTGCTCACCATGCCATCTGAAGTGAGTTTATGGGTGTAAAAGCTGCAGGTCAGGGAGGATCCAGCCCACAGAATAAATGAATGAGTGGCCAGCAAAGCAAGGGGGAACTGTCTCCAGCCCCTATTCGCTCTGCATGAGAAAGGAAAGAATTTGATAAATTCTACCATATGGTGCCATACTGTATCTTGCTAGCTATAAATAATAGTCTTTCTGTTTCTGGTTTTCTTTAGCTTTCTGTGGTAGCTGTGACAGATTTTCAGCAATGGTTGTAGAAAAGTGTAAAATGCACTTTCTCCACCTTTTCTTTCTTTTCTTTTACCAGATAAACAAAAGAGGGAGGAAAAAGATCTAAAGAAAAGGAATAAAATAGGAAACTCCCCATCAGCTTAAAAACATGAAAAGCCAGATAAAGTCATTGTGATGGTCGAATATTGTCTGTTCAGTTGTTGCTATCAAGAGCTGTCAAAGAAAGTGATTGCTTAAGGCTGATAATCTACACCTGCATCTACAATGCTGGAGTTACATTCTTACCTTATGTATGTTTTCCCTAAACTTAATTACAAATTTTATTACTATCACAAAATAATCTTGAAAATAGCCCAAGAGCCAAACAGTTTTCTCATAGCACCACAGAGAAAGTCCGTGTAAAACTTTTAGATTTTCATTCCTTTCCAGGTCCTCTTAAAAGCAACAAAGTTTTTACTCATAAACTTTCAAACAGCATTTCTGACATTTGTGGTACAATCTTGTATTTAGGACTGTCACTAAATAAATGTTTGCTTGAGTAGTCAGATGAAATCCAATAAACCATGACCCTTAATGATGGTATAAAAGTTTGCTGCATTACCATGCTCGAAAAATGACATTCTCTAAAGATAATAAGGGAAAGATAAATTAGCAAGAACAGAAAATCTGGCTATATTCTGAAATGTCTTTTCAATACTCTAAGTCACAGTTCAAAGCATTAATTTTCTTGAATAAACAAAGCTGAACTTTTAAAGGTTTGTAGAAAAGCACTTGCACTTAAAATCAGATTCAAAACAATAGCAAAGATTCTTAGCTGATGCAAGCAAACATAGCTCCATTGACTGCAGTGATGTTACACTCATGTAAAGCAAAAGAGATTCTGATACAACTTCCTAAAAGCTTTTTTACCTGAAATTTAAAATAATATTGAGTCTTTTGGATAATGCTCTAGCTATTGATATTTAAAGCTCTCCACCGTTCTTCCTCCCTAACCCCTCACTTCCAACATGAAACCTCCAACGCAAAACGCAAAATAAATAGGTATATGTGTTGTTATTATTAAGGTAGGAATTAAAAATCTATCCAACATCTCTCAGAATTTTAAAAAGCAAAGAAGTTATCACAAATTTAATCCTAAAGTTTCTCCTAATCTTTATAGTACTTAATTTCCCCCATACCTTAAAAAAGATTGTTTAATAGCATGTTGAACAAGAGATATGCTTCTTACAACTTATATACATACTGCCTGAAGAAGTCTGCATTCATAGAAACAATGCAAGCTTCTGTACCTGGAACATATATAACATTTCCCTGAAAAAATATCTATTAGCCAGGAGAGGAAAAAGGCTAAAAATGTCAAAAATATATTATAAAAAGACACTTTTTCATTTTGTTCTGGAGAAGTATGCTGAAATATACTGCTTTATATATACTGGCAGTCTAAACTGTCCCACAATAGGCTTTGCTAATCTCTGACAATTAAGAAGCTTAAATAAATGCTTCTTTTTCAGACCCTTGTTCTTCTTTAAAAAAAAGTAAAAAAGACAAAAACAATTAAAATAACCAATGAAACAAACAAACAAACAAAAAACCCACCCAGAACTTCTGTAATATTAGAAACAATAAACTGAGTCTACTTTTTATTTTCTGGTAAGCTGAACTCTTGTTCATATTTTTTTTTTTCACAACGTAAAATGAGTTTACATATGGCAGCTTTGTAACAACACATTTAGATTTTTAAAATTAAATAAAAACTTCAGTTTACCTGAAACTAATGTGTTTATTTTTCTAACGTTTCAGTAATTCAGCAATCAAGCCATGTTTTACAGTTTTGTCACAGAGACAAATTATTTGTTTTGTTAAATTACCACCAAAGGCCATTTAATATATTTGAAACTCGTTATTACTGATGTGCACTATTTCAGTAAGGAGAAAGGGAAAATATTTAGTGGTTCCCATTTTGAGTGAGAGATAACTGATAACACAATTTCATGACAGAGCTCTTAATTTTTTTAATTGATACACAAAGATGCAATGGTTTATGAAAACTTCTTTATTTTTATTTTATTTCTAGTATTACTTTACGAAAAAGTTTTTAAAATAAGGAAGAAAGAAATTGTACAAGAGGCGAAAAGCAAGACAAAGAATGTAAAATCTGATAACATTTTGGTCGGCATTCTGCACAGCAAGAATAGCTTGTCCTAGAAATATAACACTTTAGAAGTCATTGGGTAATACCTTTATTTTATCACCATTATTGCAGCACGCTAATAGCAGTATAAAGTTCCCTTGCATTTGCTTCCTTTGGCACAGTTCATACTGTCAGCTTTGAGCACATAGCCCAATACCCGGGGTGCAGCAGCACGCCGGGGAGGCTGAACCCGCTGGTACCTTCCCCGGGCAGCACAACTTGGAGAGCTGTCCCCTGGAGGAGCCGGGTTTGGCTCCGCTCCGTGGGATGAGCAGGGGCTTTGCACCATCTCCTGGTGCGCTGCGGAACTGCCGCGCACCGCTCGCTGGTGCCTTCCTGCTGTTTTCCTCTCTTTTCAGCGCTTTTACCCCTGTATATTTTTTAGCCCCTCTTTAAAACTTAAGGTCCGATAGAGCCAAAAGCTTTTATCCTGCCCTGCTGCCTCCAGGCAGCTAAAATAAAGGGGTGAGGCAAAGGGTCTTCACATCCACTCCCTGCTGCCCATCTCGGAGAACACCTCTGGGTACCAAGGCCAGCACTATGCACATTGCTGACTTAACGCGGACTCCGGCCTGGAAAGCACGGAGCTCCTGAAGGGATGGAAACTCCCCCGACCTTGCAATGAGAAGTGTTGGGGCCATTGCCAGAGGGTGTCAATTCCAGGCAGAATCGTTTGCACAGGCTCTTTGTCACAGCCCAGTCCCCTCAGCCCTCGCTTCTCTCAAGCTTTTATCACCCTGAGCTGCAGGTTCCTACAGAAACTCCCAAGGGTCTGGTCTAAAGGTTTACAAAAATGAAAAGAAATATTCCTGGACTTTCCAGCAGGCTTTAAGTCAGGCCCCAAAGCTAATAAACTCCTGGAGGCAGACCATTTTCAGGACAGGGTAATACCAAGCTCCTTATGCTTGGTGCACAGCACCCTAGATAGGTCTATGGGGTTTCTGACACAAAAAAATTAATTAAACAGAACAAGAGGCAAAAATACGAAACCTCAGAACTCCTGAACTGAATCGGTGTCTCTTGCACTGGCAGAGCCACCATGTGATGGGTATTTGGCCCCACAAGTCTAGTAAACAGTCTCAAGCAAAACAAAAGAGCTAATAAAGGGGTTTCATCATCTGTTTGGCTTCGCAATCCCAGCTTTAAACAAAACAAGACACTACCACTATAATACCAGAAAAATAAATGCTTTTCTTTCTTAGGTTCATAAAACACTCATTACCCATAATTAATCATAATGACATGCTGTATTCAGGCCTCTAGCTAGGTTCTGGCTGGAAGCATAGAGAACTGGCTTCTCACGTCTTCCAGTACTTTAGCCAGGATGTTCTTCAGGATGCAAAATTGATTGTCCAGCATAGAAATCCCTTCCTTTCCTTTGTTTTTGTTGTGTTGAAAAACCTATTAGTTAGTTGTTAAGTCTCTGCATTTCCTACTGCCCTTAAAAAACTGGCTATTTAACCCCACTGAAGTTAATGGGTTTACCCTACAGGGAAGTTAGCCTAGCACCTACAAAGTCATTACAAGCTTGATCAAAGGTTGACCAAAACTTGACCTGATCCTCACTGAGGATTTTGGGCCACTACTGAGATTGACAATAAATTATGTATGTCTTAATACTATCTGCTCACAATAGACCTCAAGATATAATATATAATATTGATTGTAATGCAATCTCTCTTTGTTGAAACAGCAATTGATACTATTTCTAAATATGATTCTGAGATTTAAAGCAAAACAACCCACAACACCATAAACAATTTAATAATAAATTTCCAAGGTATATAAACCCATATAAAAATCTTTGACTCTGAAATCAAGAGTGGAAAGAGAAAGTAAATATTGGTGTATACCCTTCATCCAAGACAACTATGACATTTAAACTAAAAGTACAATTCAGCTGGAGAGATTTTGTTCACTCTCACATCACTTACACTCAATCCTCATACCAGGAGGTGGAAGCTTGATCCAAAGTCTTTTTAGTCAACACTTTTCTACCCACTTCAGCCTGCAGGTCGAAACGGATCAACCCCCAGGAGACATCACACTTGTTGGCTTCCCCTGTACCATGTGGGATATCAGGTCAGTAACAGAAAAACACCCACTTGCTTTTTGAGCAATTCCTGCTGCCTTCACTTCCTTGCCTCCTCACTAAGCACAGGTACCTGTGCCAGCTTATTCATGCCAGTGGCTTCTTTCCCCTCATCTGCAAAGTCAGTCTGGCCTAGACCAGTTTTGATCATTCTTGATATGAACCAGGTTATTTTCCAAAGCCTAGGGAACTAACAGACAATAGCTGCTCACATACTTAAGACAAGCATTTTACTCTCTTTTTTCGACAAATCTGACCAAGAAGTGTGTTCAGTTCCTTTGATGTAATCACCACTGACCGCTCCTCAACAGGGCATTTGCACAACACAAGCAGGACATCTCCTTCTCACATGCTTCAGAAAATGGGTTTGCTTAGACAAAAGTGGCAAACCTACAGCAACCTTCCCAAATCTGAGGACAACATCCTGTGATTTCCTCATAGAGATTAATAACTCAGAGTCTAATAACTATAATTTTGGCTGAGTGTACAAAGACTCCATGAAGAATTATGGATTTGATTCGGAGATCTAAAACAGATTTTAAAAGAAACACTCCAAAGAAAAACTCTCAATAAAATTCAGTGGGCCAGACGTGCTCCCTTTCTGGGCTGGGCTTACTGCAGTGGTAAGGCTGTCATTTATGGCTCCCTAACATATCCCCATGGGCTGCTCCAGCTTTCACCAGATGGCAGTGGTGCCTCAGGGACTATCCATCAGATGAGGTTAACAGCAGGCTCTCCTCCCCTCTCCTGGCATGCCTACCCAATGGGGGATTTGGGGAGCAAAGCATTGCACCTTCTCTATCCTGCTCAAGATTCTTTCATTTCCTATGGCATCTGCAGCAGAACCTCGTAGGAAATCTCCAAATCCATAGAACTACCAGAACAGCAAGAACAACACTAAAATATAGGAGGTCCTGGCAGTTCCTGTAGCTACATCTACAGACTTTTGTGAAACTCCATAGACCTCGTCTGTTGCTAAACTTGAAAGGACCTTTTCTATAAATACAAGGACAAAGAATGGTCAGGTGAAATCAGAGGTTATGGATTCGGTTGTGCCACAAGCCCTGTATTTGGGCTATGTCATCTAACCTTTCCATTTTTCAATCTGCATGATTAGCACAGTAATTCTCTTTCAAATGATGTATAATGGGTTTTAATTCAGTTGTCATCTACAAAGTGCTAAGGATGATGAATATCATGGAAATATCTATCTGAATGTTTGTATAAGTGTACATTCTTGGGGCATGGGTGATATTTATATTTCTGATCGTGGAAACACACAGAAGTTTCCAGCAGGAGATTTCCATCCATTTCTCCTCTCAGCCTTTCCGTAGCTCCTGTCACACTCCACACTCATTCATAAACCCTTGTTTATTTTTGTTACAATGGTTAGCCTGTAATTTCTCCTATGCAGCATAGCAATTTTCCCAGTTTAATTCTTGTTTTCCTCCCTTGGTTAGAGTTTGGGGCAGATGGGACCGAGAGGTTTCCAACAGTAAATCCCACCTAAAGGCAGTAGATATGGACAGCTTTTTCACTGTGACATCCTTTTACGTAATGAGTTAAAAGGAATGTCATCACAACATGGGGAAAACCTAGAAAGAAACTGCGTGTCAGTGTATGGATTCTTCCAGAAGTGAGAGTGTCCAGTCAGGAGGTGCAGACCAGTTCAGCTGTCGCAGAGAGGAATGGCTTGGTAAATGGTACCTCCAGAAACATGCAGAGGAACACAAGCCATCTTCTTAAGGAAGGTGCCTTTTACCCTCTATCAGATGTGATACAAACTGTTGACCTGGTCAAAGAATATCAGTCTATATACATATATCTTGAGAGATACTTTACGTGTATCTAGCACACATGTGATCTGCCACAGGTCTCTTGTTTAAACTAAGCCCTGGTAAATGTTGAAGGTTTTCCATGCTTAGATAAAACAATTGTACTGTTAAGATAAATGATGGCTCTGGTGGCACTCCCACTTCTCTAAGTGCTGGAAAGTGGGCAGAGAATTGTTTGTGGTATGTGGGCTGAGACCTGGTAACACCTCAACCTGACTGAGATGTGAGAAAAAATATATTATTTCTGTGATGGGAAATATGTTCCAAGGCACAGGATGAGTCTTTTCTGTTACAGGGAAGCACAAAGAAAAAGGACTGGCTGGTACAGGTTGTGTTTATATGCTGAATTTATATTATTGCAATGCTGAGTTTTGAGCCGCGGCTTCATCCCCGCCTCACCACAACCCTGCAGCTGTGCAGATGTACATGCTGTAGTGCACGAGCAAGGAAGAGACACATTCTTAATAAGTTGTTCTGACATTTCTACACTATGGCATTTGTATTTATTACAGCAGACCATCACTGTGCACATTGCAAATCAATACAGTGAATGTGAAGCCGTTCGTAGCACTCAGAGCCTTGTCCATTACTGTAATATCCAGTTGTTTACAGTGCAGTAATGAGGCACTTGTAGGCCTCACTCAAATATGGCTTTCATTCCCCAGCATGATCAAATGCCAGCATGCCGTACAATGGTTCCTTTGTGGATCAGGTATATACTGATTTAGCCTCGGATAACACTACAGAAGTCAACAGGGTTGTAGTTCATTCACATCATCAGGTAAAGATAAATTAAGTCAAAACCTCAGACCCAAGCACTTTCCAGAATTAGGGAACTTTTGGCGCTGATCCCTTTCTATCACAAAGAAGAATTTAAAGAGGAGAAAGGGAACACAAGGGAAAAGGGCGTGTGGAGACAAGAACAATATGCCATTTCAGCTATGTATTGGCTGCTTCCATAAGACAACTCATAAGCATAGCTTAAAAGCCCATTTCACAGCTTCTTTGGCTGAAACAAAGCCTAAGAAAATGTCTGTATTCCATTTCCTAATATTACAGACTGAGTCTATACATTGCAGACTGCAGAGACACTCTGTGGTTCTCTTTAGCATGTCCCTCAACCCTTCACATGCCCCAGGTGTGGGCTGTTGAGTGTTCATTTAGCAAACATTCTGAAGACCTGCACTCCATCTCTATGACACAGGTAAACATTCAGTTGAGAGGGTTTTAAACAACAACAACAACAACGATAATAATAATAATAACTGTAGTATTTGGTTTTATTACTGTCATAAATGTTGTTACACATTGGAAACGTTAACCCTGTGGGGAAGGGTATGCTGACTACAGGGGGAATAATCTCAAGTCAGGTTCCTAGGAAAGAGGCAGCACATTCTAAATATGAATTTTTGTTCTTTTCCCGCCAGCAAGGAAAAGAGTCTGTAAAAGGCAGGAGGTCTGAACAGCAAAAGTTTTGGGGACAATCTGGTGTTGCACTAGGAAATGCAAAACCCAAAATTCCTCTTGCAGACAAGAGATATTTCAATGAGATGCCACGAGCAGCATAGACTTACTTAAAACGGGGCTTTGTCCTTCTCTCAAGCATCTTTAGTGACCATATTAAGGGTAAAAACTGAAACTTGTAGTGGGGAAAAAGAATAGATGAAATACAGGTATTTCATTTCCTTCTGGCAGTTAGGAATTTCTTCAAAATAGTCCACCTATACTTTCTTTCTTCACAGTACACTTTTGTTCCTCTTCTTCTTTTTTTTTTTTCCTTTTCTTTCCCCCCAGTCTCTTTTCAGTCCCTATATTCCTGCCAAGGATTTCCTTTTACACAGCTCCCTTAGCTCATTTCTATCACATCCAGCTTCTCCAGTGGCCCTTCCCTAATGGACCTCTCTCTCCTCCCAGCCCTTTGTTATCTCCCTGCAGCAGCAGGCTTTATTATACTGCTGTTCCTAACCACAACCCAAACTACCTGTTTTTCAGCATCCCAGCTCTGGTGCAGGGCTGATTCAGAACGAGCAGCCCAGGCAGGCTGCACCACTAGCTGCTCACGGTTGTGGCTAAGGAAGGCAGACTGATCTACCCAAGTGCAGAATGGGAATGGCTACACCTGGACCAAGACTCTGGTGTTTGAGAAGGGGCAGTAATAGGGTAGATGAACAGAGCTGTAAAGCATTACAAGTGCCTCTGTAGAAAAACTAGAAGCTTGAGGAAATTGGACAAAGAAGCATGTAGCTGGGAATGTCATGGTTTCAATTTTATTATTTTATTGTGTTACAGCAGTCAGTTTTTCACCAGGTTATGGCTTTTGCATGTTCATTGGATATACTTCCATAATGTATGTCATTTGACCTTTTAACTATGCAGATTGATTTTGTGAATTCAACCTAAACCACCAAAAAACCCCAAATGATTTTGTTTTAGTTTATCTTTTGGATCCAAAAAACAGTTTGTATTTGTTGATTTGTGCATGCTCAGATTTAATGCACTCCTGTAGACTATCTGCTTAGCCCTCAAGCAGCAGGGCTGGTATATTCCATACGCATCAGAATAACTGCATATGCCTTCTCTCCAAGGTTTTCAGCAACCTGGTCAGAAGAGCAGCCTGTTCAATAACTCTGTTCAAGCTAAAACATTGGGCAGAAAGAGGACATGGCCTGGCAGGTAGCCTTCAGATGCTGAGCTTCATTCAACTTCACAGATATGCTATCAAGCATGGAGGCAGTGGTAGCCTTTATTGCCAGGTGGACTGTGACAATTAAATCTATGACTGGCACAAAACTTGGTCAAGGACAAGAAAAAACAGCACTGGAGTAGAAATATTGACTGACATATTTAGTGGGCAGCACTTAAGTAATACTAAACATAGCAGGCTAGAAATGTAGAGTATCTTAAACATTGAGATTGTGCAGAGTAGGGAGGGTGAAGATGAGACTCACCTGACCACCAGCACACTGAGCAGGTAGGTCAGAGCTTCAGTCACAGCTTCCACCAATGTCTCCATGTTCCATGACTGTCTCCATGTCAGACTCTTGTCAGAAATCAAATTATTTCTCAGAAGTCCATAAATAGGTAGGGTTGCCTTGACAAATTGTGATAGGATACTCACAAGGAATTGTTGCTTTATCTGAAATCACTGTTTCCTTACCTCCACTCTTCTTTTGCTATATTTGCTAATCTGCAATTTATAGTAAAAAAATTATTTTAGCCAGTTAAAAAAGAGGTGGTCTTGGAATCCTTTATATTTTTTTAGACATACACAACCATAAAATATACATCTCATTCAGCTCCTAATGAGCACTTCGTAAGTGGTGTCTCAAGTGAAACTTACTTCAACCACTGAAAAATCTGAGTTCTGAATGTGAGGATTTGGTGGATCAACTGGGATGCAGCAAATCCTCGAGCTGATGTGTTTCCCCCTTACATCTACCCTGACCTCACATGGCCATGCCAGGAGTGTCACTGCTATGGAGCTGTGCTATTCTGCTTTGCAAATCCACACTTCTCTAGTGTGTACAAATAACAAACTCCCTCGCTACTGTTCCAAAAATATTTAACAGTAGTGGCTCCAGGGATGATTCACATTATTGAAATGTAATTAGTCCTACAAGAAATGTAGGAACATTTACTAGTCTATTATATTAGCATAAAGAATAATTACAGTGCAGGGATTTTTTTTTTTTAAAACACAGTTTTAGAAGTACATATTTTTCACTGTGAGCACATGAAAAGGCAGAGAGACCTGGTAAGCCCACAGACAAGTGTTTAGTTGAGTCATGGCAAGAAGAAAATATCCAAGGTATATAAGTTACCTGAAAAAGGGACAAAGGTGCTGCAGTGATTCAACAAAGTGCTTATTTTAATCCTTATAAATATGCACCACATGTATCTATTATAACTGTTATGTTTTGCAGTATTTAGGCCATAGTGAGTATTGAAGGCTTTGTCAGCTATGCTTCAGTGGATTCATAAAAGCACCTTCCATTTAAAAAAAGAGGATTTCATAGTAATGGGCAAAATTGTAAGTGCTGTCAATGGCTACATTTCATCTCATTGATTTACAGTGTGTAGGATGACTGCCTGATCTGAATCACGTACACGGGAGATGTGCCATGTTCAGTGCAAAACAACTGGAGTTCACAAAAGAAATGAATTAGAGAAATTCACGGGCTCTGTGCAAAACTTACAAGGTTACACTGAGGTGATCTCAACAGTGGAACAGCGAGGGGAAATTAGCAAACCATGAGTCTTCAGATGATGTCTTAAATCTGTCTGGGGCCAAAATACACCTACTTAATTAGTGGGTGTTCAGTTTTGGTGCAAAATGTTGTTGGAAAGAGGCCTTGGGCTGGGACAACCACTAACTACAGCTAAGCAGAGGGTGTTTCAAGATGAAACGTGCAGATTGGGATGGTTGGCACTGTTAGCAAAACACTACTAAAACCTGTGTTTGCTGGGGCTTGTTCTTGGCCTGGAATGGTCAGTAAGGTGGGAGGAAGCCACGGATGGGTTATAACCTGAACTATGTAAGCAAAGCTGTTGGTGCAGCCAGGTGGAGGCTGTTTGCAGAGTGGAAAGATAGGTGTGTCACTTGGACTTTGGACTTTGTTACTTGGGCTTTGTCATGGTGTTCACAATAAGAGGTAACACCCTGGCATGCTCCACCTAAAGTGTGCTACCAGCAGTAAATTAATGGTTTGCCTTGCACTTCACAGTAAAGATCAGATGCAGAGACCACATTGTCTCTTCTGGCCTATTTCATATTAGTTCATCTAACAGATGAAGTGAAGCCATAGTCTGAATACTAAAAACAGTTTAATTTTTATTTTCTCTCTCTCGAACAGGGATTCAGTCTGTGAACTCATGTGGAGCAAATGCACAACTCTTATCCAAAAGTAGGGAAAGAGCAGAGTGAGGTCTTTTATCACTTGTAATAGCTTAAAATTTCAGCTTAGAGATGGGCTGATTATTTGAAGTGTGCACTGCACAACAAACTTTCCTCAAACCAAAAGCATCAATACTGTGGGGAGCAAAATACTTTCAGCACAGCTAAAACCTTTAGTGTAGAAGAAACTTGAAAAAGTTGGCCTGGATTTAAAATACAGACTACAAGCCTAGGCAGACAAAAGGTTAACTCAGAGCACAGCAGAACAGGACAAAGGAGCCTGAGCAAGGTCAGAGGAAGGTAAAACCTCTATGCAGCGCAGCAGAGAACCATGCTGAGTTTGAGTCCCAGAGGCAATACAGATGCACCAGTGCACATGTTAATAAGCTTCATCTCAGCAAAAACTATTAGCACGGGTACAGTCTCCTGCTGCACCAATTATTCTGCTTTGAGTGCTAGTTTCGTTTCTTCAAGGTGCTCCACTGCAAACAACAGCCATGCCCTCTGCTCCCCAGCCCTACACAGCTCCTTTGCTAGCAAATAATTCTTTGCTATTCACACACACACAAAAGTCCAAAAAAGGACATGGCTTAGCTGTGGCTTGGCCTTGCTTCCTGCGATTGGTTTGAGGAGTCCAGAGCTGTAAGAGTTTCGAGTGTTTGAGAAGGTCCCCAGGGTATTTTTCCCTTGACACATTGAGGGTGGTGGAAGGTTTGGACCCTTGAACCGCAAAGTCAAGGCTGGCCAGAGCAGGGGGCTGTTTGCCATCAGAGACTGTTGACCTTTACCCTCACCCTGTGGGGTGACATGGCTGTCACATGTGGCCAGCCCTGGCTGACATTGGGTTTCCTCTGTGTGCTGAGTGTTTAGGAACCAGGACCTGCCAGGTAAGGACATCTCTGGCACACCTGGCAGCTGTTCTGTGGCTGTCATTGGTCACTGCCACAGCAATGAGTCTGCCCTCAGGCTGAGACAGCTGCTGCCTGGCTTCAAACACAGCAGAATTTACTTTGGGTCACATTTGCCCCAAAAATGGTTTGGCTGAACTGGCTATTTCAATGCATATCCCATGTTTCTGCCCCCTCTGTCACATCTTTGATGGTGCCAGGCCAGGGATTAATTGTAAAGTTCTGGAAGTCCCCAGAGAAAGGGATGAATTCAAATGGAAGGGGTGCACCATGTCCAAGTATGTTGGCTTGGTGTTTGAGTGCCCCTCTCCAAACCCAGGTTTTGGTGGCTGCTCCACTGCCCCATGGAAGTCACCTGGAGAAGTAAGAGATGCAGCCAGGGAAGAAGATAAGTTCTGAAGCCAAAGAAAATATAGCTTTAATCATAATTATAAGGTTAATGCATGATATCACAGGAGATCATCAGGAACTTTCCAGTGTCTTTCTCTTCAGACTTATTTTAACTGAGCTGACTTCAGCTGAGTTTTCTGTGAACTGTGGGGCTTGCTTGGGGGACAATTACTTCCCTTTTTTGTGTTTTATGCTGGCATGATTGATATATATACACCAGCCTCAACTTCTTAACAGGCTTTTTGGCACAGTTTGGGAAACAATTCGCCTGGTCCCACTGAACTTACATTTATGTAATAGCCAGTACTAAGGGGTTTTTCTTGCACAAAGGGCCAGATGCAGAGGCAGGTCTTAGATGTCTGAAATTAGATTTTCACACTGAAACTTAGATCCTCTTGAAGGTTGATAATTTTGCACAGCCTGTGAAGTTCATGGCTTGAGGGGGGGAGCAGCAAGAGCAGAAAAGAGCTGCTGCATCGGAAAGACTGGGGGGCTTAGGCAGCAGATAAATCCAGTAGAAGCACTTCAACAAAAGTTACTGTGATTTCATCCCATCTCTGTTACCATCCATTTCATCCTGCCAAATACATATACAGAAAAGGCTTTGTGTCTCAGCAGGGAAAACAAGCCTTTTACCCCAGACGGCCCTGGAAGGGCACACTGTGGAACTAGGATCAACATGCAGACTGAAGAATAAAAAAGCCCATGCAACTATTCATGTTCTGAGACACTGCGACTGACACACAACTAGTATACCGCTTCTTGCCTAGATCTGTATCTATGACCAGGTTCCATGGACCTGGACCGTTTCCAGGTTACTTGGCCTCAGCTGTGCTGCTCTCATTACATTCTTTTGCCATTCTGGGTCAACCTATGCTTGAGTATTCTATGCTTGAGCAGAATGCTCCAGGCTGTGATAATTTTCTGAATGTGTTGTTTGGACATGTATTTTCTTAACCCAGCTGACTGTGAGCTTCCTACAGATGCTAGCACTTTTCTCCTGCAGGCTAAACATCGTCACACGCTGTTCATTGCCTAACAAACTTGTTCAGCACCACTGCAGAGTCCCACACCTGAGACCCAGTGAAGACCATTCCATTTGACTTGGTAAGAAGGGGAAGAGCCTCACTTCTTCTATGCCTGCGTTGGAGGTCTGGTTCAGGGCTGTCAATGTGGAGGCAAACCAAGCTGCTTGAGGAAGCTTTGGTTTGCAAGAAGAACATGGAAAGTGCTAGATATTGAGAGGGGCAGTAAGGAGAAAAGAAGAAAGCATTAACAGGAGGAAAGAAAGCTGGTCTGATAACTAGAGTACTAATAACCAGGGTACAGTGTTCATGGGCTGAGGGCCAGCTGCTACTGTCTGCTACCTACTTTGTTAGGTCCTCGGGCAAGTCACTTTGGATCCCAGCATCTGAACGCCTTGGGCATTTCATGTCCCTTCACACCTCAGTTTCCCTTCTGTAAAGGAATAATACAGCATTCTTATCTCTCAAGCAACTTGCAAGAATAAATATATCAGTGTTTGTCAGTAGCACAGGTTTGGGATGATACACATGAGCAAATAAGTATGGGGTCTGGGCTCTTCTTCATTGAAAAGCACACATACCATGTGTGCATGTGGGCACTGGGTGTGTGAAACCCAGCTGGGCCTGGGGTGGTCATGCAGACCTCAGGGGAGGGGTAGCTGGTGCCACAACAGGGGAGATTTACACCTTGGCTGGCTCCACAGTAATGCCCTTGTGCACATAAGTCCTCACTGTACCTGGAATGTTCCTTGCAGGGATGTGCTATTAATTCACATCCCAGCCTCGTGTGCAATAATTTTTCCATGGAGACAAGCCCTGAGACAGACATGAGAATGGAAATGTAAGGCAGGGGAAAAATTAAGGCCAGCTGGAGCAACAACATGGTGGGAAAGGGGGTTGTGTACCCCTTCTCCACGGCCACGTGCAGGACTAGCAAGGACTCCTGTAGTCCCGTCAGTGTTCTCTTCTCCCTGGGCCTTAATATGTCGAGAAAACAAATCCTATGAGAGAAACTTTAAAGAATCAGTGTATATAACATGGAAAAAGATGGAAGGATTTGTTTTGTCCCAGCTTTTTAACACAGACCAAGCTGGAGATTGCTGCAGGATTGAGAGGTCGGCTGCTGTTTGTGCCCACGGACTCGCACAGCAGCACAAGGTCGGAGGGAGAGAAATGAGGCCCTGTGAGGAGGAGAGGCAGAGTAAATGCCAGGAGAAATGAATATTAGGCAAAAGAAGAAAATGGGCAGCCTGTTGTGAGTGAGCGTGCAGCTCTGGAGAGGGACATGTGCGAGACAGAAAGTAGATGAGGGACCTGCCAGCAGCAAGTGTGAAGATGAACACCCAGTAGTGACAATGATGTTCGGGCCAATCAATGATGCTTGATGCATGGGGGACGGGATAGATGTCATTATTCTACAAAACCGTACACAAGCAAAAACAAAGCCATCTTTTTTAAATGAAAATGAAAGAGAAATGACAGGCGAAAAGCAAAATATTTGTGAGATGATTTAAACAAAGAGAAGCAAATCCAAAGAATATATTTTTTCCCAACCAATATGATGTACTGTATGGTTTACAAGAGAAGAAAGAAAAAAATCAATCTGTGGCAATATCTGATGTGCCTCTGTGTAATAAACTGTTCTGCAATTATATGAACAAGGTGGTGGTGGTGACGAGAGGTAGGGGATTTTTGTGTCTCCAAATGTACTGGGTTTGTATCATCTTGTCACCAGTTGTTCAATATTGTGATACCGGACAATCTCCTGTGTTTTTCCCAGTAGGTCAGTGAACTTATTTTCTTATCAAGCCTTAAGGCAGGTGTAGACATGAGGAAGGCATTTGCCTTTGTTTTTCTCCTTCAGCCCAGCCCAGCAGCTCCTTAGTATGCGTGGCCAGTGATTCAACCACACAAGTTTCCTCCTCCCAGTATTTTCTTTATAAGGATTGCAGTGGAAAGCACAACGGGGAGAAGTTTCATCTCTCCCTGTAAATACAAATGAGAGAAATGTCTAATACCTGTTATAAAAGATGGCATTTTAATTACCACACCGCACTGCAGCAGGCGAGCACACACACACATCTGCTGCACCTACACACAGCCACAGAAGCACACACACACACACCCCGAATGCATCTCTCCCCCCACCCCACCAGGATGAAGAAAGTCTTCCTCCTCCAATCCCTTCTTTGCCTTTATGCAACCCGGGGAACACGGGCTGATTGGAAAGGTCTCTTTCCTTGATAACAACAATTCAATGCGCCTTGACATTTTAATAGCCTGCCGTCCTAGTGAACACAATCGAGCTGAGCAGTGAAGCAAAAATCATTAGGTAAGCAAGATAATCTAAACGAAAAATCAGCCTCAACTGGGTCCTACATCTGGGGCACATCTGGGCAGAGGCTACCCTTTCCTGCCGGCTTCCGAATAGGAATCCTCTCCTGGGAAGTCTGTCAGGGGAAAGAGGGGTGTCCATGGATTTACTGCTGGGGGAAATCCACCCTCTCCTGCCCCCCCTACCCCTCCCACCTGCAAACCCCTTCCCTCCGCTCACACTCCCCTTTCTATAGGAGTGAGATGCTGACTTTGCAAGCCACTCGCTTTATGAATATGACCCTCAAAGGGAAGAAACCCTCTCACAAGCCCAGAACTATGTTATCATCGTTATTAAGGAGCTTAAAAAGGAGCTGGGAAGAGGAGACACCGGTGGAATTGCAGCCTGATTGTGATTGATGTGTTCCTATTAGCTCCTCACTGTTATCTCTCTGGATGGCAAGAACAGCCAGTGGCTTGTAACACAACAGATTACCTGAGTTTTCAGCCCTAGACGGATGTTTAAATAAAATATAGTCCCTTTTAGCGAGAAGCTCATTTTCTCTCCGAGGCTCCCAGACTATTTCATGTCAGCTGTGATTCGCTGTGACTCTCCTCAGTAAACATGTCTTATCATTAATAATTCTTTACAAGCACAATTTCATGGAGTCTTTTTGTATGTGTGCGTGGGGGGAGGAGGAGATGTGCATGCGCAAATGTTGGTCTCAGCCTCATCTCGATACAGTTTGGGAACCCAAGGTGCTTCTCTTCAGAATTTCACCTGCCTTGCCAAAAATGATTGATTACCCCTAGCAGACTGGGTGTCCAGCTATACCCAACAAATGACTTTGGCCCCTAACAACAGGCCTTGGCCAGATAGAAATCAATATTTCACCATTAAAATCTATCAAAGAAGAGTTAAGGCACCATCTGTCCCTGCCGCCTTTCCATGGTGTGTGAACATTAAATCCGACACTTGTAGTACATGAGTAATCAATATATAGTAGTTCACAGATCATTTGTGGTCCCCTTTTAGCAGTGATGGATGCTTGGAATAGTTGTGATTCATTTTGTCACACCATTAAACAAGATTCTGTCCAGTTCCTTCCTGATTTCATTTAGAGGATCATTCTTCACAGTTCATAAGAGAGAAACGGTTTTACCAATCTGCTTCTATTTCAATAAGTCACTTTATAGAGATTTTGTGTCCTGCAGACTGTAAAAATTCTGGAGAGATAGTACAAACATACCTCTAAAACTATTCACTGCATGACATATGCATAAAGTGTGAAAAACTGAATGTAAATATGTTTACCTCTTTATCTACAAATATTGGTTTTAACCCTTCCCTTGCTAGAGGGGACTTCAGGCAGAAGTGCTTGGAAATACAGCCTCCCCTAGGGCAGACACAGCCAAGTTTGGAAATGGGCTGTAATTAAAAGCATGAATAAAACAACCGCAAACTCGGTGATAGAGCTTTACTTCTGAAATTGAAATGGTGAGGTCTCAGTAAAATAAACACCTTTCTTAATTGCTTCTGCTGATACGCACCCAGCTTCTTCTGAATTGTTCATTTTATACTGACAATAAATGTATAATTGCGAAGCATGTTTAAGTGGTTCCAAATAAATGGCCTTATTTTTTTTTAACTTTTCTTATAATTGCCATTATTATGCAGACTTCTTCCTTTTTGAAGGAGGGGGAAGAATTACATATTAATGTTCCGTAGATTATTAATCTCATAAAAGTCCTGCTCTTTCAGTCTCCAAATCATTCAATCAGATCCTCAGACAATGCTGTAATTGGGCATCGTGATGGGGCTTCTCAAATTTAAACACTTTAGGAATTGGCCCTGTCTGGACTTCCCCTGGCTGCAGTAAGATATCCAAATAATATAAGCATCAGACTTGGATGCAGAGATAAAATCAGAGGGTGCCCTGAGGATCTGTCAGAAGACATCTCCTAAAACCTTCATTGTGTGGCAATTTTCCCAATTAAAGGACATAAACAGCAGTGATTCATGCAACTAGCAGTGCTAGCCTGTCCTCCGTGGAGCGCTTGATGCAGTAATTTTTAATCAGGTTGGTCATTTATAACCCATACATTTTCAAGAATCCCTCTTGGCTGCTGGAGTGCACTGACTCACTAAACACAGGGCAGAGGAGGAAGAAGGGAGAAGCCCATCCTTGGCTGGATGAGGTCCCACCGAAGCTTTCCTGGCAGTGGACCAGACCCCACAGACATTTAATTCAAGTATCCCATGAGGAAGAACATATTTGTTAGAGTGCAAACAACCTCAGAGTAGGGTTCCCCCTTCTGAGCGTGGCTGTGTCCCAGCAGTGTCGAGTGGCTCCAGGCAGATGGGGAGAGGCAGAAGGGAAGAGCCTTGTTCTCTTCAATGAGGTCACTGGGAACAGGAAGTGCAGTAAGCTGATGAGTTCGTACTTACAGGAGTAGAGGAACCAGAATATTAATGATAAAATTGTACAGAGGATTTTTGTGAGTAAGGTCGAGTCATTGGAGCAGAAATTCGTAGTGAAGAATTCCTGAGGCCAGGCTTAGCTTTGTCAGAGCTCCTGGGTGGCTGGGCTCAGATACATAAGATGTCTTCAGGTAGAAAAAATTGCCCCAGCTTCACAGGTTTCTGGGATGGTGTCCCAGGAAAACTGCCTGTAGTTCCATAGATGTCGAAGCAAGGGTGAGAGTGGGAGAGCCGTGCCCAGGAACAGACTCTGAGACATGGGCTTAGGCTGCAGCTGCACCTTTAACTTCTTCCTTTACATAACCATCACTCATTAATTCCATAAACAGCTGTGCTCCTGGGAGATAACCAATGCAAAGTATTATTGCTAAAAATATGCTGCTTAAAAAACTAGGGCCTTCTATCCCAAATCAAAGCTCCACCTAGGGTGCAGTGAAGATGTCCTGATTTGCACACTCAGAAGCCCCTGTCCATTATGTTTAGGATTGCTGTATTTCAGAGTAAAGAGATGGCAAAATAATTACCATTTTCCAGAAAAAATCCCCACATGGAATCACTGTATGGAAGCAGTTCCTAACTTCAGCCATAGGCCTGACATCCTGGAGCTGGAGCTTGCTTAAGGTACCAAGGTTCTGTTACCACCTAGAAACTCCACAGGTTCAGTGCAGAAGCCAAAGAAAGAAAAGAAATAAAAATACCAAATTGAGTAAGAAATCTGAGTCATTACCAGTAAAAACATTGCATGGGAAAAATAAGAAAAAATGAAAACATGCATAATTTTTACTCTTAAAATATTATGCAGAGCACCCCTCTTTAGCCTAATCTCCAATATGTTTAAACAGATACATTTATTGATTTGTTTGCTAATAAACTGCATAGCTGTGATTCCCTTATTATAAATCTTTTCCTAAGCACAAAAGTGAGCAAAGGGAGGGGGAAGAGGTTGTAGGGTAACAAGACTAATCAGGACTTCACCATCAAAGCAAATACATCCAATTAACAGCTATTAAAGAAGAATTTTATGGCACCATGCACAGTGAAGGCCATTATATCCAGTGGAATTAATCTTAATTATTTGTACCTGTGTACATACATGCAAAGGAAAGCAACTCGCATTAATCTACATTAAACTTAATACACAGTTGGTGTATTATCTTCTGAGTCAAAATTGACTGCTGGTTTCTGCATATATATCTGTGGTGCTATCTTCAGTACATATGCGATGTCTAAGGACAGAAATTGCTTTGTACAGAACAACTCAGCAGTTAAAAATCTTTCTTGTGATTTTTAAAAAGAAAAAAAAAAGAATAGGCAGATAGGCAGGTATTATCATCTCAGAAGTCTTTCTTGAAATAATAATAATAAAAAAGACACACCAAAAAAAAAAGACACACAAAAAAAGCACAGAAGAAGCTGTATAGATTTATTATCCAGCTTAAGGGGAAACCGAACAAATATAAATCTGCAGCTTTCTGAGGTTTAAATAACAGCAATTACTGCCCCCAAAATATTGCATTTCATGCACTGTAGACAATGTTGTTAAACCACCCACAATACTTTGGACTGTGGAGATTTTTTTCCAGGTTTTTACAGAAGCTGACAGTAAATTATGTTGGTTGTTTGTTCACTTGGTTTGCATTATTTGATAGGGCTGGCTGTGGAGGTCTGTGCTGTGGTAACAATAATGAATGGTGTACTTTTTGCTTTAAATCCCTGTCTAATGAATATAGACATAGGCAAACAGCTACTTAGAATTCCAAAATATAACTAACCACAAAGCAGAGCTCCAGCTGGTCTTCCCTCCCACTGCATTGTTCAAGGGCATTTGCCTTATCAAGAAATGGATTTTGATTCCTGAAAAGCAAAAAGAGAAACTGATATCCATTGTGCCCAGCAAAAGCACTTTGGGTGTGGTGGTGATCACGTACTCAACTGCTTAATAGTCTTATAAATGTTTGCCACTAACAGTGGGTTTTATCCAGGTAATAATATGCAAAATCCTGACCATGCAGAAGTCAGTAGGTCCCAGTTTGATGCTGTGCCTCAGGTCAGGATCCCCAGAGCAGGTGTTATCTACTTTAGTAAACATAGATCACCTCCTTGTCCTGTGTGAAATCCTAAACACTGCATTTTAATGATGTTTTACTCTATGTAATTAACCTTCAATAACTATCAAGATAATAAAATCTCATGGACCCACTACACAAAACATTTCTCTTAGGGCTAATCACAGCTAGCAGCAAGTTAAAGTCCTTCCATGCCAGCATTTGCAGATGTGTCAAAATACGCATCAAAGTCCTATTATGCACTTCAGTTGTTTTTAACAAGCATTTTGAGTTAACAATTGCAACTAGGAACGTCTGGTAGTAAAACTGGCAGATTCATGAAGATTTAAAGAAAAGGCTTGATAATGTTTCATGTTATTTTCACTCCTTCAGAAATGTTTAGTCTGCTCTTGAATGTTTTAGGAGCTCTTATATTTCACTCTATACTATTTAAATATTGATGCATGTTTCTCAGCTATTAAACCATTATGGCTGAAGTGATTTCTCCTTCCCAGGCAGCTCCTGGGGCTTGCTGCAAGTACACCTGCACGGGATACTCAGTGCTCTTGAACTGCTGTGCAGTCTGGCATTTTAACATGAAATCAAATCCTTATGTCAATCTTAGTTTTTGCACTGTCAGGGAATATCAAAAGGGGTGGTGTCACTGCATTTGCTTTAATTCAGATGCTTACTGAAGTCTGAAGTGACCATCCTTTCCTCTGCTTGTATAGCAAAGCTGAGGCTTTTCCCCCCAAGCCCACATCACTGTCCTGTCTTCACACATTAACCATAAATCCAGAGATTATGGTGCCTTTGGGTTTCTCCATCAGGATGACAATATAAGCACCACAAACCAGAAAGTCTCCCAGCCCAGGGGCATCCAAGCAGCAAGGAAACTAAATGGAGAAACTCCTGCAAAGGTGGGGAGTACAGAAGATTAATGGGTATGAAAGGAGACAAACTTAGAAGAAAAAATGGGAGAGTCACCTGCCAAAGACTGATGTGCTCAGAATGACCTCAGTGACTCTTTTTGAGAGGATATTAGAAAATACACCATCTCCCACTGTAAAACAGTAAGATGAGAGTGCTGATGCTCTTCAGAGCAATTCTGCACTGGGATAAGTTTGCGAGTTAAGACAATGCAGGTGGTAGTGAACCTTTAAGAAAGCAAATGAATTCCATGATAGAATGAAGGCTGAAGGCAGAAGTATAGTTCAGTACAAATACCATAATTAGCTACATTCCTGAGGTCTGCAAAGTACAAAAGAAATGTCTGTTCATGCAAAAAGTTGTTAGTAGAGCCTCAAAACCACCAAATAAGCGGATGGGGATGGAGGAAGGATTTGTATACAAAGATGACTATTTGTGAGTAAAGAAAAAAATAAACCACAGATGGATGTTTCTGAAAATATCTCAATCCTGAAAGATTAGCCTCAGCAGAAGTGTCACTGCAGAAACCATCTGCATATTTAAGAGGTTGCCTAGCAAGGTTTTTTTTCCTCATTATTATTTTCTACTTAGATTTCTAAGAAAAGACCTCTCAGGAGAAATAACAGCAGGATCATAAAAATAGTTCTGAATCTGCCATTAAAAATTCAACACAGATATTGCCTAAGCCATCTGTACTCAGGTTGTTTTGAAACCATCACATTAAATAGGCTGAAATTCTCTGCTGAGCTTAGTTTTAATTCTAGCACCCACATAAGTATTTCTCTGAATTAGATGGCCAAAGAGCAGTGTGGTGCTCAGGGAGCAAATGTGGGTTTGAGGGTGCTGTGACATCAGGGTGCAGTGAGCAGGCTGTGTCCTCCTAATGAAATAAAACAGGACAAGAAATTGCTCTGAGACCAGAAGAGAACCATAGGAGTTACCACAAGGACAAGGAATTGCACTCTGATTAAAAGAGCTGATCCATAGGAGTTACCATGAGAAACTCTTGCAATAAGAATGGAAAGGGAGTGAACCAAACCCTAATGTTTTCTATGTTAATCTCATATGCTATTATATATTTGCTGTTGTACTGTGACCACCACTGTTGTATTTTGACCTTTTCTGAAATCAGATGATAGTTTCTGCCATATACTGTTTTTTCTTTCCTCTTTTCCCCCTCTGGAGACTGGGTATTCCCCATATAAATTTGTTCTTTCCCCATTTCGTTTTTCCTCACTATTTATTTTGTTCACTGCCTATCCCATCAAAGGGCTCCCTGCTCCCTTTCCCTCCTGTGAGAAGTATGAGCCCCATACTTCTCACAGGATCTAAAGAACTCAAAGAGCCTGGTAAAGAGCATACTCCTCTTTCAAACATGAATGGCAGCAGCCAGCACACTTTGCAAGTTGTTGCTGTATCACACATATTAGGAATTTTTGCACTGGATGATGGCAGGTGGGAGGAGCCTCAATGGCCAAAGCACCCCCTTACTCTGTTCCTGCAGTGCCATGTACAACCAACACTTGTTTGATTCCAAAGTCATCACATTCATGAAGAGTAGGATGCAACACTCTCCTATGATGCAGATGTTTGTTTACATTTATATTATTTACTGAAGCAAAGGTTTTTGGATACATTTGGTGAGGATGAATGTATCAAGCAGAAACCTGGGTTAAATTATGAATGTCTGCATTTGGAGGAAAGTGAGTAGAATGTTGACATTGGTTAAGAATTTTCATAATCCATCTTAATGTGTCAAATACAAGTGGAAGTGGGTAAAACCTCAGCCCTAGTGAAGCTAGTGGAAAACTACTGACTCCTTAAAACACCCAGCACAAGCCATAATTTTAGGTGGATGGGAAACACTGAGGAGATTTATTGTGTCCTAAATTCTCCATCCCTATAGCCTCCAAGCACATCTCAAATAATATGACTCATTGTTTCTCTTGACCTTCCTCTGGGGACAGCAGAGAATGCACCATGAAATGGTTTCTTTTGCCACCAGCTGTATTTTGGGGTGGAGGGGCTGCACATCCTGTTTGTTTCTGCGAGAGGGAGGCAAGGCAAAGATGCCTGTACCTTGTACCGATGGGCAGGTAATTGTGCCTTTGATGACTGTCCATTCCCAGAGGAGTTTGTTTCCCAGGCTGGCACCATGAACACCCACGCCTGCAAGGAGAGAGCCAGGAGGCTGCCTGGAAATGAATTCCCACGTGCCGGCAGCGTGGGGTGGGCAGGCACTGCCTGCATCTCAAGCCTGGAGCCAGCCTGTCATATATCCTGGTCACAAGCCACTGAGCACTTTAAAGCCTGGACCTGTTCAGTAACGTCAGCGAGTGCGTAAAACCTTTTGTGGTCCCACACAATAATTCAACTTCCATCAGTGCTGCTGATCTTGCCAGTGCAACAATACCAGCTACCGCACGCCAAAACAATAAAATAGCTGTTTCCATGAGCAGCCCCATGTAATTTGAACTCTTCAGTTCTTTCCAGTTATTTACAAGCATTGTATGTCACAAACAGACCACCTCTTTTGTAACGTTCTTTAGGAAAGCTGTGTGTTATATTGGCATAATAGTCTTCTTCAGGGAGAGCATTTTGTTTTAATAAAATGTGTGCCACCATATTTAATCAATCAGATTGATTGACACCGGCACTAGCTGCGTTTCCCAGCAGATGCTGCTGCTACCTCATTCTTATTCCAGTTTCATTTCTCAATCAAATCCATGTGTAAAAAACATAATGTGCTGCCAACATAATGTAATAAAACTTCAACTGAAATGCACACCACCACGACTGAAACTGATAAGTCAAAGTATGGGGAAAGTTAACTTTAGCAAAATCACTTTTGACATGAAAATATTAAAGTTTTACAGTTCAGATATGCCTTGGCTAACCCTAACATAAATGCAGAAGTTTTTTGGGTGTTTAAAAAAAATCAACTATAGAAAGAAATTCTGGTTATTGAGCTTTTAGCTAGCTCCCTGTATTTTCTATCTTCAGAGCTGACTAGTGTCATTCCAGTGGGATTTAAGCATAGGCTGCCCACGTGAGATGAATTATAACTTCTACCTGAACAGCTCAGGTGCCTGTGTTAGGTGACCACCAGGTAGCAGTGACAGAAGGCTCTGTGCCAGAGGCTGAACCGGCAGGTTTGGAAGCTAATGATTCATACAAGCATAACGAGTACCTTAACTGTTAGGTGTCACACAGAGGATGAAACTAATCTCAACTCTATTAAAGCTCATTCTAAATAATCTGCACACCCCATGTTAACCACAAGGCACACATATGGTTCACAGGGCACTTTTCTGGGGGATTTGCCTTTACTGTACTCACAGTTTCAAACCACGGAAGTTGAGATACCTCTTCATACAGGCGGGTCCCTCAAATTCCCAAAGAGGTTACACATTAACCCCCAAGGTCAAGCTTTAGCCCCACAGCAGTCACCCAAAGCCAGGTGGGAATTAAAGCTGAACATCTGATTGCCTGACAGATTATATATTATATGTATGATGTTTTCATGTGTAATTACTGAAGGAGCTATGAAAAGAGCTCCAGATAATTTTTCTAAGGCTCCACAATAAATTACTTCCCTTTTATTTATTTTATACTTCTCCCAGTGATGATATTATAGGAAACACATGCCATGAATTCACATGCCACCAACTTCCATACTTCTACTAAAAGGAGAATGGAGAATCCGAGAAAATCCTGATGCTTCAGAACACCCTTTTTCCTTCCTCATTTCAAATTAGTGACTCCTTTTTGAATGAATAGGTTTCACTAGTTGCAGTCCTGCTGGACAGTGCTTTACACAGCCTATGTACCCACCATGCTCACACAGAGGAGAGACTGGGAAATTTTAGGCTGCAATGAAATTGCCACAGCTGAAAGTGATTCAGCCTCTTCTTTAGCTCACCACTAGGACTACAGCACCAAAATGCCGCCAGTGAAGCCCAGCAGTGCTAGAGATGCCATCCCACCACGACTCTCCAGCTTCTCCTGTGCCTTCCCAGAGAGAAACCAGAGCTTCCTGTCCACCAAACATAGGAAAGACACAAGGGCAGTCTGAAACTGATTCCAAAAAAAAGCCATGGAAACAATTCTGTGTTTGGAAAAAGCCTGTTTTGTAGTGCAAAGATCAATCCATATAGGTTAGTAAAATGAAAATTCGGCAGTAGTTTAGTTATCATCAAGGGAGGAAATTCTGACAGCAGAGGGCTCTTTAAGCCAACAGGCTGAGGTACAAAAAGATCTGGTAGCTGCAAGCTGAAGTGAAACACATTTGGACTGAAAATAAGCTGAAATCTATTAGTGATGAAAAAATCTGATCTCAAGACTTCCTTTCTTTAGAAATTAGTTTGGTTCCATAGCAGATGGAATTGTATTTCCAATTGGATTGTAAACATAATTTTCATTTAAATGAGATAATATTTTTAAAATAAAAAAACTTGTTTAAAATTGCTTTTGTTTTTATGACAAGCTATAGTAAAACCTAGGTTTACTGTTATTTGGAGTAATTCAGATACATAAAATAACACATTGCATCAATGCGATAAAAGTGGTTTAAATTCCATAATCATTTGGCTTTAGCACATAGTTTGAGGAAGAAACTTGAACTTCTGGAAGGAGTCCAGGCCGCAGAGACTTGTCACAAAAACATGTACTGCATTGCCTGCATTATTTTACCTTTTTTTAAGTTTAAAAGTTCTCAAAAGTTCATTATTTGCTTCAAGTCCATTTCAGGACTGAGACGCTATTGAAAGGTGCCAACCAGATATCTTTTCATTCCCTCAAAAAGCACATGCCCTCTCTTGTTGCACAAAGAACATCCCATGTTCAATCGATTTTTCCCATGGACCAGTCATGGCTTGATGCCTCTAAGAGCACAAGCAGCATTAAAGTGTTCATTGTTGAAGACTTCATCCCTGTTCATCAATTCCAGGTAGATATTTCTGCCAGAAAAGAAAAGCAAACTGCCTATTTTGTGAACAAAACACACTGAAGCAAGTGATGTATTGCATGTTTGAGGAAGGGTGGAGCCAAATAAAGCCAAAGAAGAGTTTTCTTGGAAATGGTACAGTGAAAACACTCCCATGTGGAAAAACAGGAGAAATCTCTAAGTTTTCCTCAGCATTGCTGCTGAAAGGAGCGCTGTGCCTCCATACTCCAAAGGAGAATGGCTGGAGCAGGGTTTTTCATGGCACTTGGCGTGTGCCTCAAGAATCTGGCTCTTGGCATGGCTTTAGGAGACAGAACTGATGGCCAAGTCCCAGGGAGAAACAGCTCTATTAAAATATGAATAAGAAAGAAAATACAGCAACACAACTTTTGATCCTAAAATATTTAGATTAAATTTCTTCCACATCTGTACTAACCTTCTTTCTGGCACAGCCCTAGCAATGTCCTTCCAGGTTATAACATTCTGTGTTATTCCAGATAGTACAATTATATCCAGACCTATTACTTTCATTTTCTGATTAGCAAAACAGCCACTTATCATGGTATATGGGCATGTTGTCTTCTCCTAAGGATGGCAATTCACACTGGAGACCATAAAGTCTTTCCCCACTGTTACAGAATTGCCTCTACAGGAAGCTCTCTGAATGAGGCAAAGTTTTCCAATGAATATGTGGAGGAATTAAAGCCTAGGGTGTAAAGCTCAGTGACTGAAACATAAGTCTTTAGTGCCAGGATGTTTTGTGGGACCTGAGCCATCAGTATGGGGCTGGCAGGAAGGAAATACGTCCTATGTGAGACCCCACCATCTGCAGTGGAGTGCAGGCCCAGTGGAGTGCCAGGGAGGTGTGTTACAGCAGCTGAATACCCTTCAAGGTGACTGAAACCTGCCCGAGCTCCCCTCTGGTATGGCAACTATTTATACAGCATGAGGCTGCTCTGCAGCAGCCTTCCAGAGCAGGAGCTGGATATGGACCCTGCACTTCATCTTCATGTGCCTCAAAATACCTTCGTATTGACGAACCCTCAAAACAGGGAATGACACTCAGTGTCCTTTGCAGGAAGGACAGATGTTGCTTGTCTGAGCTGACACCCTGCAGGCTCTGCCACCTCCTCCTAAGGATGCCTGTTTGACTAATACCTTTTCAGGAATGTCTTGGTGACCTTTTCTGGCTTTTGTTTAACACATAGTTCAAGCTTGTCAAAGACGTGATCACCGAAGTGTATTTTTGTGTGTACCTTTGGCTCTGAACACCCAAGGCTGTGCATTTCAGCCTTCCACCACTGTTACTTGTTGTTTCCTAATCTTTTTATGTGCATTTTTTAAATTATACTTTTTTCCTCCCCTCAACATAAATTCTTAGCATAAATAAGGTCAGTAGCACTTCTTGCTTCCATGAGCATTTAAGCCTTGAAGTAGAGTGTGCTACCACTGCACTGAGGGCCGTGTTTTCTAGTGGAAGTGAGGAGATGCTGTGCAGAGGGAGAGTGGATCGATGCTCCAGATGCCTGTGATCAAGGTGAGTGGGATACATTTTTCCTGTCTTCTGCGCCCTCTTGCTGTCTTCCCCTGGCACAAGGCCACGGATGTTCATTCCTTCTCCCCTGAGAGTTGTGACCCCATGAATTGACTCTGAATGATGGAGATTTAAAAAAAAATGAGCTAAAGGAGTGGATGATGAGGGCAGAGGAGATGGTGCTACCGCCCCTCTCCCCACAGTCAGCCAGTGCTGTGCTTCCCTGGCAGTCCCAGGCATTCCCAGCACAGTCTGTTCCCACTGCCTCTGCTGCACTGCTCTGCTACAGGGTTTCTGCGTTCTATTGGCTTTGGCCACCTTCCAAAATTTCCCTCAGGAATGCAACAGGAAGGAGGGAAATCGCAGGTTTTAATACTTCATATTTCAGCCCGAATGGAATGAAATTTTAGTGGAGCAAAAACATGGTGGTTGAGCACCTCTGTAGCCTGAGGTCTGTCTGCTCACCAAACACCACTGGGCACGTCACGAACCGAATGTCAGCCTTGTGATGGCAGAAAACACAGGATGGTTTTGTGAGGGGACACGTTGCAAAGGCTGGAAAAAATATTTCATCACACACCCTGCTCTAGGTTGCTTCAGAGAAGTCTGAAACAATCCAGACATTAATGTTTTCTGAAAGTTTTGAAAGCTCGAACTAATACAAATATCCCCAGATTTTGGAAACTTTTCAATTCCTATTCAGCATCCATGGGCTGACTCCATTCCCAATCCATTTGTTACTACAAAAGTCCTGTCCTGTTTGTGTCCCGTGTTGAGCTCCCTCCTTGGCACAGTGGGGCTTGCAGTTGGATTGCAGTGCCCTACACACATGCTGTTCACCCGAAATTTGGCTGCAGGGTTATTTACAACCCTCCCCATGGAACGAGGCAGGGGGACAGTTGCCAGCTGTGCTGGTGGCTTTTGTGATGAGCAAACTGAATGCTCTGAATTTGGCTGGAAATTCATTACACATTAAAACAAATTAACACCATCAGATGTGATGCTCCTTTTAAATGCCCTGCTGCTTAGCTTGGGTTTCTCCTCATCTGTGTGAAGAAGCTGCTGCATGGCCCAGGACTATGGAGAAGCTGGGACAGCAGCTGTGCTGCAGTCATAGTTTTGGGAAATTGCTCGATTGGAGGCTAATTTTACAAAGACTTTGGCAAGATACAGAAAGGAAGAAACTTCAGGATATCTGGCCAACCTTGGGAATATCCCACTGAGGAGAAACTCTTCAGCCTGAGGTGTTGGTGAAGAAATAAATTGATGTCATGCCAATTTACACTTTCCCAAGGAACTCAAGGAACAGTTGAGTAGTACCAGGAGAGGGGGGCTTAGACTGGAGTATCTTCATCTCTGCCCATTAACAGAAGTGAAACCATCTTCTACTAAGACTTTTTAACACTAAAGGTTTTGTTTTATCTCATCCAGGTGTTTTTCTCTCCTCATCCAGTTGTTATGGCTCATCATTCATATAGGCAGTCTGTTTGGGACTTACATATTCAAAATAATGGAAGTGTAACAAAGCCATAATTTGGATAAACCAGTGCTGCCATGGCATAACCCAGGAGTTTTCTCATCTAGGACAGAAGAATATTTCGTAAATTTCTGCATCACAGATAAGAATTTCCTTGCCATGGCATTACAATCTCTAGAGTAACATAAGTGATTTGATTTCTTTGCTCCACAAGAGAAACCATGTGGACTGAGACTTGAGGAGAGCCATTCAAAGGGCTGATGTTATCCCAAAATTTGAATAACATCTCCTGGAGAATGTGAGGCAGAAGGAGCAACACTTAATTGAATTCAGGATTTCATTTTCTTGGACTAACAGCCAAGGAAACTGGTTTAATTTCTTCTGAGAAAAGTGAGATAAATGATGTGTACATGTGTCTCTGGTAAAATATTTGATCACTTACCTTCTTAGTCATCACTGGTCTTTAATCGCACATTATGTAACATTACACCCAATACAGATTACACTGGGGGGAAAAATCACAACCATGCAGCCTGCAGAAACGAGAAAGTAATTTGTCTCCGGGAGGAAGGATGCTCTTTTCTGCACACTCTGTGTACAGCACCATTTATCACCCGGCAGCATCCCCCAGCAGAACAGCGCTCAGCTAAAGTCACATCAGGCCAACTCTCCTCTTAGAGACTCCTGTCCCAAGAGCGGCCAGACCCTACAACTTTCCCAGGGAAAAGACCTCTAAAGCAATGTCAAATTGATCAGCCCAAAGAGGTTTGTAAGACCTTTAAAAATCCTGGGCACTGCTGTAGCGAAGTACAGTCTTTTCCAGGCTCCCTTTGTGACAGTGCCAAATTCAGAGACCCATTGCATTTGCAGATTGAAGACAGATCTATTTGGTAATAAAAATAAAAAAGAAAAAAAAAGAGAAAGAAAAAGAATCCCAAAGCCAAACCGGACTGAAGAAACTTTCCTGGTCCTGTGAAATCTAACTACACTTTGGCATGTTTTCCCAAACACAGCATGCAAAAGTAGTAATATTTTACGTTTTGGTTATAGGACATTGTGGGCTGCAGCCATCTGCTAAGAGAGGGACATTCTGCTCCCTGAACATCCTGGCTGTAATTTGCACAATATTTGAGTTTCTGAGAGATACCAGGAGCTCCAATACAGTGTGGATACCCATCAGCACTAACAGTACTTAAAACATGGTAGAGCTGACCTGAGGGTAACAGTGGATTTTGGCACCTGGGGATTTTTCCCCAGGCAGTGGGAAATATTCCAGCATGAACTAAAGACATAAAAAGGTTTCCCCAAAGCACATGCAGCCCCCATGGAAAACAGAAAACATGGAGTGCCTCATGCTGTAGCATCATCTCCCTTTTCCAGAGTTACAGTTGGGTTCAATTTTCTATTATTGCAGATCTTTGGGGTGGGGCTTTTCTGAAGTGTTCAGCCTTGGCCCAAATCCTCTCCCTTTTGAAAACAATGAGCCCCCCGACCCTCCCACTGCTTTAGTGGCAGAAGAACGCAGCCAGCACAGAGAGCTTCGAGAAATCCTCCCCTCTGCCCGCTCCCGCACAATGGGTCAAACGTTTCATCCCTGCAGGAAGCCTGAATAAAGAGGCATTACACAAGGAATCATGGTAGGGAAGCGGAGCTGCTGTGGCAAAGGCAGCCCCTAACGCTGCAGCCACTCATGGTTAACCATTACAGCTCATGGACTGGGATCGGTCCCGGGAACACCACTGTCCTCTCAGGGAGCCCGCATCCCCCTCACTGCCTGTTTGACTGATGTCTGCAGAGCTCTGCAAGTAGTGGCTGACAAGGTCAGCTTGGCTGTGACATGGTTCATATCCTTCCACATCCTCCTACAGATGACAAACATGGTAATTTCTGACCTTGAGGGCTATAGTTTTGGTTCCCTGTTTGCAAATTTTGATGCAAGTCAGTATTTCTGAAAATCGATGCATTTCATTCATTAACGAAAGAATAACGTGACCACAAATCATTGTGTTTACCTTCAGAAGGAGAAGAATTTATTGTTGGTTTGAAGTGGCTGACCAACTGTACCTGCCCCTCAAGGACACTAAACCTGGGACATCGCCCTACCACACCAGGCACACCCTATCATTTCTTGACAAGCCATGTCTGAGCAGCAGCTTTGCTTTTCCCAGGCAGCAAAGACAGTCTGTGCTGAAAGACCCTGCAAAGTTCACCCACAGTGAGTCCACTGGTAGGGATTATGGACAGAAATGTACAGTCACACAGTGGATGGGAGCTTCTTCACCCATCAGCTTCCTTGCAGAAGGTGGCATGGAGGACTGAGGACTGGAGGCTCAACAGCCTTGACCTTGTGCCCGTAGCACCCCAGACAGAAAAATAAGTTCGTCTTGGGTGAAGAGTGTTAAACTGCTGCTAACACATGCTTTTACATCATTACTTCTTCCTTATGTGGCATGTCTCTGGTGTGGTTTATCAATGCTCTGCCCTGATTATTAGGATGTGTTTCTATAGGGCAAAATGAATAAATAGCTTTTTTTCTTCTGCATTAGGTAAATAGGCACAGTAAATGGGCTTTCTCAGTTTACACCATTTGAGGATCTGCCTCGTCATCATCAATGCCAGGACAGATGAGCATTTCCTACCATCCTTCTGCTGAGACGGCTACAGCAAAGGCATAAAGCACTTTCTTCAGGCAGCCCTGTGCATACTGTGCTCATTTAAGAGGTAAATAAAGAAGACATCACCACTGGATATGCGTCTTCTGCTAGCAATCAATGCACAGCATACACTTTTGATGAGGTTAGATAACAAGCATCACATGGAGAGAGGAGTACCATGCACACACAACCTCTTGAATATGTGTCAGCAATAAAATGAGAACTACAAAGGCAAGCAGTAGCTGCCCACTGTAGGATGTCTCATCTAGCTCAAGTTCAGCTGTGCAACACAAGCCCAGCTCTCTGTAGTTTGATAAAAAGCCATCCTAAAACATCAACAAACCCTCTATACACTGCTCTGAAGGATTAACACAAGGATATATCTTTGTTCACAGAACCCTTTTCAGTCTTGAAAAGGGAATTTCTTACATCAAAAAATAGAGAATTCTTTCATGTCACTGTCAGCTCCGTAGCCCACCTAAAGTTGCATTATTACCACTGACAGAAAGACAGGTATTAACAGCTGGAGAGAAAACAAATGTAGAGCACTGTGGCAAAATTTGAGGAGAAACAGATGTGTGAGCAACGTTGTCTTTGATATTTATTTTAATAGCACTTCTCAAATATGTTCAATATTTATGCAGCCATAGGCTCAGCTTTCACCGGCACATGAGAGCCCGCGCGGTGCATTATTCGCCTCTGCCACCTCTTCTTTTCTTTTCCTCCTTTCTAACTGCCATAAAAACAGCATCTGCAAATCTCTCAGGAAAAGCTGGTTTATTCCTCCTCCCCTCCCCCAGTATAAAATGGATAGAGTTTTTTAGCAGTGGGAGTTCAGTGTGATTAGTATGCTAATATGGGAGAGAGAAAAGGAAATGGAGATGAGAGATACGGTCCTTTAGTGAAGAAAAGCAGGAACAACTGAAAGGAGGATCTCTGCTAATCAATTAACCTACAATGGACCTAATGCCATAAGAAGCTATTGTGCATAAAGGGACAGAATTCTCGGTGACAGATGGCACTTGGGCTCATGATATTACAGGGTTGCTGCTCGAGAGCTTGTTTACCTCCCATACAGGGGTAAGCAATAAAGCAATAAAATTGCTTATTTATTTTAAAGAGAGAAGTTGAAATGTTTATTTACCAAATCAATCAAGGTTTACTAAGGCAGAACAGCCACAATCCTCATGGCCCTAAAATGCTGGATACTTCACTGATTTCAAATAGCAATTATCTATTGCAGTTTCTTGAATCCACTCTGCCTGCAAAGAGACATTTAATTTGCAAATTTTGATGAAAATTGTCATTTTTTTAATTGCCTATTTCACCAATTTGAATTTTAAAACAAACGATTAACTAGAAGCTCATTTTTACTTGCCTTGGGCAAGCCCGGAAAGATATTTGTCAAGACCCAAGCCTGTCTGCTTAGCATTTGAGTTGAGAAATGCACAACTGCCTTCAAGTCAACATTAGCTGTGACAGAAGCAAGACTATTATTTAACAGTAGCTGAAAATGTCAAAAACAAGCGGCATTTGGCATTTTGACAAGACTGTGCTGAAAGAAACTACTTTTTTTTTCCCCCCAACACTCAGTAAACTGTAAAGCAAAACTGTACAATTATCACTTGGCTCTGAGTATGGCTCTGGCTGCTTCCTTTGAACCAGAGGGGAACAGAGCAGGTAGGTCTCCATCACCTGCTTGCAGCCACCTTCAAGGTCCTACCATGGGCCAGACCCTCTGTGGTTCAAACCAACCCACGGTCTGCTACCAGAAACAGAGGCAGCATCGTCTTACAACTCCTGTCAGGCCTCAGGCACACCAACGTGATGAAGACATCTCAAAAGCTAAGGACATACGTAAATGCTTAGAGGTATATGTTTTAGATGTTAACTGGCTGTCAGAATAAGTGCAGGCATTTTTTTTAAAAATGCAGGTATTGCATCTGGGCATTAATCAGTCTTTTTTACTTAGAAATCATAACAAAGAGTCAACTGAATTAATTAAAAATAGTATTGTGTTGAAGAGAAGCCTAATACTGAAGAAGTGCTGGAAAACCAATATCTGAAATACTTTGTTCCCATGGGAAGATTAAATTGGAAGTTACTGTTTTAATCAATAACTAGAAGCAACAGTGCTTATGATCAGCAATATTGTGAACTGTCTCAGGGAAACAGTGCAACAGGCAATAAGATTCCGCTTTCAAGACCTTTAGATACTAGAGTGAGCAGGCCTTAATAATTTAAGAGATGCCAGAATGATGAACACATGTTCGTCTTCATTGCATGCACCAGATACTCTGCACCATTTATCTGAGCTCAAGTAGAATAATTTTCTAGCAGCATTTCCTACCCGTGAAGTCCCTTTAACATCAGTCAACATTAGGTAGAGTATAAAACCCACAAAGATTTGTCTATACAAGTGTCAGTTGCCTGTTTATGCCCTTCCTCAGTGAAGTCTCAGCATGTGCCTCATAGCAGCTGTGCAAGAGAGACATCAGGAGATGTGTTGCCTGGTCCCTTTTCTAGGTCCCATCCCTTAGTAAACTGCTGTGTAGCAGCTACATGACTAACCTCACCACATCCCTCTGAGTTTCATTAGTTACTGTGACCTTAAAAATCACAAACTATCCAGATCTGACAGTTCACTAAAGTATAAGCCGATTCAGATGATGCCAGCAAGCATGTCCTGTTCCCCGTAGCTTTGAAACTTCCCTGAAAATCTGGGGGTTTCTGGTTGCAAATGGGTCCCTTTCCTGTTGCACAGCACCTCTGGTGTTTCCCTTCTGAGACTAGTGGAAGGCAGGAGGAGGCAATACCACAGACAAGAAGAGGCCTTGCCTTTGCACTGACCTTGCATTGGTGCTGGGATGGAAAGGAAGGCACTGGGAACCACCCCTGCTTCAACTAAGCTTATTTTATTTCCTGGGATCAGATTAAGGGACCACATTTGTCAAGCCACAGGCTGTGGGAGCAACACAACCATCCTCTTTTACCCATGAGTTGATCCCAAGTGGTGAGACCCTTCAGGTTTAACATCTCAAGATGCAGTGCAAATTCAGGGAGCTGGGGTTCAAAAAAGCACCCAAAACGGCACGTGGGTCTGAAAAAACAACTCTTCCTCACACCCTCAAGAACAGTCCCACACAGGTTAAGGGTTGAATGCAAAAACAACCCATGATACCTCTCTCTGTCCCCTGGTACTTAAAGGTGATTCTCCTTTATAAATTTACATTAAAAAAAAATAATCAAAAAGCCAGTGTGTGTGTGTACTGTACAAATACCACTGGTATTTGTCTTTGCACTGGACATTTTGACCTGACATCTAAACTGAATTCCCTTTTGTATCCAGCCAGCTTATCAAGTGACCCTGCATTTGCTGCTCTTCACTGTCCCTACGTTCACTCCCTGGATCAGTGCAATGATCAAAGTTTGCAGAACAAACCTGTAAAAAAAACCCAAAAAAAAAAAACATTTCCAGGAACAGGTATATGTCTCACTTTCTACCAGGTTAGTTATTTCTTAACACTGCATTTCTACATTTATTACTTACATAATACTGCATTTCTAACATATCTTATACCACCTATCATCGCAGTGGACACATCACTTCATCGATTCATGTCCTCAAAACATCGGTCTTCGGGATCTTCCCATTCATCTTCTTCAAGCCACTATTCCAGCTGCATTTTTGCTTGATACACTGATTTGAGGAAACTGGTTAGTAAGAGGAGTCTGAAACCACACAAAGCAGTATTATTTCTCTCTCCCCAGCTTAATCAGAGCAGGCATGAATCCAACACAAAGCTTCAGCTGAATTTCCTACAAGCAAAATATTGGACAAAAAGAAAAAAAGCAAGATCGTGGCAAGCATTTATGACAACAAGCTCATCATCAGCCAGCATTTTGTATTTACATTATTATTAATGTGCTCTGCCAGATCTGATTCTCCTGAAGAGCTGATATCCCATATAAAAAGCACACATTGCAAATCACAGGGGATGATGACAGTTTCAATCAGTGCTGAAAGAGGGGAGGGAAAGGCAAAATCTGCAGTGTCCTGCTCTTACTTGTTGCACAATACAGGAATTTTTCTGACCTGTATCACATTAGAAAACAAGTGAGGTCCAAACAATTTCATCCCTTTCAAACACAGTGGGCCAAATTCCCAACCACCATGAAATGCTGCATATCCACTGAAATCAATGGAGTTATGCCAATTCAGCTGAGAACTTGGCTTTGCATGTCAGTTCATTCAGCAATGATTGCACTTGACATGCAGCACAGAACAAGCATTTGTTTTTAAAAAGAAACAGTGGAGTCTTTCAGTGCTGACCCAGCCTATACATAGTCTTGGCTCCAAGAACAGGATTAACTGTCCTTAGCACAGGCTCCTATGTATTTGTGCAAAGGAAGAGTAAGGAGGAGGGAAAAAAGCATATTCTTTGGCACACTGTTGGCATGTCTTGCCACTCGAGATCAGAAATGATGGTCTGTAGAGCAGGGCAACTTTAGTCTTCATTGGAACCTGCAACTGGCACACGCACTTAATGTCCTTACAGGCACTGGGCATCCTTTCACCCCACCTGAACACCAAGGACTCACATCCCTCACTTTACCTCACCATCACCAACCAGTGCCCTGAGCCAGACTACCAGTTTCTCACAAGAGTTCAAAAGGACTGTGTCAAACTCAGCAAGAAGTTGCTAAAGCCGCATTCCCAAAAATTTTCTGAGGGCATAGCTAGGCATCCGTAGCTGCTGAGGAAACAACTGGCACAGCTGGTGTAGAGGAGACAGACAAGCCAAAACACCTTCTGGTGATCATGGCCAATTAAGCAATTGGAGGACATCTGAGATCAGAACAAGTCAATACAAATGCACCTGCAAGACTACCCCTGCCCTTGTTTTGAAACCCATGGTGCAATCAGAATGATCATTTACTGGCCCTTTCTTTTTTGCAACATTATGGAAAATGCTGGAGGTTCTCGCTGTGTAATTTCTCTCTGGTAAATTAAGTTTACCCTGTTCCTCACAGCTTTCTTTTTAGTTCACACATTTTCCCTGCAACTGCATGAAACAAATCTCGCTTTGAAGTTTGAGTACCAAAAAAAGTATTAAATATCGAAATGTTGGTTACAAGGCTACGGAACTAATCAGTGAACAGAAACTGCAAAGTTACATCGTGAATTCAGACAGCGACATATTCATAAATACAGATTTTTCTTTCAACACATATTTAGCCATATTTGCTTAAAAGGCACAATTTCAGGATTTGTACCAGCAAAGTCAAAAAAGGCAGGCATTATGGCTACACCTGTGAACCTTGCCTCTCCGAATGCTCTGCAATGTGTGCACATATATCTGCAGAACTACAGTACAATAGGTCACCTCCTGCAAAGAGGTTTTTAAGTGCAAAAGACAAGGCAAAACTGCTGCCTCTACAGAAAGTAAACCCTGTGAACTTTGATCTGAGGATATTGCAGACTACGTATCCAACACGGATGTGCAGGGCATGCTGGACATAGAACTCTCAACTGGCTTGACCTGGGGAAAATTAGTAGCTGCCCTTTCCCTTTTTATTCCTATATAATACTTCCTGTCTGCTACAGTGCATTGTGAAAGTGTTACAGGAGCTACTGAACTTCTGCGCTTCAGAATTGAAGAGTAAGAAAGCAAAACCTCAAGAAAATACCAAACTACATTTCAACCTGGATTTCGGCTCCAATAAGATCAAAAAATGATGCCTACCTCTTCCCCAGCATAGCTTTTAAGCATTCAAAGCACAGACTCCCAGTAGGCTGCCTGAAAAGCCCAGGCATAAAGTTATCCTTTAATTTGAGAATTTGTCATTTGACTAGGGGGAGGCAATCAGGACAAGGCTCTGGACCATGCTGCTCAAAACATGACAAGACACACCAAAAATCCAAGCTGGCTGCCTGAAGCAATTAAAGGAGTGTTTACTATTCCATGACAGTTAACATGTTGGACTGACCTTTCATTTACCGTTTAGTGCTGAACATTAAGCTGCAAAATTACTCATGCTTTGCATTTAGTACTGGCATCAAAACTAACAGCATTAGATCACTATTCCCACAGCGAGACAGGAGTCCCTCTGCCCAGCTGTGAATGGAGTTTCATAAGCTCTGCATTTGATACTTAATATCACCTCCACAGGTTATAGTTCAACTATTCATAATGCTGCTCCAAAATGTAAAAAGCATATGAAAAATGTTCAGGGTGATGCAGCTGGTGAAATTACATTCCCTCCTTACATACGGGGAAAGATAAAGAGTGAAGACTGGTGTATGCCCACAGGTCCCCGTGGCAGCTCCCAGACAGATGGCAGCAAGGAAGCACAGAAAATAAGAGAGGAAAAGTTTTGTGTTTACTCTCCTCCCAGCTGCTTAGGGCAGCCGTGCTATAAAGAGGCACAAGATGTGCGTCGTGAGAGCCTGGCAGCTCAGCAGTTGGAATAGTCTCTCCGAAATGGGAAACTTTCCATTCATCACCCTCATGTTGGAAGAACGCAGTTTCCACTCCCCAGGGTGATGTTCTCGTGGAGAGGTTGGAGATGAAAGGGAGAGGTTAAGTTTCCAGCAAAACACCTTTGCTTGTTTGCTTTTGGCTGATCTTAGTGTTTACTACCCAAAATTATGGTTATTTCTATCCCTGGCTGCAATTTGCCTGGTCAGACATTTGGCACGCCCAGGATGCTGCATTTTGACAGCAGAGTTAGGAATTTTGGGTCACAGGCTGCCAACACAAACAGAGGATTTCTCCATTCACCCACTGCACTCCTTCCAACTCTTAGCTGTGGTTCTGCAGTGGGACTGCATCTCAAACCCCCATGAACCGCTCTTCCCACCCCTTCCTCACCTCTGCCTCGATACTTTTCCATTACACATTTCCAAACCTCTATTTGTCACATCTTTTTTGAGACAGAGTGATGGGCACAATGAATGGAGCCTGTGAATACCAGAATAGCATTCACTTCATATCCAGACCAAAACATTAATAAATACAAATATATTAAGAGCTTCTCTGCCATTTGTGGTTGGGTTTTTTTCATATTCACAGCTATTTATCTAAATCTCTATTTTCTGTATTGCAAGTGAAGTTATCTGATTTATTCCCCCACTGCAAATTCAAAAGGGCAGATTTTCCAAGGCTGCTCAGCATGCTAATTAAGATAGAATCACAGCCGATTTGATCTTGCCTGCTTCTTTTTCAGTATTTCTAGACAGCTGTGCCAATACGCCAGAGAAATGGTCAAAGTTATTACGAGATTGCTGATAGAAGGCAATTCAGCATATTTTAAAAATCATTGTAATTTCTTAAAGAAAGAAGAAACCTATCAATCAAGGTTGCAATTGTATTTAATGCACATTTTGCTTTTAACAGCAATTTGCCAGTTTAAACAGCATAGAATTACAACGCTTAATTGGTGAAGAGGTTATAGTGCTTATAAAGTTGTATCTAAAATATACCTTATTCATTCTCTATTGAACAACATTTTTTAAGAGACTAATGTTATAATGACATGCTATACAGCAGCAGCATGTTCCCACCACTAAAGTTAAGGCCATGTCAGTATTCTCATCATGAACCTTTTCCAGGGTTTGAACACATCAGCCATAAAATTACAGCGCAGTTTGAAACAACAGGACACCCACAATGTGATCCTGTATTGACGTTAGTCAAGTAAGAATAAAACCAGTAAGACACGTATAATAAAGGACTCCACCCAAATTTATTTTGGATGATTGCTGCCTTTGCACAACATGCTTAAAATTTCCAAAATGAAATTTAAAAGTTAGCGGAGAGCACAGTCTAACCAGGTTTAGCTGAATCTGAGTGCAAAGTGCCATAAAGTAGGTGCCACAGATGCACAATAACCACTTCTCACATACTGCACATTTTAACATACACAAGGCTGCTTCTGTTTAAGTATTGAGACTGGCAGGTACCAGCAGTTCTACCACCAAGTGAATAATAAAAGCAACTCCTCTCCAGTTGAATACACTCACTGGTCATAATGAAACTACATTGTTTACCAAGTCAGCACACTGGCTACTGAGGTACCATGTTTCTCTGCAGTTAGGATAAGAAGTATCTGAATTTTTATGCCACTCATGCCCTGATAACTCAAAAGGGCTTCATCATGCTGCCCACCAAGCTGAAGGAATTTGCTGAAGTAGAAGGTGGATGAGGTGAAATACTCAAAGAAAGACACCCAACTTCTTCAGCAAATCACCAGAGCCTGACTAAAGAAATTTAACCTTCACTCATGTCCACTTTCTTGGTTTTATTAATAAAATGCTTCTTCTTGCCTTAAGAATGGTTTGATTTAGAGAAAATCTCTAGTCAGGGATCTACTTAAACATGTTCTACCTCTGTTTAAAGCAAAGCACTTCTGTACATGCTTTCCTAAAACATTACCCCTTGACAACGGCTGTAGGTGCTGAACTGCCATGGAATCATGAGAACCTGCTGACACTTTGTGGAGCTACAGAACCAAGCTCTTTACACCTCACTTGCTTTTAATTTTTACCATTCCCTATTCAAGAAATTTTCCATTTGTGACCATTCCATACTTTTCAGACTTGGAGGTAAAGCAGATAGGACTGAAAAAGAGTTGCCTAGTTCAAGCTTTGTGTACAGCACATTCACACACTGATTATGAACACTCGCCTAAACCCCTATTTGTTCTTTGGACCAACTCCAGCCTCCCTAGGTGACTGTAACATATCTTATAAACCTTTCATGGAAGACTTAAAAAATAGTACTTCAAGACAATAAAGGAAAACAAATACATTAAAACATCATTAACAAAGACAGAAGGGGAAAACAAAGTGGAGACATCCCATGCCAACTTCACTGCAGGCACAGGTTAGCAATGTCCTCTTGAAGTCTGCTTTCTGCCTTCTTGCGTAAGTTCTTTTATCTCATGGTCTTTAAAGGGAGCTGCAAAGCCAAGAGGAAATTCCATGTATGCCCCCAAATATGGGTCACAAACTAAAATCCTTCTTAAGAAGGGAACTGATTAGCACAAAGCCTATTTCAGCTTGCAGTCTTACCAGGTTTTCTGTGCACAGGTAGCTGTAAAACAGGGGTAACAGCATTGCCTTACCCCAGAAAACTGCTTTAAGAACAAATGCATTTATGGTTGCCCGGACACAGTCACAGGAACAAGGGCTGCATCGGAACCTAAAATACAGTCTAGCCTCCTCCTGCTGATCCCTGCCAACAGAGCAGGTGGTAGGCAAGGACTATGAGGAGTAACATTGGTAATGGAGGGATTTATGACACTATATGGTAGTGGCTGATTTACCTCAGCAGAATTAAGTTTTGCAATAAAAACTCCCTAAATTTTTTTGTCCTATCAACGCAAGTCATCTTAAACAACTGTACAAGAATGACCTGAACTGTATCACTGTGTGCACACAAGTAGTTTCAGAATTTGTCCACATCTAATGATGGTTCACACAAGTTCATATACAAACATGTATACTGGTTGTACCAGGGAAAAAATAGCAAATAATTTCCAGACTCTGTTTCCATTTCCGTATTCTGTGATACCGGGCACGTACCACAGACCAATGAAATGCTATGGCAATAACCCATGCAAGCTGTATCATTCCCTCACTTGTAATGTGAGGAAGAATGATACACTGTGTTAATAGACAGAAGTCAGTTACTTATTGCATCAAAGCTCATGTGTAATCCATAAATTTCATACAGATACTACGGGCTATCATCATGGAAAGCGATCTTCATTCCTAAATTTGAACCCCCTGTTCACTGGCTGTTAAGAACAAATTCCTCAAAACTTTCAAGACAAAGTGAAGCAAGAAGTTTCAGCTACAGAAACGTAGTGCAAAGGTTCAGTTTGGCACTGCAACATTATGGACAAACAGGAGTTTATGGTAAACTGTTTAGATTTGGAGAAAAGAATCCTATAATTGAACCAATATTGTCAAATGTATTGCATACTATTGTAACTTCACAGTAATCAAAATCAGACATCAAGGTTGCTATAGAAGCAGCAATCACAGATTGCAGTAAAGTATACCACTCAAGGGAAAAAAATTGCATTTTGGCAATTTCATAGTCAAGTGTTCCTTATGCTCCTCCAGCAGTCATTTGTTAGACATTTTCCTGTTTAAAAGGTGCATATTATTTCCTCTCAGTCCTCGTGAGACTTCTCTGCAATGACTTTGCATTCATACTGAAAAACAGAAGTTGATATAATAATATTAATTTACATACATCATGAAAAATACTTATGATAATGATTTTTCTACAAAATAGGTAATAAAACAGTTATTCTTAAACTTCACCCAGAAAAGTTTGGTTTCCCCAAGTTCTGTGCATACACTGGGGGCTGCAATTTCTGTCTCCCTGAGCAGCAGAAAGAGCAGCTCAGACTTAGGGGATGGCCTGACTTTCCCCCAAACACAGGAGCTTTTACTTAGCTCCTGCTCCTTTCAGGACCTAAATGTAACAGAGTGTACCAGCAAAGCACAGGCTGTGCTCCAAATAACAGTACAAGAATGATTACTGATTTCTACTTCACTGCACACCCATGAGGCAAATAGCTGCTTGGTATATATGGGGGAGGAAATGACATGTACAATTAAACTCTTACTAGAAGACAATTAACCCCCTGCCCTCCAAACTCACCATTGCCAGTTGCCTGCCAATATTGCCCATAGTTATTCCACCAGCAAAAAATATACATGGCAACCAGGAACGAACATAGAGGAAATCTGGAGATGTGTATCTGGAAAAGAACACACATTTCTGAGCTCAACACTGAGAAAAACAGAGAGTCTGCCAATCAGGAGGCAAATTCACAGATAGGAGAACATTTCAACTCAAAAAAATACGTATTACAGAAATTTCTTTACTTGCAGAAAACAACAAAGGTTTCTTATTGATTATAGCTGCATTTGCTCAACTGAAAAAAGCATGTTACATTGTTGGTAAGGTAACAATTTTATTTCAATTAGCAACTTCCTACTAGATTTCTCACACATGTAACAGCTTTTATAAGCAGTCCAATTTATGTTATGCTCAAAATCAGGTGCTGACAGCCTTGGAAATCATGTGAGATCACACCCTTTCAGTTATTCTATGTACAGCTTCAGAACACTATAATTTAACCTTAAGGGAGTAAATACTTACTGATAAACTCCATTGTAGACCAGAAGTTGTGATACCAACGTGGCCAGGAAAGCAATTCCCACTCCAAGACCAAAGCCACTTCGTGACCTATCAAATGTCCACCACAGTCCAATCGACAGGGCTGCTAACGTGAGAGACAACTGGATATTGTTGGCAAAATCCACCTTCTGTGTTGGTTGTTAAGGATGAGCTTGAAAATACCATGTACAAGTATAAAGCAATGTTTTTCATTCTGTTTACCATATTTTGGCACAACAGAAAAAATACCATTAAAAAATACATTACCTGTGTCAACTCTCACACAGCTATGGGTGTGAGGAAATAAGCCTTGTAATTGTTGTTAATATATCAGGAAACTAAAAGCTTATGACATTTCTTCAAATTTCAGGATCTGGGCACTGTACAAGAGTGAAGAGACTCTAAACCCACCAGAGAATGCAAGCACTTTATACAGACACACAATGTATGTGTTACTGTTCAGAGTAAGGACATCTCATCCTCACCTCATTCTTTGTAACACTAGATATGAAAACTTAAATCTACCATTAGACTTCTCCAGGTGACAGGGATTTACCAAAAAAAGGTATTTATCACTCTTAATGAATTCAAATTTGTTTCATTTACATGATACTTTACATTCTGCTCAACATTAAAGTGTTAATGTTTTCTATAAAACAAAATGTAAATATTATTGGAAAGTATTCATGTAAATCAACATCAAAAGTCAGTTTTGTCAACTCTGTGACAGAAATGTGAAGTCACTCCAGATATCTGTGTAGTGTTTCACATCCTTCAAAATGTTTTGGAAACACTAACTCATCCTCTGTACTCATCTCCTGTCCAAAAGAGATAATTAAAAAGGAGGCTGTCAAATTACATAAGTCTGAAAGCAATTTTATGGGATGACAATATAAAAACCACTGTTTTATTTTCTCACAAAAATTTGGAGAGAAACCTAGAGGAAATGAGAAAGAAGCTTGACGAACTGTAATAATTACAGGATAAAAATCAATAACATCAGAAAAAATGCTGAATGAGACCCAAACCCTCACCAAATATGACAACATGCAGAACTGGCAAGGGCTGAAGAGAAAGCAGTCTGGGGAGCTGTCAAGGAGCAAATACAGACAGTACATTACTGATGTCCTGGAAAAGAGTAACAGCTGTTAAGAGAATTGCAGAAGGTTTGCTGTAAGTAATCAGACCCAAGCAGAGAGAAGCTGGCAATTCTCTTGCATTTCTTAAAAGCAGAAAAGTTGCACATGCTCCCCCAAGAGGTACAGGCCACGCCAGTGAGAACCACAGCATGAGACTAGTGCACCTTTGGCATGGAGAGTGAGGCTTGTGAGGGTCAGTGGGAGTGGCTCGATGCCTTGGCAGCTCCAGCTCACCCAGCCATACTGGATAGCAGTGGGTGGGAACAAAACCAAACAACAACAAAACCCCTTCTGAGGGCCACCTCAGTGGGAATTCAGCTTGTTCTCCCATCTTTCAGTTCATTTGCCTTCTTTTCCTGAGAATGAGGAGATTCAGTAGCAGGTAATAAGAATTTCTTAGCACCATTTTTGTGAACTGTGTTGGAGTTGACAGTGAGAGAGAGAAGCGTCTCAGAAATTATCCATTTCCTTTCTGATTACAAGACCCCAATTTTCACAAACAGATCCTGATTTTAGCTGACAGAGAAGGCATTAGGCATGACCACATAGAACCTCACAGCACTGCCAGTAAGGTGCATCAGTCCATGAGAAAAGCACCCTGTCACTCAGTGTATCCCCAGCTGCTTCAGAAGGAAGCAACACCAGGTTTGAGCACACTTGTGTGAGGATGTATTTGAGCAGCTACACAATTAGGAGTATAATGTACTGCAATATGCTGACTAACTTCTAATTGCTCTTACCAAATGACAACAGGAATAAGAACTACTCTCTTGGCACCAAGGAAAGCATCATTTGCAGAAGGGGTTAACAGCACTCCCTTGAGTTTTATAGTCCTGGGTATTCCTGGTCCTGAGTCTTCCCCATTCTCTGCAAGTGCATGTGCTTCACTGATGCCCTCACGACTGGGATTCAACCTCTTACTACAGTGTTAAAAGGACATCAACTTGGAAGGTCTTAGAGCACTTTTCTGTAATACTTATCACATGAATAGTTTCCCACACTTACTTTAATTATTCAAAGAAAATAAAGACTCTAAGTAAGACAAAGCCCAGCACTGAGACACTTCTAATGATAAGATTTTTCAGAGAAAAAAAACGTGAGACTTATGGCCTCCAGTACTGCTACAAGTTTGACATTAACATATATTCTGCATTTTCCTTGCAAAAATTCTGCATGTTGTATGTTTAACAACAATTCAAGGCTGATTGTGTGAGGTTTTTTTACATGGAAAGCCATTTGTTATCACCAATATCATTTGAACATAGGATACAGCGCTGGCATGATTTATTCCCACAAAGACTGCTACACATCGCATTACACTGGACCATTCTCTCTTGAACTTATGTGGCTCTCCCAGATGTCTGTCCATGCAGGGGTACAATAACCCAATCACAGCTGCGGAGACAGGAAAGAAAAAAGGCCCAGAAGCTAAAGTACTGGCAACATTTAACTAAAATAAGACTACCTCGACTTTGACAATTATAGTCACTACTAAAACAGATCCTTTAAGGATAAATAGCACAAAAGAACACAATGTAAATGAAGAGGAATCTCAAAGAATTGTTTAAAAAAAGCCCTGTAAAACTTCAGCGGCATCTTCAACTACTGCAGCAGTGACGTGGCAGAAGCAGCAATGCAGAGACAATTCCAGTAGGGGCAGAGGATGACAGAGCTCTCCCCCACACCAAAATCTGCACTGTAGTTCAGAAAGAGCAGTAATAGCCTGCAGGGGGACACTTTGGAAGATCTCACATATCAAACATACATGTTTAAATAACTGCAAAACAAACACACCATAGTACGAGGAGAGTGTGGCATTTTGTTTTTCCTTTTATTGTTGTTACAATCCAGTTTTGTTTGGATAATGTTTTTCTCTTCTTCAATGCTACTATCAAGCTCACCAGAACAGAGAAAGCCAAGAGCCTACAGTAGCTGTTGAATACAGAAAACAAACAGGACTTCCCCAGGGCCCCAGGGAACTGCGATGCTCTTTCAGTGTTTCTTTATAAACGTGTTCTCTACTGCAACTGCAGCTAAAGAGACTGTTACCAACCCCACTGAGGAGTAACAATGGTGCCTAATGTTAGACTGGTGCCGCAGGAGCACAGCAGAGCCTGAGCCATCCGTACAGGCTCCAGTGCACCCAGTCCAGCATGCTGCTGGGGGGAACATCACAAACGCTCTTTATTTTTCCACAGAGGAAACTGATCTCCAGGATTTGGGAAAATAAATCATCAGTAAAACCAGTGCGGAAAAAAAAACCCTCCCTGAGCAATTTTCTTGCCAAAGGCCTTGGGCCAAATTCATGACTAATAACGGTGATGGATGAAAGGACTTCTCTGAATGCAGCCTTGATCACCACTGATTATAAATATGCAAAACACCTTTATTCTGTTCATAATAATAAACCATACTGCAGAGAAATGTTCATGTCAATTCCAGGAAGGCTGTGCAAGTACAAATGGTAAGAAAATGGGTGAATTATCAGCATTTACCACAGAGGTTCCCTGTATGTATGCTAGCAGAGAAGATAAGGAAAGAAAATAGAAAAGACTGGTACTGAAAAAGAAAGAATCTGAACACCTCAACAGGGGTGACTCCTGCTGGGAAAAGCCAATTAAGGCTGTAATATCTTTAAATCAGGTTGCTTAAAATCAAGCAGTGCAATTGCCTAGCAGGTGAGTGACTACACTTTACAAGCCATATCCAGTCTTTCCACCACAACTACCAGCCCATCAGATCCAGAAAGGCCCACCAACTTCTTATGACATGATGGGAAGAGCTACCCTTCACAAGTTCCCACTTACAGCTGCAGTGTCCTCAGATGACCCAAGAGAGCACAAAGTGCAGACTGATGCAAGCAGCTGATGGTTCAAACATTGCAGTAAACACTGCAAACGTCATGCATTGCTGCTGCTGCAAGTTGGGGCTCTCTCATTTCAACCCCCATTACTCCATATATAAAAGATCAAACCTTTACCAGAAATACTTGTTAAGAGAACCAGTTTAAAGTGTAACAGAAAAATGCAGAAAATGCAGGATATGAACCAAAACCTAACTGACAATCTTGGCAAGACAACAGGAAGAGGACTAAGACAACTAGCAGATAAAGCAGGTACGTAACTGCCACCACAACATGCCAAACGCATTTCCACTGGAGAACACAACTGATGTATTCAGTGAGCTGTTTGCAAGGTTTCCTTTCAAATGAAGCTCCTCTATGACATGTGGGGTGTAGTATTTCAAGGTGGTATTAAAAAACCAGCAATTAAGACTACTAGGAAAAAACCAGGCTTAAATATTACCATTAGCAAAACAGTGATGCCATCTTGAAAACAAGTTTATTGACTCACATGAATACCCAGGATCAAGAGCTTCTCAATCTTATTAAAACTGACCTCTAGGAAGATACTATCTGCCACTAACAGTTTCAGCAAAGCAGAATCCTCCAGTACTGCCTGCTAAGAATACTCCCTTAGAAAAGCATGAAACTGACCCACAGGATCAGTGATTTTCAGTGCCAAGTAGAAAGACAAACTCTATCATGCTTGTAACACGGACTATGGCTCGATACCTGAAAGAAGTGGGAAAAGGGATATATATTTCTTACTACCAGCAGTGGACATCTCACTTAAACGAGCTAAACATGTAAAAGCCTCAACTCCCTGCGAGGTCATGGGAGAAATGGAGCATGTTCACTTCATCTGAGGTGCTCTGTTCTGCACTGTGCCTCTACAGCTGTGAGCTGCATGCCTGGCCTCAGCTCCGGAGACGTATCAGGGATACCCATCCTATGGAGCTAAAGCCTTACCTCCAAATGGAATGAGGAATAAATAGAAAACTGCACCAAAAAATGGAGTATTTCTCAGCATGGTTTGCTGTGCTCAACTAAGGCACTGCGTGCTGCACAGTCTGACACTGCCAGGGTATTTTGAAGGGCTGTCTGAGAGCACTCTCCTGCAACCCAGCCTCCAGGTTACATGGAGCACCACCTTCTCCAGTCTGTTAAACTTGCACTCTACCCCAGCCAAAAAAGCAAAGGCTGTGCTCTGCTAACAATAGTACAGTAAAACAAGGTAGCAGAACAACAATTTCTGGACACATGCATATTTGTGTATACACAGGGAGATCAGAACGACAGTAAACAGCTCAAAAAGGGTAGTGATGATAGGAGGGAAATTTGTATCTTCCCTGCCTTTCATATAGTTTTTTACAACTATCTAACTACCACTCTACTTTTTCATCACCATACCAGGCACACACACGTGACTGAACTTACCTGATGCTGTGCCACAGCAAGGTGGTACCCACCAAGCTGAGGAGAAGATGCTTGTGATCACATCAGGGGGGAAGAGAGTAACATTTCTCTGGATCTGAAGCAAGTTTAATACTAATGCAAGGAATACGCCAATGAAAAACAGCACTATACCACGAATTACCAAATTCATGCCACGACTGGTTACAGACGAAATATACGGGCCACACTTTTTTGGTAAGGTTGGCATTGCATCATTTTCTGCCATGACTTCTTGAGGCTAACTGAGGAGGATTCACTTGCAATTGGTATTTTGACTCTCTTCAATTAGGAGACACCCAAACCCTGAAAAATAACAAAAAGGGTGAAAATGCAGATATAAGAAACATTACATATATTTCTCTTAAATTACTTGGAGATTGGGTTAAAGCAATATCTGTTTTGTTTTTAATATTCTGAGGAGGCAATTAGTCATTTCAGAGCAGAAACAACTGCAGCTGCAAAAATGCCTTACAAAGAAAACAGGTTTTACAAAGAGCTTTTTCTATTAGGAGACAGAGGAGGAAACATGTGGTATGGGACAGCTAGGAATGTGAAACCACAGCAAGGAGGTGACGAAATGAACCTGGTATCAGATGGAAGAAAGGCTTGCTTTGTAGCAGCAATAAACTTTTTCTCCCCTCCTTCAAGCAACAACTGGAGATTATGTAATGCAACAGCATTACACAGTAGTAAAACATATTACTGTAAACACAGCCCTTAATCCTAAATCAGCCATGGAGTTTCATAGGTCTCTTCTTGAAGAGATGCCAGAAAACACTTCTCAACTAGAAAGTGAAATCTGAGAAATAATTTTCAGGGTGGAGTCAGAATTTCAACAATCCTGCAGAGTGCTCACATTTTGTAACCCCTGGGAAGAGCAAACAGTCAGCAAACCAGAGCAGTAATCTCAACACACAAAAATATTTACCAAAGAAATACACTTTCGATGTACATTACTATGAACTCTAATTGTAACCAGGCACAAAAGCACCTGAGGGTGAAGGGAAAAGGAGCTCCGCCTGCCCATGCAGTAGGCAGGGTCTGTGAGTAACTGCAGGCACTACAGGAATGGCAGAGTTCCCATCCCAACCCCTCTCTTTAAAAAAAAACCTGTCCATCAAGAGTCTTGTTATACATAGATTCAGTGCCACATTCATGTATAACAACGATTTTGATGGACAGCTTAGCCACCTGGAACTTCAGAAAAAAAGCCTTGACATTGTTTTTAAATTTGAAACTGCCAAGTGGTGGCGGCTTCTGTTAATTCTTATTTATGGCACACGGGGAACCAAACCAGAACATCCATCCGCTTTTTCCCCCAGCTCCAGCAGATCCAGAGAAGCTCTCTGAAGATGCAGCAGCAGAGCAGAGGACACAGCATTCACTTTTGCTGATTGAAAGCCAAAAAGGAAGCTAAAAATATCCAGGCTAGTTAAGATACTCCAGGTAACTGCACAGAAGATGCAATGCCACACCATAGCATCCTCCATCAGACAGAAAAGGTTCCAACAGGCAATTAAAAAAAGAAAAAAAAAGTTCTGACCACATGCAACTTCCCACTGTCAATTTGGGAAGGCAGCAGTGTCTTTCTAAGAACACAAGATCTCTTTGGCACAGCTGATTCTCCATGTTACTCGTAATAATGAACACATCTTAGGGGGACAGAGGACAACCAAGGTGTCTAGCTCCTCAGTCTGCTTCCTAACTCACACTGCCAGCCTTGATGTCTGCATCAAGGCTGGCACAGGCGCTGCACCACACTTCCCTCAAGCAAAAAGGAGGTGCTCCAGAATTTTTTTCCCTCCTCCAGCATGGTTTGAATGCTCCGATAAGCGGAGCTTGCATAATAGGTGTAGCCTCCAGGAAAGAAAGCAGGGAATTACAAATACATCACTATTTCAGCTGAGTGTCTCCCGTGCCCCTGAGGCCTTTGCCCACCAGGTGATTACAAGAATTCTCAGAATTTATAGGAGTCCTTTCAATATAAGGCATTGGAGGCTGTAGGTCCCAATTAAAAACTCTAGAATTCAAACTGTTATGTCCCTTCTTAGCTTTAGCTTGCCCAGGAAAACAAGTTAAACTCTTGATTCTCCACTTCTATCACCATCCCAACAGCTCTTGGCACTCCCTCAAATCTGCACATCTCTTTTTTTTAAATGTATGACCACAGCTGATGCACAAGAAAGTTCACACTTTTGTGTCCCTCTTTAAATGAGTAATTTTGCAGCACACAGGTTTCTGTTTTCAGTCATTAAGTGGTTTGCTCATGCCCCATGATCTATTACTACATTCAAGTCTCTCTTCTTTCGTGTTACTTAAGTCCTTGTCCTCTGGTAGCAGCTCCAAACCTTGCATGCTTATTTCAGTCCGTAGGTGTTATATGCTCTGACACTCAACATGATTCCATTTTTCCTATACAATCTCTCAGTCCTCTTTGGCCCTGCAAATGATTCCTAGCAAGCATCATTACTGCATCCTATTTTGTGCACCAAGGTCATCAACCACAACAGAACCATGGAATGCCTAGTTTCAACCCCAAATACTTAGAGAGATCAGCCCAAGTCCCCAGACTTTGATGAAATCTATTAATGATTTCCCCACAGCAATCATTTTCCCATTTTATACTATCTCTTGATATCTCTCCCTGACAAGACTTTACTTTTTGTAATTCTTCAACTACAGGAATCTTCAACCTGATTGAGTCATCAACTGTCCCACATGGCAATACTGATGTAAACACCAATCAGATCTTACTTTTTTTTTCTGGAAATGCTGATGATCAAATAAAAGCCCAATTTTAGTCTGGCATAAACCAGTTTCAGACTAGGAAACCTGCATTTATCTGATTTCCTTTTATTTGACAATCAGCAAATATATATTTATATGTGAAGCCTTAGCAAAATGTAACAGGGCTTTGCTGCTCAAGGAAATCACTTACTGCTCTTATACAACCACTGCAGCTGCAAATTATACAGGGCACCCGCAACACATTTTTACTACCAGGTAAACAGCCTGACCACAGCAAGGGCATCTGAGTGGGTACACATTGGTAGATGTTTGTAAGAAGTAATTCAAGGTCCTAAGGTAGCAGTAGTTTTCACCTGCTGGTTTCTCACCCTACACATATCATTCCTATTTGTTTTATCCCAGTTTTCAGATTTTCCACTGACCCTGAAGCCTTCTGGCCTGCCACAGAGCAACAGGGGAATGGAGCAAGGTGACCAACAGTCATGAAAATCTCTTCAGAGCCTCGGACAGATGCTCTGGCACACCAAATATGTTCACTACCACCACCTTTCACGAAAATTAATTAAGATCTCTAAAGACAACATCACCTCCTTCTCCTGCACTGGGAGGCTACTGTGCCCGCAGACAGAGGAGACAGTGTCTCCTTTTAAGCCTTATTTTCGTACTTTATTTTATTCCCATCCCTCTCAGATGGGAACAGACCACATATTGAACCAACAGGACTCCTTGATCTCTTGGGAAGCTCATTCTCAGCAGCAGCACCACACCGAGGGGTGCAGGCTTGGCCCTGCCAGAGCCTCGGGTGCTTCCCTCCTCGCTGGCACATGGATTCATCATCCCAAACTTTCCAGCACACCCTGCGCGACCTGCCCGGCGGTGCCTGGCGCTGCACAGGGAGTTAACAAGTAAATTACCGCCCCGGACATTTTCGAAACATTTCAGTCACTCGGCTGGCTGCTAATGAGGGGATCCGTCCTGCAAGCGCTGCCCAGCGCTCTGCAAGAGCACCAGCGGAGCCTCCCAGCCCGACACTGCTCACACACACACAGACAGACACACACAAACACAGACACACTCATACACAGACACACAGGGCGGGCACGTCGCGGGGCCGACAGAGAGGACTGATTTAAGCCACCCCACGCAGGAGATGGCAAGGAACCTTCTGCGGAAAGAAAACTACCCCCTCCTCCGGGCTGGAGGCCCTGCCGGAGCCCCGGTCCGGGGCAGCCCCGCCGGCCTGGCCTGTGCCCTGTGCCCTGCCCCGGCACGGCACTGCACGGCCCGCAGGCAAGGCAAGGCAAGGCACGGCAGGGCAGGGGAAGGCAGGCCCGCTGCCCACTCCGCTAACCCAGCCCAACCCGGCCTGGTCCCCCCTGCCCGGTCCCCCCAGCCCGGCCCGTCCCCTCCGCAGCCCCGGCACTCACTCAGCCTCCGCCATCTTCCCCCAGGCCCCGCCCCGCGCAGCCTCCGCAGCGCCCGCCGGGCCCGCGGCCAGATGGGATGAGGGAGGGCGCCGGGCCGTGAGGGGGCCGTGGGTCTGTACAGCCATATATCGCTGTGTCCATGCATCCATATATCCCTGTGTCTGTGCATCCGTACATCCCTGTGTCCGTGCATCCATACATCCCTGTGTCCGTGCATCCATGCATCCATACATTCACACATCCACACATCCCCACATCCCCATAACCACACATCCAAGCCGTGGGTCACTTCCAACTCAGGATATTCTGTGATTCTGTGATGGGCTGGAGAAGGTTGGACGGAGACCTCGGCAAGTTTCCAATGTCTAGAAGTGGGATACAGGGAGCTGGAGAGGGACTGTTCATCAGGAGCTGCAATGACAGAACAAGGAGTAATGGGTACAAATTGAGAGGGGAAATTCAGGTTGGATATTGGGAAGGAGTTCTTTACTTCGAGGATGCCCTGGCACAGGTTGCCCAGGGAGGCTGTGGATGCCCCAACCCTGGCAGTGTTCAAGGCCATGTTGGACGAGGCCCTGAGCAACCCGGTCTAGTGGGAGGTGTCCCTGCCTGTGGGAGTAGATGATCTTTATGGTCATTTTCAACCGCTTAACATTCTATGATAGTATAATTACAGAAAAAAATAGATGGAGAGTGTAAATGATTGCTGGATCTCTAAACACGTAGTAGTTGTATATGTAGTCAGGTAAAGATTTATATAGCTTAAGGTTCAGTCCTTACACCCATCTGGTTATCCTAGAAGGAACAGTGTCCTGTTGCACAAAAATGGAAGGAACATGATGAAAAAGCATATGAAAACATATCTGAATTGGAAATTGCCAAAAGAAATACATTGCAGAATAGCTTTGCAGACAAAGGAGACAGAGATATGACCTGCAGAGAAATGTCACTTGCTCTGACTTTGACTGAAATATCATGGGAGAATCACCTCTTTTGAAAAGCAATGCAGAATTTTTCCGTTGCGTTGGCTACAGAACAAGTCGATACAGAATGTTCTAGACTTCGTTTTGGGACATCAGTATTACTCTGGATAAGATAAATCAGTCAATGAAAAGCTCGAGAAAGTTCACACAAAGCAGAAGAGCAACCACATACCTGTAGGAAAGGTAGAATTGCTCTCATGTCCGTAACAGTGGCTTTTAAAAAGCTGCATTTTGCAAAGGCCTTCAGAGCTGCCTGATACACTGGTTCAGTGAGCCAAGGCCAGCTGGCTTGACTGGAGGTGTGTCCGTAGCAGTACAATAAAGGAAGGGTGAAAAACAATGGATAGATGGATGCATGGATGGATGGATGGGTGGGTGAGAAAAAGAGAAAGAAAATACGACGGTAGAAAAGCATAACATGAGTCTTTGTGTGGTAATCTATAATGAAGTGATCAGATATTTCTAGAACTCTAGAACTAAGGAAAAGTTACATGTGTATGACAAGAAAAAGCTTTCTGTAGAAGTCTGGAGCCAATTCCTGGTAGGGCTTCCAGAATTTATATATAAAGGACAACATCAGGCTGAAGTTGTTCTTTCCCAAGGCCTGCCTTTACTGTGTTGAGCAGTGGGACAACGACAGAGTGCATTCAGTGTAAGACCATCTGGGTAGGAGCCTTGTTCCCAGGGATTAGGCCAGGCTTTCTTCCTGTTAGGTATATGAATGAATGCCTGTGGAGCTCTTCAAGCACAGTCTGCAGATCCCAAGTATCTATGGCATCCTTGTAGCAGGAGTTCTGCAGAAGCCTCTTTGTGAGCTGTGCTGAAGCATGGCCAATGACCAACAGCAGTTTCCCAACAAGGAATGCCTGTCCCTTCCTCATCTCATATTCCAGACAACTATATCAAGTATTGTAAAAAAAAAAGTAAACAATAGATTTTTCTTTATCAAATTATTCTTCAGGAATATAAATCTCCTTCAAAGCATTCTTGGAAGTTTTGCATGCATACGGAAGACTTCTGGAAGGCCAAAAGGAAGAATTAAAGAGCTGAGCACATTTTCCATAAATGTGTTTTATCTCACCAGCTGAGGATGCTGTCTTGTCTTTTACTACGTGCAGAAGAAGGCGTAGCAGGCACCTGGGTTAGCACACAGCTGGTCACAGGCAGGGATCAGCATAGCTGACAAGGCTTGCTGCACATGGGGAGCTCGTTAGACACAGGGAGGCAGCATGCTGTGAAGTAGTCTGGGGTCTTGGCAAGAGCATCAAAAGTAGTGGACAAGTTCTATAAAAGTGATTTTCCAATACCGTTGGCATTTTAGAGAGGAAAGGAAAAAGAGACAGAAGCAATGTGAAACCATGAGATCACATGTATTATTATGTGTGAAAAGGGCTTGTGCTTATCTCAGGTTAGCAACAAGATACACAATTTTCGGGCTGACATCAAAGGCATTTTTGTTTATTTATCCACTGCAAAAGGTGCTGAGTTGTCAGCTCCAGAGGCTAAAGTCCTTTATTTACGTACTGAAAGGTGCTGCATGGACTAATGCAATCTGGGTTTTCCTGTATCACTCTGCCAGCGTGGCTCAGCCCTGATCTAGTTTCCATACTCATTCAGTGCTTGCTAAAAGACTTACCTAGGGAGTAAACACTGCCAGCCATGGCTGTGGTTTTTGAGATATGGACTCCAGCCCAGTCAGGACTTTGCCAAGATAACCTCATTGCATCACATGCCAAAGAGCCACAAACAGCTGTAGCATTGAAGGACTGTGACATTTAAATAAGATACTGAAAATGCAAAGTAATAATTATCATTATAGAATACATCAAAATATGTGATTTAGAAATTAAAGACTTCCTACCATCCTTTTACAATGCCATACAACATCTAGATTCAAAAGACAGACTAAATAGCTGGACACTGAGCTTCAGTGGGTGTATTTTTTCAGTGATAAATTCTGGTGACAAGCAAGGACAGTATGGAGCCTGGAGGTACGTGGAGAATGTATCCGAATGCATTCTGGCCCTGAGAGTATGGACATCTGTCATAAGTGTGTCACTTGCTGAGAGTCAAAATAAGGTCAGTGCAGATGAGTAAGTATATGCAAAAAGGGCAGCGAGGAAATTCATGTCAAATCAAGCTCCCCTTCCCCTTCTCTTCCTCTTCCCCTTCCCTTCCCTTCCCCCCTACCTTCCCCCCTGCCTCCCGCTTTTCCCTCTCCTGTCCTTCATTCCCTTTGTGGAATCTCAGATCCATAAGAAAGGAATAGATTTTAGCAACTGCATTGGAAAACTTCAGCCCAGTATCCCAGGGCTTACCATGTACTCATTAGTAGGTAATCTCAATGCCAATTGCGTTGTATAATACTGTTGACTGAATTTGTTTCAATTGACATTATATTTGTAGAGATACAGACTTTATGCCTACAGAGAATATCCATATTAAATTATTTTGAGATAGGACAATAACCCAGCGCTATTTTGCCCTTCACTGTACAAAGGCAGAGTGGGAACCTCTCAGACACATCATGGGATTCTTGGGGTTGCCCTATGCAGGGCCAGGAACTGGACTCAGTGACCCTTGTGGGTCCCTTCCAGCTCAGGATATTCTGTGATTCTATGACCCAGGCTACTTCTGCAGAGTTTACAGTCCAAATAGAACAGCAGATTCCTCTGCAGGTGGTAGAAAGAAATAGCACACCCGGAGAGATCCTTCTGTTCATTTCATGTATCTATTTTAAGTTAAAAAATTGTCCTCTGGAGAAACCTGCTTCTTTCCTTCACCTGTTGCAAATGGAAAGAGTGCCAAACTTCATAGACATCTAACTTTTAGGCCTCAGAATAAGAAGATAATGATGTTATCCCATGTAATTTGTTCAACGGCACAGGTTATCTGGGTCAGTGTTGAGGAATGTTTGTGTTGCAGCAGTCTCAGGCGCTTCTGTCAGACAGCAATCACTGCTGGCATTGACAGTGCTGGGAAGGACACATTACAGAGCAGTTGGAAAAATGTCTCTTTCTCTTAGCAAACGGAAATCTGCAAATTTACAGTGACAATTCAAACACCACAAATTCTCATTTCCAACAAATATTTCCATTTTGCAGCATTCAGCTTAGTCTCAAATTTGACCTTTCCCTCAGAAAGCACATGGTGCAAATGCAAAAATAAAGGAACCAAGAGCTTTCTTAGAAACACAATTTTCCATTAAAAGCAATTTTAATGGAATATATTCCATCAGCTGCAGTTGCTTTTGACAGTCAGTAAGTGATTCAGGTGCCTAAACATAAGATTTTGTCTAAGAAACACTTAAGGAATTCAGTACACCTGCATGAAGCTGGGGATGTGACAGCCACCTGCAAGACCTTTACCTTCCTGAGGCTGTAGCTGGGGAGGGACACTCCATGGCATCTGGAACAGCGTTACACACCTTGGGCTGGGCAATTAGTCTCAGAATCTCTACAATTTCAAACAATAAAACATCCCATCTGATGCTGTTACTAATGGGCTGTGAGAGCCTGATAAAGGAGAGAGGGCAGCAGCATAGTGCTCTCAAGTATCACCCTAAATTTATGGCATTCTTTTGCCCCATCCTGGTTATTTCACACCAGAGCAGCCTGAAATTCCAGCACTGGCAGCTCCATGCCATGACCTTCAGCTGAGCACTGGGTAGCTGGTTCACCCATCGCCTCCATGCCAAGCCCTGCAGCAAGAGGCAGGTTGCAAATCCAGGCACTTGCAGAGGGAGCCCATGCTGTCCTGGGAACCCTCTGAGCACGTGGCAATGCAGCTGCAGGAACCTTGGCAAGAGAAGAGTGAAGTTGGTTGTTGGGCAACTGGATTGTGCAAGGAACACCGGGATAAACGGATCGGAAACTAGCAATCAACTCTGTGTAAGTCTCCCTGAGGCTATAAAAAGACAAGAATTGTCTGAGTCAGCATTATTATAGATTTTGTTTTTAAAGTCTCAGGATCACTGGAGAGCCATGTGCTGGAGAAGGAAGGAAGACAGAAGTACGTAACTGGTTCAGGTTGGATGGGGCTTTGAGATAACCTGATCTAGTGGAAGGTGTCCCTTGGAACAAGGTGATTTTTAAAGTCTCTTCCAACCCAAACCATTCTATGATTCTATGGTAATATGAAGTAATTTAAATGGAATTTGTGTTTTAGAATTCTGAGGCCTAAAAAATGAAAATGCTTTCCCTCCCTCATAATTACTGTCTTGACTGTAATCTTTGTGAAGATAAAGAACAGTCTCTTTTTCTATAGTGACCCACTAGTCAGTGTCACCAAAGGGTTGTTAGGCTGTCCTGGATTTCTGAACTACTGCTTCAACTTGACCTTTTCTGATGAAAGCAGGGGCTTAGCTGTGTTGTGTAAGATTTGATGTTACAACCAGAACACGGGCTATGAACCTTCTGAACTTTTATTTTAATGTAATGGCAAATGGATCTGTTAATAGAATCCATTGTATTCTCTTCTACATATTTTTAAGGTTTAATGAGGAAGGTTTAAGAAGGTTTAATGAGGAAAATTTTTTTATTAATTCTTATCTCTTTTAGTAGAATTATCACACACAAGTTGAGCCAAAGTACATAGGTCTTCACACGTACTGAAAAATATGTGCCCAGGTGTGTTGATGTGAAACACTGAACCACCACCAGCCTAAACTGGCTCCTGGACTTTGTCTTAGCCCTTTAATCCCAGGCTACGCATTTTGGATGTCAGTTTCTGCTTTCATTGTAAATTTACCCTGGTGAAGAGATTGGTCTTCAGTTTGCAGAAACAAAGAAAATCTCAGTATTATGTTTGTCTTTGGATTGTTCCTAATGGTTTTTTTTGTAGGGTTTTTTTTCTTCTTTTTGCTCCAGTGATTCATTTATGAAACAAGGTGATGAGATTCAGCCTTCTGATGGTATTCCCATTACGGAGAAATTGAAGTACTCTGAGCAGGGCAGGACTTGCATAAAGATAAACACACATACCCAAAGCGAACACAAATACTTTAAATACAGAAAATATTACAACTTGTGCCCTGTGCCACTTACCCAGCAGACCTTCTGCTGTGGATTTATGGCTGTTGTCACAGTACTTTCTCCTCTGGCCTTTCTCAGAAGAAAGCTTTTTCAAGAACTAAATTAATTAAATTCATAGGGTGTTAAACTAAAAATATTGTCCATACAGATACGCACATATGTACATGCATATACCTATAATTAGCAACTAGTTCTCCTAGAGGTTTGATCTAAATCTGGCAGATTAGATTATCTGATAATTAGTTTGTTTTGTGGATCTCCAGGGCAGATGCTGGACTCCAAATAACATAATTAGTTTGGGAAAGGGCACCAGCTTCTCAGCAGTTCACTGTCATTTTCTCATATGTGCTTCCTGAGAGCCATATGAAGATCTTCCTTTCCAAATAAATCCAAAGGCATGTGTCAGCTGCCAAATATATTATAAACAATAAGGGAATTTCATGCACCAGTCTTTTTGAGAGTAATCTGCTTATACAATATCTTGACTCTTAGATCAATATTTTCCAGCATTTGTGGTGCAGCAGAATAAAGATCATGTTTTATTCCAGTTATGAGATTATAGCTATATATTATTAGAGACTTTAGAAGCATTTTGACATGCTTGCAACCAGAACATGGGCCAAAATGAGTAATGATTTGTCATCAGTGAATTTCTGCTGCTTCAGAAAAAGTGATCTTACCTTCATAACCAGCAATGATCTTACATCTTATAACTTCAGATTAAACTTGGTCTCTTGTGGCTGTGCTAGAAAACTGATACATTTTCTGTTTGCTCTATATGCAGAATTTCAGTCCCCCTGGCCTTCTCTTTTGCTGCATAATAAATAAGAAGTGTCGTTCAAGTTTTATTTTTCCTATTCATAAATAAGAAATCTCATCCTCATTTGGTGTACATCTGCTTCAGATGCTTTACTAACATTTCATTGTCTGCCTCAGTAACAAATGCACTGCCTATCTGGGAACACTGTGGCTTCTATTACACTGTTCTATTCATTTGGTTCAAGTGGACAATAAAACATGCTGAGTGACAGCATGTCACTGATCACTAGAGAGCTTTAAAGGAAAACCCTTCTGCCTCCTGCCTTTTCATCAGTTTTCATATATCTAAATGTACCCCTCCACACACACTGTGTTTTAATGGCCTTGTTGATGTATTTCTGTTAATTTTTAATGATTAGCCCAGCCTTGTTAGATAAAACTGATTACATAATTTTATCCAACAGAGAAAATAGGTACTCAGATGTCAAAGCTTAGTAAACACTCTGCTATTAAGAAAGGTTGGTTAAATGTACTTTTGGTAAGTTATTGTACAGTACTTGGGAAACACTGGAAAACTGAGGGAGATCCTTTAAATGAAAATGTATATATATATAAAGTCCTTCTGCTCTGGGCATTGGTGAAAAAGATGACTGAGAATCAGTGCTAGAAGCGGCTAATCTGTGGCTTGTATCAGGGATGTGAGTTGATAGAATATCTGGTTTGGTAACAAAAGACATTTCTTCCACTGGGGTTGGAGTTTACCATGTTGCAGAAGCTGGTGCAAAGCCAGCACCACTTATTGTGGTGGCTCACACAATGCATAGGTCTCCTGTGCTGCACAGGGATGAGGTGTTACACTTGCTTTTCTTTTTTTTATTCTTCCTAGTCAAGCAGAAGTGTAAGTGACTGTAATTCCTCTGTCCATTAATTAGATGTGACACTTCAGCAACTTCTGCCTGACATAATTCTGGTTTTCAGGAGTCCATCAGAGGTCCCTTATCCTGGGGGATCTACTGAACCTTCACATAACCTTCAGTAATTAGATACCACTATGTGATTTTCAAGGTAACCAGAGATATTTCTTTATTTCTGAAATTCAGGTAGGTTGGTTGGGTTTTTTTCCTGTTTATCACATACTTGTTCTTGTGGTGCAGGAAAATTCCAAAGTGTATTGGAAATACTACCCCCCCCCCTTTCAGAATGCTTACATTTTGTGCCTTAATTAGAGGGTGGCCAGAGGCTGTAGCTTGGGTGCATTGGCCCTCTTTCAAGAAACTGGCTTTTGAAAACTCACAGGCAATCAGTTAGGGAGGTTTTCATGTGTGCTGCTTCTGAGATGGAAGACCTATCACAACATTATTAGAGAAGCACCCAGTGCTCCAGCAAACACATCCCTTGAACTCGGGGATGTTCTGCCCCATGTGCAGCCTTGTGGATCCCCCATTACCTCCTGAAGGTGGGGTCTCTTTGGGACAGGCAGCATCTTTCCACTAAGTGTGAGCACCAGTTGTAGCATAATTGTGACATTATGCAGCGTTTCTAGGAACAGCCTGCAGATCTGTGTTGCAATAAGCCTTTGCTTACCCAAATGACCTCTGTGAAACTGATGCTTTCAATGTGGACCACAATAATGACAAAATAATGATGGCAATGTGTTTCTGTGGCAGCGTCCCTTTTCTCTTACATGGAAGACATTCAGGTACTACAAGATAGACATGGTACAAAATACAAATCTATTGCATTGGGAAGTAGCAATAATGGCAGGACTTGGAGAGGGATGATACTGCTCACAATGTTACATCTCTCCACCTCCTAAAATTACGTGCACTCTTGGTTGAGTAAGTGTTTATTTATGTTGCTCCACATCCAACTAAATGTTAAATATGACGTCATGCAGTACTGCACGGGTGAAGGTACGAGAGGAAAGACATACAGAACTTTCTTCTGTGACATTCCCATCTACAGATACACATGAATTGATAGAAATAACCTTTTGTAATACCCACAATTTTCTGTAGTTCTAATTTTTATTGTGCCTGCTGCCTGAAAGATGATAAGACTTATTCATAAATTCACACTCCAGTGGTTTGATAAATATATAACAGTCTGAAAAGGAGTTTCTTGGTGCAGTGCATGTTATTTATCAGGTCTCAGTTTTCCTTGGGTTTGGTCCTAAGGTTTATTTTTGATTTTTTTTTGTGAGTTTTTGTTGTCTTTTTTTTTTTCATTTTGACATTTTTGGCTGACTTCTCTGATCCTTTTCCTACCCATAACTTCAAGGAAAAATAGCAATTGGAACAACTGAAACTAAATATTGTGTGACAAAAAATATGTTTATATACCTTTATTATATTATCTCTTATTCTCTATCTGATAAATGAGGAGGCGAGAATATTGTAAAGTGATATTCTATAGCAGGCACAACGCTTATCAGTTATTTTCTTTTGACCTTCTGCCTTAGAAAATTAATTCACTTGAGCTGTTCGTGCACTAGAACATTAGGAAAAAAATAATGTTAGCACTAGCGAATATAATCTCTGCAGGAAAGCTGGGCAATTATTCAATGGTCTAATCTTATCTCTTGTTTCATTTTTATATGGCAAGTCTACATTTAAAGTATTAGATATACTGTGCTTCTGCTCAGTACCATCAAACCACAGTAAATAAACGCCGCTAAGTGCCACCATGAGTGAAGGAGCTTATAATGAGAAGTGTGAGCGGACGTGTGCGCCATTCATCATTCTGCTCAGGCTGATATTGGGGCTCTTTTTATCAGCACTATTCGTAGTGGTGTCATCACCTCTGGTATAAATCTTCTGTCAGTGTCTGTCGTCCCCGTGCCCTATTAAACTCATGCTCTCACATAATCACGGAATGACCTTTGGATGTCTTTCATTAACCTCTGACCTGAACCCCGCTGGCTTCTTGTTGGTAGGTAAATCTATAACATGACATTTGCTTATGACTCAACCTTTATCCTTGCTTAATAGTCATGCCTTTCAATTTTTTTTTTTCTGGAGCAAAAAGATAGTTACAATCTTAAGGCACAGCTTGGATTTCAAAGGTTGGAACACAATATTCATCTAAGTGTCTCCTAATAGACTTTCTAATATTCTTTCACTGCTGCTTACTGAATCTTATCAACCATAAGCTGATCCAGGATGTTAGCCTCACAAATAATAATTTTGTTTCTCATAGAAGTTTCTTTTCCCTCAGATACTTCTTGCTGCATTTCCCTAATCAGGGATTAAAGATTGATTGATTCGAATTCAATTGTGCAGCCGTGCCACAGATTAGCCTAAAATTTCTGGCGCTGGAGATGAGGGTAGCTGTTATGTAGCAATAATGGTAATAAAAATAATGCAAGATTTTGTTCTTATGAAGATCAAGTGGGCTGGAAAGTAGCTCCTGCAGTGTTCTCTCTGTGTTGCCGATGTCTTACTGCAAAGCCTTGGTCAAGCTACTTGCTTTTTCTATGACTCATTTACCTCACTTGTAAAACGGGCCATGGTAAAACTGTACCTGCAGAATAAAACATGAAAAATGGCTTCTATTTACCTCTTGTGTGCTCGGGAACCAGACTGATGCTCTTATTAACCCTGCTCAGCTAAGTGTGTGTACAGAGTTGAGAGAGCACTGAATTATATTTCTTCTCCTTCAACCCTCCCTCCCCTTGTGAATGTGCCTGTAGTTACCCCTTGACAATAATTAATGCCAATTAACTAAAAGTCTTAGCAGTCATATTACTGCAAACCCATTGATGCAAGAGGCTCTTGGCAGTGAACAGGAAAGTAAGCTGGGGTTTGTGCAGGCATTGGAATGAGGGGTTCATGGATAAGGGCAGGACTGGCTGGTGCTCCCTTGGCGAGGGGTTGGGACAATGGGCTCAGCCTCTGATGGGAAACGGGAGAGAGGAAATGGATCTGGCATCAGAGAAACCCAGGGAACATGAAATGCAGGTAACAACTGGGAGGGAGGTTGTGGGGAGAGAGCAGGGCGGGCAGGACTGATGGAGTCTGTCTGCAAGGTGCTGTGGGGCTGATTCAGTCTTTTGAGTGACCACAGAAAAGAGCACAGAGCTTCCTGTAGGTAAAAATGGGAGTGAATGTATGTGCTCAGCTTTTGTATTTTTCTGCATAAGTGCTGTAAATCATCCTGAAGCAATGTTAAAATAAGAAAAGGTTGGATGGCATTATCTTCTGAATTTTATGAGTACCTTTAATAAGGATATTTTAGCAGAGTTGTGTACTTACAAAAATTTCAGCTAATTTGTGTAATGATGACAGTGTTTCCTGCTCTATATAATGCATACACACTCATTAAATCCATGTCTTGATTTTGCTTTGCAGCAAAATGCCAGCAGTTTGTTCCTGAGATTTTCTCTCCCTGTTTCTTTTAATGTATTCAGGAGTGGCGAGTAGGTAATGCTTCTCTTTCCTGTTTCAGTATGAGGCTGTCTCCTCACAGCTGGAAGGCCCATCTTCTCTCAGCTTGCGATCAAACACCATCAAAAGGGAGAAAATTTCAGGGAATTGGGAACACAAAGATAAGCAGTTTGTCTCTTCTTTAACTTATACTTTTTTGATCTAGCATTCCTCCTTGTTTTTATCAGTCCTCATTTCTTCTTTTTCTCTCTAATTTTCTTCTGTTCTTGGGTATGCCTTTTTTGATATCACGGAGAAAAAAACCACTAGTGTTGATGGTTTTCCCTTTATAAAATACCTGGAACAAGTTACGTGGATAGCAAAGGAAACTGTAACAAACCACAGATGTCAGATACCCATCCCTGGTGTTGGCTGATGGCTGTAACTCTTCTGCCTCTCTGGAAGGAAAGGTTCTTGGCATCAGCCATCTCCAGGGGAAGGTGACAACACCACGTGTGCCTGGGAGCAGTGTCCTCTGAGTGACTCAAACATTGTCTAAAACAGGATCAGCTTCCTCATGGTGTCTGAACTCTGGACAGAGGAGGTACTGGGGGATGTGGCTGCAGCCCTTTGGTGGGGAGTAGAGATGACAGTGTTGGCATCTGCTTCAGTGCTTAGAACCATCTTCCTCATTTCCAGATCACCACAGAGGAATCTTCATGTCATATGGATGTGGAACAACTGAGAAGTCATTTCCTGATCCCAGGCTAGTTACATAGATGGTCTTAGCAATTGTAATACAACTTACTCCTGGTTAATTTGGTAACACTTTTGTTCAACTTATGTATGCTTTTTTTTATCTTTTGTTAAATCAAAATGGAAAAAAGGATAATGCCAGGGAAAGGAAAGGAAAGTTTTTTATTCATAATGGATAACCCATACTTTCTAGCTCATTTGTAAGCACCTTGCCCTTCCCAGTTTAGCATGCAGCTGTTTCAGAGCTCACAGACAGTTCATGGGGCAAACATTGAGCAGTGCAATGGACTTTGTGGTAAATTAAACCACGAGCTGGTGAGATGCCAGTTCCAAAATAGAGTGTGCACAAATGTCCTGGCAAGAGGCTGTGTTGCCACGGCAGTCTCCTTTCACTGGCAAAAGGAGAAAAACTGGGCAACATACTGTGTGATAGTAATCCCTTGGCCATTAAAGGCCTATTAGTGCCCTCAGAACGCTGACACAAATCCCTGCAGTGACAGGGAGATAGGGACAGACAGCAGGAAACCATGGAAAATGTGATGGAAAGTTCATTTCCCTCAGATGTGCCTATGCCCGTCTTCGCCTGGGCCCAGCATCCCTGGGGGTGCCCATGATGTGACCTGGCACCTGGGCACATGTTTGTTGTCATGTTACCAGACAGGAATCTGTTATGTCAGGTTTCATTGGGAGTGTTGTAATTCTGAATAATGGTAACACTAATGATAATAACAATAAGTTATGAGACTACTTTGGAGCTATAGCTATGGATCAGAATTATATTGTGCTAGGCACAGCAAAGCCCTTTCCATCACCACTGGAGAGTGGCACGAACAAAATCACAGAAGCATGAGAATGGAATGAAAAAATAAAGGATTGTCTCTCACTCCTCTTTATTTGGATTTATATGGAAATGGGGTCGAATTAGGCAAAGTGCAGTTGAGAATCTCTGGAAGAAACTGTATTTTGAGGAGAAACATATAGAGCAAGGATCGTGTCTCTTACATGTCTCAGTCCCACAGACCCGAGTGGGCTTTTGATCTGGCAATGGCAAAGCAGATTTTCAACTGATGATGGCAACTGAGAGGATTTTGGATGACAGCTGCAAAGAAACACAAAGCTGTGGTTAATTGTGTGACCCACAGGGAGCACTGGAAGACATTAATGGGTATAAAAAGGCCATATTTCCATAAATGACCATTAGTCTTCTGCAAATGTTCCTTGAAATGTAAAGGAATGATTTTCTCTCTCCAATTAATCACCCTCGAATCCTCCTTCTTGTAGTCTTGAAAACATAGGAGAGGACTTAGTATCAGGAAATGTTGCCAGATGTACAAAATGGCAGAGTAATGTGTTGCATAAAATTATTTTCAGTGGCAAAAACTGGATGAGAAGCCAAGAATACTGCACCAACATTTGAGCTTTTCTGTGAGAGGCGTTGCCAGCCTCAGGAGGGAGCACTGGATAATTTATAGGTTAACATTTTCTTTTTATGTGAATAGCATTTTTTCTCATTTATAGTTAATTAGGTTAAGCATGCATGGGGAGCGAGGGAGGAAAGACTTTCAGAGAGAATCTAAACGATTAGTAATTTGAATGAAGTAAAAGAATCTGCTAAAGGATGTAGCACTGGAATTAAATATGTTGCTATAACAAGTGTTAGTATCAGATAGGAATTTTAAAGGTTCTCACATTAATTATAGCAGCAGCATAAAAAGAGGTAGAGCATATTTACAGATTTGGCATGTGGATTCTTTTCCCAAGTAGCTGCTGTTTCTTTTTACCAGAGGAGGAGAAACTGTTTGTCCCACCATTTCACAGGTTTATATCTTTTGCACACATTTCTTGTCTCGGAGGTTTTGGTTCACATACAGGATCAGTTAAGGTGAATTACAAAGTAAAATGAACGTTCCCTTAACCACTGCATTTCTTCAAATCTTTTTTCCTGTATAAAATCCTCTTGACACTTCCTGGTTGGCTGAACATTTTTTTGGCAGATTCCGTGTGTCCATCTCTACGCAGGGAGTGGAACAGTTTCACTAAGGGTCCTCTAAAAATGCTGCACCACATCTAGTCCAGGATAGACTTTTATGCAGACACTCGAATGGTTCAGGGTATTAAAATCAGCTGTGCTGCAGTTCGATTACTGGTCCACAGACTTGTCAAATCCACTGTGTTGGTGGTGAGGGTTACACAGTGGGCTGTCCTTTCCCACCATGAGGGCAGTACAGCTCTTCTCTGCAGGGCTGCATGGCAGGCTCTGCCCTGTCCTAATGTCCCATTGCCCTGACACAACTGGTTGTTTTCCCCTCCAAGACCAGCTCTTCACTCCCTGTCTCCACTGGGTGATCCAGGACATGGTTGTTATGGGCAGAGCTATTGTGTTCCAGGTTATCTGTGATGATTGAGACAAAATTTTAAAAGAAGACATTTATGAAAAATTAGTTAAAATGCATTTCCAGCCGTAATGCCTTCCACTGTGTAATTTTTGAAAATGCTCAGAACAGCTTTTAACTAATTTTCAGTTCCCTGAAGTGTTGGGGGGAGTGTTTAAATGTAAGCATGCATGTTCAAATTTAAATACTTTTATCCAAGGGATCTGAGTACAAGTTCTCCCAGCTGAAGAGTGTGCAGTCTTTGCAAAAACCAGGCAGGACTTTGTGTTAGATACGAAATATAGATTTAACAGTTTATCCCCTGACACCCAGATAATTCAAAAGGTGAATGATTTATGATTTCAAGAAATGATTGATTATTTATACTGGAAAACACTGCCAGTTTTATTGCATATGAGCAGTTCCACATAGAGAGTTAGTCAAAGTAGTTTAATATTTGTGCTGTGCCCATAAATGCCAGTTTCTTTTTCTGGACAAGGGTCTTGAAAACAGCCTAAAGAAATTGAATGCTGAGCCCAGGTGAAAGTCAGTGAGAGATACACACTGAATTCCCTAATTTTGAAAGTTCCCAGTGTTTGTTTGCTTACTCCCAGCTGGCACAACGACATTTTAGAAGCAATTTTGGGTTCTTCCAACATGACCCGTGGTACAATGAGTTTAAACACCCTACCTTGGGTCACCCAGGGAAGCAGTAGCAGATGCTGCAGTGGAACAGAGACACCTGCCTCAGAGCCCGTTCACCTCCTGAACAGACCTTCTGTCTGAAGCCAAAGGGAATACTTTCACATGTGCAAGGAGAAATGGCAGAGAAAACAATTCAGCCAAGTTCATAGTGAGTTTGGATAAAAGGGTGTTGGTCAAACAGCCAGAGCTGAGGACCAGAGCCCAGAACTTTGAGTCTGGTTTCTGGCTAACATCACCTGTGCCTCTGGTGACTCCTGGCAGGTCCTTCACTTCTCCAGTGGCCTGAAAAGCTGGGCAGAAATGACTTGTGGAGCAATTGTGAGAATTCGCTAATTAACACTGTGCAAAAGCTGCTCTGCACTGTGCAAAGCTGCTCTGCCCTCAGTGGAAGAGCCTGAGATGTGTGCTGTCTGCAGGCTCTTGCAGGGTAGGATTGAACTGCACAAGGGCTCATCTGTTGCTGCTGACGTCATTCGAAGGTATTTTAACCCACCCTCCAACCTGTCTACTTGCCCAGGCAGCCTCATAAGCCGAGTCTGAGACTGGTGCAGCAGGAGGTGAGTTTAGGCATTTTGGGCGTTATCCAGCTCCCACAGTGCAGCTCAAAGAAGTGGTGGTCACTGCTGCCTGCAGAGCAGCACCAGATCTGAAGGGCAGTATGAACTCCACCATATCTCATTGCTGCCTGTCCACAGCTCTCCAAGAACTGTTATGGTATTTAGAATGCTGCAGGACTTGTCCCTCTGCCCACATGTTGGTTCCCACACATGGCAGGAAGGGTCACAGCAGAAGGATTCAGATGAGGAACCACAAGACTCTTCATTTCCTAACATGTCTTTTGCTTAAAGAATCAGGCCAGTTCACAGGGGGACAGTTCTGGGGTTCACAGGTGGACTCTGCAGCTGCTGCTTTATTTGTCCCAGCACCATCAAATGTCACTCCTCTCTTCATCTGAGAGAAGATGGAAGTGAGCAAGGCATAATATTTTATCACTGGTAAAAACTGCAATATCCAAGGAATGGGATCAAGAAGGGATAAGAAGGGCTGATGTGGCATCTCTTTGAGACCTGGATCACACCTTGGACAAGTGAAATGCTTGCACCAATTTGTTTTCTCATCTTTGGGAAGGGCTCCTTCCCTTGTACCTCAGCTATGTATTCTCCACTCCCACACCTGACTGCAAGGGCAGTGGGAAGTGCTTGGTGCACTAACATAGTGCCTGGAGAACTGCATGATTCTGAATGGATTTTGCTGTTTTCTTGTGGTATCTAACCTGGAGCCTGTACCAGAGGATGTTCCGGGGCTTGGCTCATAGTAGCATTCCCTTGAGAAATAACTGTTTTGCTGGAAGAAGTTGCCAGTACATTAAAAATGTAAGAAGGACGGCATTTTTCATGCAAACACTTGCTGTCAATATGGATAATGAACTATCTGCTGTTAGTTTCCTCCTTCTTGGGGTGGGAGACAAAGGAGTACTGGACTTCATGCTGAATGGATGATTGTGAGAAGGTGGTACTATTCAGTGATTCACGAGCAGCTTGCAGACATCAGGAGTAAAGGTTCGTTACATCCCTAATTTTTTTCTTCCTTTGGGCAGGTGGCCTAACAGCCCAACAGCTGATCCTACGTTTTAAATTTAATTTTAATTGAATGCACTGCTAGAGATGCCTTAAATTGACTCTTTTTGTTTGAATTTCCTAAGGGAGTTTGCCCCAAGACCTCTATCCTAGTGATAACTTATTCTGGCCAATGGAGCCAGTGTGTATTTATTGTATATATGTCTGTCCCTTCTCTGACTTCTGCTCCCATGAACACTGCAGTTGCTGATGACTAGAAAATTACTCAAGTGTGAACTGTTTCACTGTCTGTCACTTTGCTCATTAGGCTAGTGAGAAAATGTATCTATGGCTCTGTCACACACAGCCCTCATTAGGTTAGCAGCACATTGAGATCATTGCCTTTTTTAAAGATGGCTGCAGGAAAATGGCTGGGTAGTTTGATGCTCCTCAGTAATAAGTGGAAGTAGCAAAACTAGGGCTCGCTGCACTCTTCTCTGAAATAATTGCATTGTTTGCAGAGCCTGATCAGTGGAATGAAGTGATACTGCTGGGGAAGGTAGCATAATCCCCCTTCTTACTCTGAGGGGAAGGGGCAGAAGATGCTCCAAGTATCACTAATTCAGTGTGCAGAAGAGATTTAATACAACAAAAATATCCATATTTTGCATCTGCTTCTCCTTGTGCCTATTAAACTGGAAGAACTTTATTGAAGATGGTGTACTTTTGTGTCAGTATGAGCAAAATTTAGGTCTTTTAGCTATAGCTCTAACTGGTAGCAATGAAGGCTACCAGAGGATTTCTAGTGCCTACCCTGAGCAATTAGCTAAAGTAGCACTAATCAGTCTAGACCCATTCTAGCCATTCCTAGACAGCTGCATTTAAATACCATCACTGCCAAATGTCCATGCTGAGCTTCTGCTAGAACAGACACATGGGACCTGCAATGCTGACGGTCCATCTCTGTTCTGTACGGGAATGTTCATTCATTAGCATTGTACTGTAGTTGATTAGGTTCATAGCAGATATGTATCCCCTAAGGATAAAATTATGAAAAAAACTTAAGGCCTTTTTGCTTCTTTAAAGTTCATATCCAACTCCAAGTTAAATTGGATATCAAGTACTTGACTTCCTCTGCATATATTCTCTTCAGTTCCATATACATAGGATTCTTCTCATTATCTACATTTACAAATTCAAAGGCAATTAGCCCTGAAATAGCCAGAAAAGTAGAGAAAGAAATGTTTGAAATTTTATTTCCCATAAAGTTCACATTTTCTTTTTCATTTAAGTGGAACTTTAATTTCTTTTGAAGAACATAAGACAAATGTAAAAAAAAAAGAAAGAAAGAAAAATCCCAAACAAACAAACAACAAACCCCACACAAGTCCCTCATGGGATGGGAGGCTGAAAATGACCATTATTATGAAATAGAATATTTGCTTCCTATGCTGGTGATTCAAATATTCTTTGAGACGCCAGGTCTGTATTGACAGGTAGAAAGCTGCTCCTGATCTGTCATCCACATGTTGAGACTGGCAGTGCTGGGATGGCTGGGCTCTCATGTTTTGGTTCTCTTGGGAGCAGAAGCCCAGGCTTGAGCAATGCTGAGTGTTTCTAGAGGCCAGCCTGGTTTGTCTGCTCAGTACCTGCAGTGTCTCCACAAACCACTGACAAACCTGCAGCACACCATCTGTTGTGTCCGGCCCACCCCTGTGGTGGGCTGGCATTCAACTGGCTCTGTGATCCTTAATAGGAGCTGAAAGTGTTATCCAGGCCAAGATTTGGAGCTACCTAAGCAGGAACACCTGCATTCAGTCAGGTGCTGAGTGGGTGATAAGGAACGTGGGAGCTGAAGAAAAGGCTCAAATTCACATTTAAGACAGAATCCTGGTATAGTCTACATGAAATAAGCCACTCCAGTTCCAAAGGAATAGGTGCTCCCGTACTAAGAATGAGCAGACTGAGAAAGGTTGGCTCTCTTAAACCCAGGCACTGAGCAGCTGTAGGATGGCAGCCAATTTCTTGGATTTTTGTTCCTTTATATCAGAATCAAACCAGTCTGGCCAACAGGAAAGGCTGAGCTGTGCCATGGCCACATTCCCTGCAGACCAGGCTGTACCTCCCTGTGCCCACACCATGCAGGGTTCCACAGGGCTCATCCCACCTTAACAGTGGGAATAATGGGTTCACACTCTGATTTTGCAATTGTCTTCAGCTTCATATTAGTATTTAAGTTTCCTTTTCACACATAACTCGTTTTCAGACACACCAGCTTTTCAGGAAAGTAATTAATTTACGGCAATATTACTTAGTTCATCCAGCTGGCTGGTTGTGCCTTATTAATGCCTAGGTAGAAGACTGGGTTTTTTCTTCATTCTGACAGAGATTCTTGGAGTCTTAGTGAGCAATTAATTTAAAAAAGCTGTCCTGGGGAGACAGAATTAATACTAAAAAAGTCCAAGCCCTAACTTGAAACTCTTCAGCATGTCTGGAATTTTGTAATTTTTTTATTCATTAAACGATACATTATTAACTAACAGTCTTCCCCAAAAAGATATGCCACCTATTAAAAATAAAAAGTAATATTTTTAAGGCTTTATGAGCTAAATTTAATAATTTTAATTTAAAGGAAAACTATAATGTCATATTCTAAGAGATGAATGAATGCCCTGTTTAACAGACGAAGCTCCAAGAGTTGTTTGGGGGTTTTTGTGTAGGTTGGGTTGATTTTTTGTAGACTGACATTTTCATAAAGAAATCTCCCAAAGCATAATTACCACAGGAGTTGACTTTCAAAGAACTGTTGGTGCCATCAGCTTCTTCTTCTCTTTATTAGAGCTGGTGGGAGCCAAGATTATATTGTTGGGTTTTTAACATCTGTAAACTACGTGATATCTGCTGCAGTAGGAAAATAAATAATCAACAGCAATGCATGAAGACATTATGTGTAACATGGCCTGAACTAGTACCTCACTAATGTGTACATAACCTGCTTTAGAGAACCATATCTTAACCAGGCTAAGGGCTTAATTATTATTGATTAGTTCTGCCCACTCTTCCAATATCAGTCGTTACTGAAGTAATCTCTGTGTCCCTCATTAAACATGCATCTGTTTCCATGGGAATGCATTTTTAAATAAGAAGTGCTATTTGAATATTATTGGTTTCACTGGTTGTTCAGGCACTTGGTACTGTGGTTGCCCAATCTGTCATAGTTAATCAACTCTCATCTCTTAACACTGCTTGCAGTTATCAATGAGTTGAGGATTAATATTCTGGGCGAAGCAGATGATAAATCATTTGTATATAATTAGTGTACAGCAAGGTTACAGCTGACATGAATTTTTATCTTAATTATGAGAGAAATTTGTTCCATTAATTTAATTTAGTTTGCATGAGTGGCTAGACACCTAACAAAGTTAATCTTACACCTGTCATTACAACATTAAGGAGAGGCTCATTTTCAAGCTGTAGACACAGATACTTTAGTATATAAGGATAATGTTGCTCATTCTGATGTGAAAATAGATGATCGTAGACAGAAGATATAGAACCTACTCTCTTTAAAGACTTCCCAAAGGATTTATGTGCGAATATTACAGAGATTCAAATCCGGTTGCTGCTGTACTGAGTAGACTAATTTACCTTCATTCTCCTTCTGTACTTCTTCACAAAAGAAGCATGCAGTGCTTACCAACGAAGGGAAAGGTTTCCCCCTTATTTTTATGGCTATGTACTTTAATTAATTTAACTATATATATAGTTAACATGTGACAATACCATAGCACTTGTATGACATGATATCTGCATTAATGGCTATGCGTGAGGAAATATGTGCTGCCTGCGAGTCTTCAAATTCATGTGAGAAAGAATTATTCATAACTTCATCTACTACACAAATGGCAATTATGCAGACATTTCTGAGGTTTCAGCACAGCGAATAAACCTAAATTCTGTGTTAATTATCCAAGCAATTATCAAGTCTGATAAATCATACATGATTGATAGATAAGGTGGAGCTGTTTGGGTTACAGGATATGGTGTTAGTTATTTTGCTGATAATTAACCAAGCACCTAAATGAAAGAAGACTATTTGTGGCATCTCTTATAAAAATGTTTATCTTTATAGATTTGTTGATTATAGTTATTTTATTCTGGTAGAATGACTTTGAAAAAGAAAAGCCAATACCTGACTCTTTTTACAGCTAATGAGATGAGACCGAATACGGTGGAGACAGAAATATAACTGAAAATTGCCTTCTGCACTAGCTCAAGTCCAAATACATATTTGTAATACAAGCCACAGTCTCCTTCACATTTGCAGCATAAAAATAACCCTCAAATAGAAACATTAATTGAACAGTAACTCAGATTAATGTTTTGTAATATTAGTTCACAATTATTACTCTCAGCTAGGGTCAAGAAGTATATAGTTGGATATTCACAAAGAAATGACTGATTCAAAAACAAAGAGCTCTAATGGAATTCAATAGTGCTTTTCAGTCATTCCAGTTGGCATCTCTATTACCTGAAATGATTCACAGTCCATTATGGGAGCTTCCATGCTAATAGAATGTCTATCTTCTGTAATACAGACACATCAGGGCACTAACTGAGAATCTGTCACAATGAATTTCATCTAGATTTCACTTCATCTCTTCATGGACTGTAAAATTTGCTCTTGTACAATGCCTAAATTTACTGTGGGTAATTGAGAGAGATCTATAGATGCAGCACACAGTAAAAAGCAGTTTTCCAAAGATCTATTGTAAATTGTGCAGATTTGGTTCAGTTGGGAAAAGATTATGGAGTGCTGGACACAACTCTGCTAATTAAATGTTTTTGGTGAGCTCTGAAAATATTTTGAATGGATCACGGTGAATAGAAAAGTGAAAACAGCAGCCTGGTTAAAACATCTCTCTTACAGCTAGAAAGGCAATGAAAAAGCTTTTGAAATCTAAGAAACCCAAAAAAGAGAAAGGCAAATGAGTGAAAGTAAGCTCCATTACCCTTTGTAAGACTTATGAATCATATCAAGTAGTCCTATGATATTTTTTATCTGTCTTGTGTTTACATAGTGCAAAGTGGGATATTACCCACTTAATCTGACTTTCTCTAGTTCTTTAGAAAATCCTTTTAAAATAGGGCAGGCAACTCCATTTTATTTTTGTGACTGAGATTATTCATCCTAACTGAAGACATTGCTGTTAAGTTCTATGCATGGACTGTTGATAAAAAATTAAAATAACGTTTAATGCGTGGCTCATTTTTTTCCCCAACTGAATACTTACTGCTCTGCTCATGAAATAGATATGCTGAGCATTATCAACCACTTCTGTCTTCCTTTTTTTTTTTAATTTTACTTGTTTCTACTAAAAGCTAAATGAAGTTATTGGTATCCTTACTGATCACAGACTTTAATATTTGTTGGACAATTACAATTGTGATATATTCTATAGCTTTTTTCCTAAGCCACAAACAGAATAATAGCATCACGCTCCACTGCAAGTGAAGTGATCTCAGCCTTTACATTAGGAGAAAATCAGAATGGTATGACTGCAGTTCATTACTGAAATAGGTAACTGATGAACTGAAAAGACAAAGGGCATTGTTAAATGAAATGTCATTATTAGAGCTGCTCATGTTTAACAAATGTACTGTAAGTTAATTCAATGGTGCTTTCCCCAAAGTTCTCTGTAGGACGTTTACCATCCATGTTTATGTCTTTACATGTTTAAAGTATTTTTGTTTTCTTTGCGGAGACAATACTAACTAAATATTAAATAAAGACCAGTTAAACTGTTGTTATAAAAAATGATAAGCTGACTTTTGTCCAAGGTTTACCTCCAGAGCTATGGCTCGCCCAGTAATCTCTGCAAGACAAGCCTTTTTGAATGCTTTTAAACGTTTATGCATATTATATTTGAATAAATGCCTTGAATAAATGTCTTTCTTTGAAAGAAAATGGAAGGTAAATCTGGAATGTCATGGAAAAAAAATTTAGTCTTTAGGCTCCAATTCAGCAATCTATGACTATGCAACAAAGTACTTTGGCACGTGTTTAATGTCAGGACCTGAAGCATCTGTTTTAATATGTGGCTGAATTGGGGCCTTAAAGCTCAAGCAGAATCTTGGACCTTGTATTTTAAGAGCTGTGTAAAAGTGGTGTTCTGATATTAAATAAGAAACATATCATACTTTCAGCATCTGTGGGAAACTGTTTGAATTGCCCCAGAGGTGATAAAAATAATTTATGGACTCAGTATTTTTCACAACAAGGAAATGACCTCAGCTTTGGCAATCTGAGGTAGTTAGTGAAGCTTTTCTGCTACATTTATAGATTTACTTGAGCTACATATTCTTTGACCTGTATTTTAGATTTATTGGCAGGTACATAAGTCACAGTAAATAACCTAAAAAGCAACTGATGCTCTGTGCACTTTGTGCATGGACTGATTGACAGATTAAGAAGGGCTGCTTCTTCACAAGTGATTGAGACTTGTGCCCTTGCTTGTTATAAATATGTCTGCTGGGGTGCCATGTGAGTTTTTTAAATGAAAAATTCGAATACAACTGGAAGATTAAAAGCATATTGATACTATAGAATATGTAAATATGAGCTTTAAAATAAAGTATGTACTTATGCATGCTGTGATAAGGGAAGTCAAACTCTTGGGAGCAGCCTTGAAGCCCTCTCTTCTCTGGGAAGTCCCACTGGCTTGGTTCTGCTCTTAGGAACAGAACTGCAGAGTCCACGTCTCTTTTCCAGAGCCTTAATGGTCCAAAAGAGCTAGGCAAGAAGGATTCCTCTAGCCCCTTTCCTTCTGCTACGGCAGTACTGACATTCAGATCAGCACCATAAACAGCTGAGGACTTTACCCAGAGCTTGCTTTTGTCTTGAAAGGTTTTGAAACGAAGGTTTGGGCCTTGAATGCCTGTTCAAGGCACTCCTCCAGTGCTCTGCATAGTGGCACAGAATTGAGTAATTAGCTCAGGATGGAGAATCCTGAGTTTCCTCAGGTGAATCAAGCCCTGAGCAGTAAATAAGGGAAATAGATGCTCTCTTTGATGGTCTGGCACCCGATTGGAAATCCCAGACCCTGCAATCATGTCTTTTTCATGACACTGGCATGGAACTAAGATATTAATGACATTACATAGATATCCTTAATATTTTTCCATCCCTTTTTCACTTTAGGCAAGGAACTTAGAAGCTGTGATCAAATATCTATACTGACATCTCCATCATTTGCCTGCTGGAAATCAGATAGAAACCACGCCCCTCTCCCATCCTGCCCCCAGAAGTTGGATTCATTTAAAGTGTAAGGCAAGATTGTAAAAGTTTACTCTCAACGTCTTTGTTCTTGTGGCTTTAAACTGATATCTTATTAACCATTTCACACACTTATTTTTAGCAATTAAAAAACATCAGCAATACAAAAGTTTTAAAGCAACCCATGGTGATACATCTCATTCTCTAAGACACAGCACAAAATATGTAATAGAGAGTAAAAGTTTACTCACTTGAAACTGAGCTTCATCCTCATCTGTTCAGCTATGCATAGGTTTTAAATACAGATGTAAGAAAGAAATTATAAGAGATTCTATCTGTTTTACTGTTTGTATCACCAAAGAAATCACAAACAAAGTAAACATGACTTGGACTACAAGCAGATATGGATAATTAATATTTTCTGCCTCCTGAATGTGCTACGGGTGATCTGTGCATTGGAAATGAACCTTGCACTCTCTGGATAATCACGGAGCTCTGCAACAACACCATCCACCAGGCAAAACACATTTTTCTCAACTCATTTGTTTAACTTCACTGCCATCTGCTGTTAAGGAAGGGAACCTGACCCGCAGGCCCAGGAAACAGCTGTGATGTGCCCAGGTATGACTTGCCACAGCATTTCCAACACAAACACATTTTTAATGTGCTGTAAAAGACAGGAAGGAAATAATTGTCCACAAGGTTTGTGTCCCATGGGACACTGTGGTATCCCTACCATTGCCAGGAGTTCTGCTAATAGGCTAGAAGATATTGTGGCCTTCTGAATTAAGTGTTAAAACGGCCCTTGACTAGATCCAAAGCAAACCTGGCCCTAGTAAATTGCTGCTTGATGCCATCCTGTGCATCCTTATACCCCACCCAAGGGAGCATTTTATCAGTGACACACCTTGTGATGATTCCACCAACATCAACCTAAGTAATGCCATCATTCTTTGGGCACATTTCCCTTCTGCATCTTCCTGCCCCTTTTGCTCTAAAGTCTTCCTCATGTTCCTTTTCATAGCACTGTTGCCCTATATTCCTTCAAACAGATTTCATCTTTTCCACCTAGCTTAAAATAACTCTAGAAATGGCTTGAAAAGTAATCAGTAATTATAATATCTCTCATTTTGTGCAATGGAAGCACCAGCAGTTTATCAGACAGATACGACCAGAGCAGATGGATCACCAGCTCTTCTCAGTCAGTATGTCAGGTTGTTCCTTCCAGTCTAGTTACTTGATGCTGGCATTTTCACTGCATTTAACAAGTATAACTACACTCAGTATGGGTAATGGATCACGTCCAGGAAAACCCAAAAAACCTCCAACCAAACCAGTTCACCCTCCCCAACCCCAGAAATATATATATATATATATACGCACATATATAAATATTAATATATTTTATATATAAATATCAACATATCTATATATAGATTATGAATTTAAAATGTAGAGCTTGGTTATGGAAAGGATGTTAAAAGTGAAATATATTCTGCTGCCAGTGGGTGCAGTTAAAGATAGGAAGTCTGTAAAAGCACAACATTTTCTGTTACTTCCTCTGTATGTATATCCAGCTTTAACTCATTGATGTAATTCTTTAGCCTGATTCTATATAAAGCAACAGAAAGCTTTGCTTTGACTACAGTAGGTTTTGGCTGAGACTGTCAGTAAAACTACTGTGAAAGATAAAGTGATATTTGAAAATTAACCTAAATACTGGTTTTAAATAGTTAATCTGATGGCCTTGAAAGGTAAATTATGATATTACAGTTATATACATTTATTACAAATAGTACATTTTTACTCTGCAATGTCAGGAATAGACTCTTGTCAGCAGCAGTTTCTTGCTCTGATATTAACTCTTTCCCCATGGCAATACTTTCAATCTCCTTGCTTTTCTGATTTTTTTTGTTTGTTTTAATTATGAAAAAGCTTGATAATCAGTACAGCTGTAGAGAAAGCAAAATTCAGTCTATCTCCCCTTACATCCTAACAATAAAATGGCATTTCAGTTCTGAACTCAGAATATCTGTAACTATCAAAGCTAAGTTATGAACTCAATAGCAGAGAAAATACAGCTGAATTTTTAGATACTGTGTTAAGTGCAGACATGGCAGTTAGAAAAATCTTGTTTTATAAAAGGAGTGAATTTGATGTAGAATTGAAGAAGGATGAGAATAGAACATGAACATGCGAGTTCTTAAGTAGAACAACATCTCTCAAGGCAACCAGATTGTATGAAAAAGTCTCATCCAGCATTGTTAGCACAGGAGTATGTTCTGGTGGGCAGAATGTATGAACAGTCATACTCGGGTTCAGGCCTCCTGAAATACCTGAGTATGAGGCATGGAAAAAAATACTCTGAAAATAAAAGGGTTAAGTAAAACACTTTGGAAAGAAGTTGGACTAGAGCTGACCAAAGTCAAAGGCCTGAGATGTTGAGGTTTTTTCTTTACGTTTTATTTCTCCATAGTTTAAGATACATGTTCTGACTCAACATGTGCTTCATGGTTTCCCTTTCACCATGTGTTTCTTGGTTTCCCCGCTTTCTCCTATGAAACAAGTGGATATTACCCAGTGAACACCCCCTCTTTTGCACAACCACCCATCATATATGCAGGCAGACTTTCATAAACTAAAATCCCTTCAGAACTGACTCAACATTTGAAATTCTGCCTGTTGGCACGTTCATGTGAAATCACTGGCACTTGGTACTTCTGACTTAGTGCATGGCATGAGAGCCACTGCTTACCTTCACACTTTGGAACTCCCAGTCCACTTTGTCTTACTGCAAGTAGAACTGGCTTTTCTCTCTCTCACAGACCAGCACAGTCCTATTTGCTCTGAGCCCCTGTGAAACATGCTGCTTCACTTCATATACACTTCCTGAAATAAAGGCAGGCGAATCCTGATGTGATGTTCTGATAGAGCATATGCAGCTCGTTTCAACCTACTTTCTAAATCAAAAAATGGCAGGATTATTTTTGGCTGCACAAAGGGAAAAGTATAGCAGATGGACTGGCTACAAGACAGCCAGTTAGGGAAGCAAAGACTGACAAAAAAAGAAAATGCATTGATGGATTTTTCTTTAAATCTGCAAGTAGAAAGGGAACTGGACAAGAGTGCCTCGCCAGAAGAGATGATAAGAGAGAAGTGGCTTTAAGCTGAGTGGAATAGTCAAGGTAAAAGGTTAATTATTCTCTCAGTGGAAGTTATAGTGCTTGAATTAATGGGTGCAACTGCACCTCCTGCATAGAAACAGTTCCTGGATTCAGTAATTTTTGCTCCATGTGGACTGTGCTGAATTGACAGTTTATAGCATTGCTGCTCAGCTTCCCACCAGCCTCAGGCTTCCCAAAGTGGAAGGAAGTCATTTCTGCTAAGCCCATCTGCAGGGAATGGATGGTTTTATAGGATGGCTTTTTAGTTTACAAAAAGTCTGAATTAGACAAGCAACACATCTCAGCAACCACAAGGCACCACAGCCTGAGATACACTGAGTTCTCAGAGCAGGGCCAAGAGATGGGAGACTGGAAGAGGTTATATTCCCTACAATGAGACAGATTTAGGAGAGAAGATGTAGCTGCATATCTAATTCTCATAAGAATATGAACTACTGGAAAGAGTGGAGAAATTGCCAGAATTCTACAACAAAAACCTTCATTAACCTTGAACTGCAAAAAAAATCCAACACAGTCACTGGAGTCAGCCAAACTGCTGCTTTTGAGTAGACTGATAAGAAAAATGCTAACAATCTTGGAGGGAAATCTTTGTCCTAAGTGGCTGTGCATAAATGATGTGAAACTGTGTAATAAGACATTGCCAATTCTCCTTATTTTTATTATGAGCCTTGCAATATTTGATGTTTGTTCATAGCCCGGCTCCCAGAATCAAGAGATTAGGTGAAAGTCTCTGTTCCAATTAAGAAACAAAAGTTTTCTTCATGTTGTGGCCACTGAAAAAAAAAAATCTCCAAGGGTGCAAAAGAAAAAAACAAACCAACAACCAACCAACCATAAAACACCAAAACCAACCAGATAGAAAAACGTTCATATTGATATATGATTTAGATATATTAAATTACCTGATTAAAGTTGATTACATTATTTATGGAGACTAAATTTTTAATGTTCATTGTTTAGTAACACTAACGATGCTAAACCCAAGTGGAGGTTTCTTTATTAAATGACTCATGCTTTAATTAGCAACAAAACAGCTTCAGAGAGGTCCAAGCTCAAGTCAGTTCATTCCTCTGTGACAGTATTTGTGAAGGAACAAAAAGCAGGTAGCGCTGATAGCTGATGTCACCTGTATTACTGCAATTAAGCAGATAGAGCATGCATCCGTGGCTGCTTCCATATGACTGCCATTAGATCCAGAAGATAATGGCAATTATCTGGCATACATTCTGGCATACAGAAAAGGAAATAATCTTGTTTGGAATACATACATCTGCCAGAGAGGAAGTTTCCCTTTCTGGTATGTGACATTAGATCTTTGGCAAGAGTGGATGCAGATACCTGATTCTAAAAGCAAGAACCCTCACCGAAGTTGATTCTCAGCTGTCAACAATACAAATCTTCCTGGCCACACTGGGCACCTGATCTTGCCATTGGAAAGGGCAGAAAGCTCTCATGAATCAATGCAGGCTACTTACTGTCTGCACCGGCCGCTTCTTCCAAGGTCTAAAGCACGCTGAATTTGCTGAACATTTACTTTGCACGTAACCCTATTATGTGGCTTCTTAAAAACTGAGCTGGAACCTGGGTCTTCTGGGCCTGGAGCTCTCTTGACTTCTATTTTTGGCTTCTGAGACTTTTTTTGACTCTAAGAAGCATTAGAAGTCTTGTACAAATTGGAAGTTAAATCTTTAGGAGATGTAGCTTTTTCCTGCCTCATTCTTTTGGGCAATAATGGACCTGTTTTCTAGGTTACCATTTAGTATGAGTGATTTTTATCCAACTCATCAGCTACTAAAACCTTCCTCAATATTCCTCGCTGCACAAAACAGCAGACTTACCAGTTGAGTGTTTCTCCTACAGCATGTTCAACAATGAAACAAGCCTGACACTTTTAGATGGCATCACTGGGTGAATATTTATCACCCTGCTGCTGTAGCATGCTGGACAAAGCACAACATATTACTTTTCTTTCATGATAATCATGACATGGCTTATTCAAACATGCTGCTCAGTTTTATGCTAGGTGACATTCTGATATTTTTCTTTACACTTCAGAGTTGTAGTGCTGTATTATCTCATTAAATAAAAGATTAAATCAACACTGTGTGAACCAGGTTCATATGATAAATTAAAAAAAAATCTTGTAATTATATGACCATTTTTTCATGAATTATATACTTTAGTCCAGTGTCACAGTTAAGAACTTCCAGGGTCTCAACATTCTTGACCTTTGTCTAGTTTTTGGTAAGGTTCCCTGTTGTTTAAGGGGTTTGCACAGCTTTTGAAGTGTGAGAGAGTTAGTCTGAACAAACCATAGCCTTAGAAAACCAGTTTTTTGCACCCTAAAATTCCAGAAAGTGTTTTCTAATCTTATTATAACTACTAACTGCTTTTGTTAATTCCAGACTAAACTCACACTAACTTGCCCTTGAATTTTCATTAAATGGGTGCCACCATCATTGTGGAAAAGAACCTATTCAGAAAAATCATGTATTTTATTTGTTAGCATATTTGGGTTCAATTTGTGCTGGAATTAGCTATGATTTGCAAATAATAGTCAGGTTAAAATCCATCCGTTTTCCTTACCTCGGAATAGTAGAATGGCAAAAGGTAATTAATTTTTCTTCATAATTGCTTCTGTGGAAAGAAAAAACCTTTGAAAAGACAGCTAAGCCAAGTTTCTTGAACACTATAAGAAAATACTTGGATCACACACAGAAAAACCTTGAAATGTCCAGTGCAATAAAACTTGGGACTGCATTTCATGGTGCCCATAAAAGCTCCTCCAAAGCCTCCTAAAAAATGTCTCAGAACAATTCATAAAATGTTTGATTCAAATTACAAGAACTTCTCTGTGATTTAAGGGACAGTAGAAATAAGGTCACTGTCAGCCCTGATTTGTTTTCAGGACGTTTACTACTTTACTCCTTATGGGTAGTTGAATAATGAATTAAAACATATTAAAACACACTGAGGCAAGCTTTCCAAAGCACAGTCTGTACACCAGGAATGTGTTTTCTCATGGCAGCAGAATACGGTGAAGTGCCTGGTGTCACCAGATGGTGCTCTTCCACTATTTGTCAAACTATTTGCCTGAGCATAAGCAAGATTTGATTCTTAAAAAGATATGTGGTTCTAATGGCAGTTTTGCATTATGCCAGAATCCACTGCTTAGAAGTGGTCTGAAGATGGAAGGAGTTGTAGCAAATGGTAGCAAAGTTTGCTTTTCATTTAGGATTAAGTTGCAGTCAGGTTAAAATTCCTAAACATTGCTTGGTGGGACTGTTTCATTTTAGAAGGCACACACGTATAAATTACTCAAGTTAAACTTGATGTCTACCCAAACAGCTATTTTTTTTTTCTGCAGGCTATTTTCCTTTTTGCTTAGCTCTGTTCAAGGCTACACTTCCAGTGGTCACTTTTTATCTCTACCTTTCTGACTCTTCTACCTCTACACCACTGATATTTTCTCTTGCTCCTCTTACCACTTCTCTGCCTTTTCAATTCTCTTTCACGGAAATGGATATGAAAGAAGAAAAGCCAAAGAAACTCCTCCACCTTAGATCATCATTCTCCTGGGAGTGAGGTGTACCTGTTAGAAGTCTGTTACTGTGTCAGATTATCCCACTCCATTGGGAAATTAACCTCGGAAAGTCTTACAACTATTTTAAGTGATGTGCCATATTATTATGACGTATAGAAGGTAAAGTCTAAATCCATATATTTTGCCTAAAAATGCCACAGTGAGAATATACATCTCTCTTCTCCTTTGTAAGGATTTTTAAGCCAGTAATCCAACAACCTACAGTCTTTTGTTCTTTGAACATCAAATAAATCTTACAAGTGATTCATTTGGAGGAGTTTTACTTTTTAAAAGTATATTGTAAGTTCCTGGGCTTTTTTGTTTTCCAAGAATTCAAATAAGATTTGCTCATAAATGAATATAAAAATGAAGCAAAACAATTCTTTACTGTACAAGCATCACAGACACAGCTGTGATCTGAAATCAAGGACCATGTGATGCACTTACAGCGCAAGGTTTCTCATTTTCTTTGTACCTTCTCAAGTAGAGGCTCAATGACTCAGACTTAATTAGTTGTTCCATGAATGATATGTGAGTCAGAAAGACCCCCTTAATTCTCCCATAGATTAATTTCTTTTGCATGTAACAGCTACAGATGACCTGAGACTTTCAGAAGAGAAAATGTGCAAAGGCACTGTCCTTCACTATAGTTAACTACTCTGTGACAGGGTGTGCTGTGCCTGTCCTTGCGAATTTTGAAATGTGTATCCACGTATCCAGAAAATCCTTGGTAGCCTGATTTTTCACAGTAAGACTCCCTGAAGCCTCTCAAAAGTTTCTCAAAAACTGAAGTAGCCAGAATGATTAGTTATTTGAATAGTACAACCAAAGTATTTGATAAAAAATGATATGATATGATATGATATGATATGATATGATATGATATGATATGATCAAAATCATGACACAGGAAAAAGAGAAGTCTGGTAAAAATTTTAGTATTCATCAGATACTGAGTTATAATATTCTGTTATTCTCCAGATAGACTGATACAAGAGACCTTGAACAGATGAAATTGTAGAGAGGACCAGACACCAATTTTGTCAAAATCTCTTATGGAGATCATGAGCAAGCTGTGCTTTTTTTCTTACCAGAACCTCCATATTTGCACTATTGGTCTACCTTTTGCTCTACAGATTCCACAAGCCATAAGGTCTTTCCTCTGCCTCCAGCTTAAAAAAAGGAACTATTGTGTGGCCATTTGCTAACTCTATCACCAAGAAGATGACCATGAACAGGAGCTTCTTCTGTTTTCACGTTCCATTACTCCCTCATGTTTTGCCAATGTTTGCCTTGGATTTGGTTGGGATGAACTAACTGGTGAGCGAGCGAAAAATGTTTGTGTTCATATTGCCAATCTTAATAAAACAATATTAAAAATGACACAAACATAATTTTCAAGGAAAAAATGTCTTCTTGTCTGCCTGTGTGTTTTATACTGTTAAATGCTGAAAATAGAAATTGTTCAGAGGAGAGAGTGAATAGGATTTTGGCTGGACTGGACCTTATAATTGTCATCCATGGATAGGACAGTGGCCATGTTTAAAACATCACTATTTACTGTTATATGTGATTGCTGAAAAGGCACAATACCTTGCAGAGCATATCAGCCCATTTGATGGGATGCAATGGTCTGCTGCAGCCTCTGACAGTGGCTACTGTAACAGGTCTGTGACTTTTTCATTTCACAGTACACAGTCTCACCTCCACTGATGATAATTGGGAATTTGCAGTTGCCTACTGAATGGTTCCCTATGTTTACTACATCTCAGGAAATAGATGATGGGGAGCTGAATTGTAAGGAGATGGGATACAACCAAGACAACAAATAAAAAGAAATGTAAATGCATGCAGAAGAAGATACTGCTGCTGTGCCTGTCGGTATTGCTAATTCCAGAAATCTGGATGAAAACCTTCACAGCAGGAATAATTTCAGTAGGGATCAGAATGGAAGGGATCTCTGTGCTGGAGGTGCCAGGCAACACAATGTGTTGAAAACAGAACTCATCCAAGATATGAGCCAGAGAACACAAAGCAGAATTTGATACTGACTTTGGAAGGCTTGTGTGTAGTTCCCTACAGTTGGTTTCAGCTTCTCCTGTAACTAGGAATACAACTGGAGAGATGCAGTAATGGCAGTATGGAGATCCATAGTCCAATGCAGTCACTGGGATCCTTTCCATTTACTCTGAGATTGTCGATGACACTGTATTTTATGGAATATATAAAAGAGTGTTGTACCCTACCAAGAAGAAGCTGTACAAAGTACCAGTGCACAGGAAGTTATACTTACATTATCTGTGTTTTATCTATCACACAGAATTTATGGAAATAAATCTCTTTTAGGCCTTCTCAGCATAATGAATGTTGGAAAGTTAGTTACTTTATTTATCTGTGTCTGCCCTACAAAGTGAGGAGCCCTTGCTGTAGTTGTTACAACTCCATCTCGGGTTTTATTCTTATTACAAGAAGAAACAAGTATGTGCTAAAAGATACAGTGAAACATATTGCTACACATTTTCAGTGGTAATGGAGTCTGGTGTTGTCACAAGTCCTGGCTGAACAGCAGGGCTATCTAAAAAAAAAAAAAAAGAGGAAGCTCTTCAGCTCAGCTTCATGGGATTCAGAATAATGAAATCAAAAAATCAAGACAGAATTGTTCAAAGCAGCTGCACCAAGAGCCAGAGCTCACTTACCTTCACAGGATCAAAATAAAGCAGGGAAAGGGAAAACGAAGATTAGAGTTGAATATGTTAGAGATTTTCAAGCACAAAATCTAAAGATCTGAATGAAGGGAGGTTTTTCTCTTTGAGATGGTACCCCCTTTGGGACTCTTTTTAACCCTAATTGGTGCTTAGAAGATTGATTATCCAGATGTCATAGGGGACAAGGTCTCTCTCTGGGTAACTGGGTGAATTTGCATCACAGCTACGTATTGGGAAGCAGTGCCTTTGCAGAGTATTTTATTGAGGTTCAAGTGATCAAAGATGAGTTGTAATGACAACAGAGATACATTTTTGTGCCTTTCCTTTTCCTTTCCCAATTAAATACTAGGTGAAGAAAAATTCCAGCCTTTACTGTAAAGAAGAAAAATGTTTCCTGTCCTTGTGGTCTCATAGACATGGAGCAAATTATAAGAACCTATTACATTTCTGTAAGTACATCATTTCAAGCCAGCTTTGTGATTTTGGGTTCCAGCTGCATGAGTTTTAAAGTTCATAGGAGTTAATTAACCCTGTCTCCATTCTTTGCTTTATTACGCACTAAAAAGCCAGAGAACCGGTTCTGTTTCCAAGGGTAGATTTGTTCCCTCCCTTGTCTGATTACTCAGTTACCACTCAAGCATCTAGTTCATACTACCCTTGGATTTTTATTTATCCTTTTTCTTTAATGTGTTTCTTTAAAAAGGAATGTTATGGCCATATCATGGCTCAGGAAGCTTTTATCCTAGTTGATGTTTCTTTTCAGCAGTTACCTTACAACCTACACTGGCTGCTGCACCTGAAGGTCACCTACATCCATTTCTAACACTCCCCTGTTTCGGCCAGTCTTGTCCCTGCCTTTTGTTTGTTTCAGTCTTCCTGCCCATGGCAATCAAATTAGAGACATACAGTTCTCTGTGAGGAGAAAGCAGATGAAAAGCAGAATGCCCATATTGCCCTGGTGGCCACACTAACCTCTGGGGCTGAATAACAGTTTTCTGCAGCTCTAATTAAGATGTGGCCTGTGGTTACACCAGGACATGGGCTGATCTGGTCTGCCATATTTTTGCTTTTATCATTATTATTCTTGTTTTGATTGTTCTGTGAGGGCAGCAGTTGGTATGGACTGGCTCACATGCACTCTCTTGCCCTCCATGGAATGGGAACACCACTCTTGCATGGCTTCTCCTGTTTCTTCACCTCCCTGAGATGCTTCTAACTACAGCCTAGTGCAGCGTTTATTTTTTGCAATGCTCTATGTATGGCAAAGAGCCTGGAAACAGAACACCTGTGGAAGACTTGAAAAAAGACCGCTGTTGAGTATTTTCAAAGCCATTGCCAACCAGAATGCTGCCCTGCCTCCACACAATGCCATGGTTTGCTACCAAGCAGTTACCGCCCATCAAATCCTCCTGCACTGGTGTGATTTTATCCATGAGTCGGAAGTGTGCTGGCAACCAGCCCATGCCAGGGCACAGCATCCAGCCCCCGGCACATACTCATCACGCCACAGGTTCTGCCCAGTGCTGCCAAACCTGGCAAGGGACACAACCTGGTTCCACCACATCCACGTGGAGCCTTCCCAGTGCTGCCAAACCTGGCATAGGACACAACCAGGTTCCAGCACATCCATGTGCCCGCCTTCCCTCCAGGCTGCGCTCAGACAGCCCCATGAGGTGCCCACTGCCAGGAGGCAGAGGCAGCACCACGTTGTGCAGGCACCAGTGCTCTTTGGTGTGGGACTGGAGCACGATTCCTGTGAGGAGAGGCCGAGGGAGCTGGGGGTGTTTGGCCTGGGGAAAAGGAGCCTCGGGGGTGACTTTATCCCTCTCTGCAACTCCCTGACAGGAGGGGGGAACCAGGAATGGGTCAGGCTCTGCACCCCGACAAGAAGACAGGACAAGAGGGCACAGACTTAAGCTGCACGAGAGCAGGTTTAGGTTGGACATTAGGAAGACTTTCCCCACAAGAAAGGGTGATTAGACATTGGAATGGGCTGTCCGAGTAGGCGGTGGAGTCACTGTCTCTGGTGGTGTTTAAGGCAAGACTGGACATGGCACCCAGTTGACACGGTGGTGTTTGGCCATAGGTTGGACTCGACGACCTCAGTGGTCTTTTCCATTCCAATCTGATTCTGTGATTCAGTGATTCTGTGATCTGTGTGCAGGGCAATAAAAACAGCGCTTCCTCTGTCAGGTCACCAAAGGGAACACGGCTGGCGACGGGGAGCGCCAGCGCCCTGAGGGGCAGGAGCCGCCGTGAGGCACCTCGCCGTCACACAGCACTCCGCAACTCGTCCTCCATGCCGGGGGGAGCCCTCAGGTCTCCAGAGAAAGGAAACAAATGAAGGAAAAGCAGCGAAGGGTGAGACGAGCCGGCGCTGCAGCCGTGAGGGGGGAGCCGCACGGGGGCACCCGGGGGCGCCCCCAGGGGCGGGCGGGGCGCGGCCGGCCAGCCAGTCACATGAGCCACCGCCCGCCTTCCCCGCACCCCCGCGGCCGCGAATGGCACGGCCCGGATGCTCTCGCACGCAGAGCGGGTGCGGGCGAACCATTGCGCGGGGGCGGGGGGACCCGGCAGCCGCCGGCCGGGAACACCCAGCCGTTCCCGTTCGGCGGGCGGACGTGACAGCGGCGCAGCGCGATGGGGGTCCCGCGGGGGCCGGAGCGCCAGGCCCCGCAGGAGGTACCGACCCGGCACCGGCAGGGCTCCGTCCCCGGCCCGGCCCGGCTCGGCCTGTGCCGGTCANGGTGGGGAGGGTTTGCAGGTGGGTCCCTCAGCCCCTGTGCCCGCTCTCCGGCCTAGGGCCCTGTGCTTTCAGTGACCCCTGTGTGCCCCTAGAGCTGTGGGGTTCCACACTGTGAGGTGGGGACAAAACCCTGGGATGGGGAGGCAGTGCTGGAGAGGAGCACTGGGGCTGTCCGAGTGCATGTCACACTCCACTGTGTCACTGCTCTGCTTTGAAATTGCATTTCTCCCCAGAAAAAGCGGAATTCCATGTGGATTTCTCCTCCTGTTTTTGTAAAAGGATTATAGAAGCGTGTCCTGGCTTCGGCTGGGGTAGAGGTTAAATTGAGGTGTGTTGATTTTATGAACCCTGAAATTGAAAGAAATGTGCGAAATGGAGAATATATTAAGTGGCTTATTGCAATGGGACAATCTATCTAGCTGGAGGCAAGCAGTGGACCAGGAGTTTCAACTGCAGACCCAGATTAAAGTATTTAACTGGGTGAAAAAATGTGATGTTAAAGCCATGTAGAAATGTCTTACCTTTTTCTTTAATCTCTTTCATATTAACAGCCAAGTTACTTATGGAAGTCAGGGTTTTCCCTGACCTGTAGTCTGTGCTAACGTTGAGTTTGGGAAATGTGCATTCTTCAAATGAATGAGAAACGCTGAATTTGTGTTGTGTTGTTTGTTTTTCAGGTTGAAACGAGAGAAGATGAGGAACAAAACATCAAGTTAACTGAAATTTTGGAATTGTTGGTGGCTGCTGGGTATTTTCGAGCAAGAATCAAGGGGTTATCACCCTTTGACAAGGTGAGACCAGTGCGATATCTTTAAACCCCTTTTTTGAGTATATGAGGCTTAGGTTTTTTGCTAGTTTGTTTAGCGGTTCTAGATGACTTTATAAAAGACACTTGCAACCGGTGAGGCTTTCCTGTGTAAATAATTCTGCAAATGACCTAGTTTCAGGCAGACAGGATGTCCTCAGCCTTGAAAGACCATTTAGTGTAGCAAGGCCCATTTTAAAGGAGACAAGTGGATGCAATGCAATTGCTGTCTGCTTTTTTGTGGGTGTTATAGCCTGTGGTAGAATCATATCCAGGGAATCTTCCCCCTCTCTCTCAGCTGCAGTTAGAGTAATGAGAAAGATTCGATACTTGGAGATAGCTTGGTAATTTTAAAAACAGGTATTCATTAATGAGAAAGGAGGAAGTATTTGTGTAAGAATGGAACAGTTAGCCTAGTGAGATTATTTTGGGGCTGTTTTTACATATCTTTCGAATGTCACATGTATAACCTTTTCATTGTCCCAGAGAGGAAGTATGTTATACTGACAGTGAGCAAAGTTCAGGTTGAAAAAAGATTTCTGAATTGTTTTAGTGCTGACTCTGTGAGAAATTTCTGAACCAAGGGTTGAAAAGGCAGAACTACAGCAGCCTTGAAATGGACTCTTCTGTTTTCTGCTCTTTCTTTGATCATAGCACAGCCTCACTTTCCAATGCAATTTTGGTTTCTCCGAACTCCTTGGTGTTACTGACCATAGCTGCTCAGGAGTCTGTGCATACAGGCACAGAGTAATTTCAAGGAGACTGCCTTAGGATGTAGCATTGTTGCATTTGTGCATAGAAATTAGTTTCATACTTGCCTAAATAAATTTGCAAAGTTGCCATTTTATGACAACGCCCAATCTCACAACCATGAGCATTGCCATTGAGAATGATCAAGGTGCTAGTGCAGAAGGGATACTGTAGGTAACTGTTTCAGGGGGGAATGTGGGAGGGTTAATGTGATAGAAACCTTGTGCAAAACAAGGTTCCCAATTTGCTGCATGATGTTGGTGAGTTACTCCACATTTTAATCCTTTTCTTTGTTCTTTACCTTTGCATACATTTAGGTTATCTTGTGTATGTTTATGCAAGATTGTCTTTAAATATTTATGTAAAGTTGATGAAATGGCTCAGGAGTGTAAATATGCCTAAGTATATGTTGGATTAGGGCCTGAAATAGAGATTTCTGCAGAGCTGGGGATTTCCATTGCTGATATTGTGTCTAGCACTTGGTGTTGCAAGTGTCAGCAAGCAAGGACTAATATTAGCAAAGGCATATATATAAAGGTAAATATATGAATACAGAAATGATTATCCTTGATAAAATTTTGATATGGTCACTTTTTAGAGACCATGACACTTAACATGCTGTTGTGTTTTATCGTTGGGGTTTTTTTGTTGCTTTTTTTTTTTTTAAATCTCAGAGCTCTTTCAAAACTAAAATATGAAGCTAAGAGAGAAATTTAGAATGAGAGAAATTTAGAAAATAACTGCTGGTTATTTTCTTGTGTATGTGTATTGTATGTAGAAGTTGATATAGTTATGCTATCCATTTCAGTCTGCCTGTGAGAATCCTAAGATGTTTTTGGTTTTACCTCTTCACTTTGAAATGGAACTAACCATGTTGTTGCTCCTTTGATAGGTGGTAGGTGGCATGACGTGGTGTATCACTACTTGCAGCTTTGATATCGATGTTGATTTATTGTTTCAGGAAAACTCTACTATTGGTCAAAAAATGTAAGTTGATTAAACGGCAAGTGGGGTATTTTTGTTCTTAGGAAAGAGGTAGCGGGAAGGGAGGGGGAAGTTACCTGCTATTTGCCTGTTTCTAGGAAAGATTTTTAGTTGAAGTTTCTTGCTTTTTAAAACTGCCTGTTTGCAAAACATTACACAAGTTTCTGGGTTTCTCAGATTGTAGTTCCGCAAACTGTAAAACCAGAAAGAGGCTTATTTCAAAAGAGGCAGTGCAGTTCCCACTGGGCTGCCATGGTCTTACATCCCTACTAAGCAGTAGAGCATTTATGTGGCTCCACACTGAACTGGATTGGGAACTGATCCTGATTAAAACCTATTAAAAAAAAACAAAAAGGAAAAGGAAAATAGTTTTAACATTAATGAATTCCTGGATCCAGTTCTCTGCACAGCTGTGTGCTGGCACAAGGGGATGATGCAGAGGCCAAAACAAAGGGCAGAATGAGACCACACTGCTGGAAACTGGAGTGCAACATTAGAAGACCTTCCCTGAGTACCCTATGTCTGCAGCTCTGCTGTGTAAATAACCTCTGACTCTCTTTTATGGTTCTGGGTTGGAATTGGAGGCATCAGCAAACAGAATTTAAAGCATGTCACTGGTGCCGAAATAGTTACCTGCCCCATACTGAGAGGGAGATTTCCTTCCTCTGAGTGACCCAATGAAGTGATTTTGTTGTGATTAATTTCTGAGGCATGGAATTTGCTCATAAGCCAGCTAATTCCTGTAGTAGATAAGTTATAAACATTGTTTATGCTGAGAAAGGGAACACATTCTAAACACATGCATATCTGTGATAAAAAAGCCATAATTAAAATTTTCGGGAAGTAAGAATAGCCTGACAAGTTACAGCAGCATGAAGAGACTTGTTTGCTTAATGTAGTTGAACATCTTTCTGTACTGTTTTCTTGAAAGTCATTGAGCATTGACAAGGCTGTAACACTTTAAAAATTTGTGCGTATTGCCATTGCCCTTGGAGACACTCACATTATCATAGATAAGTAACTATGTAAAGCATTGCTGAGTGCAAAGAATTAAGTAGAGACTAGGAATGAAGATGGTGGTGGCAGTTTTTATAATTGCCATGTTTTTATACCTCCCATGGTTGTTATCCTTAAGAACAACAGGATAGGAAGTAGTTAAGTTGTTCTGAAAATGTTCTGTTATTTTTCCAGCTGACTGGATGCAAAACTGGCAAAACAAAAACCAGGCTCCTTTCCCAAAACAGCAACAATGATTTATTTGTAAATCTGAAGCATTCAGAATCGAACAGGCATAGGCTGTTTTGAAGTCTGTGTAATGTTTATATTGGTGGTGGCTCAGGGCTTCTGTGGTGTTCTCAAGATAAGGAAAAGTTAATTGTTTTTTCTCAGTATTATTCCAAAGACATTGTGATGGTGTCCTGTTATTTAATTGCTGGGTTGAAATAAACATGGAAACAGACATTAGGAGTGTATCTTGCATCTATTGATAAGTAACTTTTGTTTTAATTGCATTTGCTTGGATTGTGCTTCACTTCCCTCTAATAGGTATAATATTCTAGGCTCTCTTCCCAGGCTTTTGTCTCATATCTTTTCCTCCACTTTTGTTCTTCCAGCTGTCCATTTGGGCAGTACTAAATAGCACTGAGGTCTGTACTGGACCAGTTAATTTTTCTCCTTTGTGGAGAAATAGCTTTGGTTTTCCTAGTAAAGTTTTCATCCTCAGTGATGACATCTACTTTAAAAAGGTACTTGGCATCGTTGGCAGCAAAAAAATTGCTTGTCCTAAAATAAGGGATTCAGTGGAAACTGAATGGATGAAATTTCTGTAGTTGAATCCTTTGTGGAGGGTAATTCTTTCACTTTACTCCTTTACACACTCAGCTCCTACCTGAGTCATAGAATGAGATAGTTGCCAGCCAATTCAGTTTCACTCACTTGAAAACTATGTGAAGTAATACTGTGTACTTAGCTTTTAAGTGCAATATATATTTAAAATCATAAAGTTTCAGGACTAACATCAAGATATGTTTTGGGAATTCTGCCAAACAGATTTTTAAGTCCTTACATTTGATTCTGTACTTTTTTTGAGTGCATATCTCTTACTTAATATAACTGTTCTTAAAGCTAGTGTCTCTTCATGTGTGCATGTAATATGCAGATTTGTAGATGTGTCTTACATAGGTATTTCATCTGATCAGACATGCAGATCTTAAAGTTCTGTGTGTAATACTATAAATAAAGCAATTGTGTATATTGGAAGCCACTAGAGGAACCTTACGAACTATTAACTGTGCTTGCAAAAATAAATTGTAATTTACAAAAGAAAATTGTAGCATACATACATCTGTATTTTTGTTGCTTTATAATAGTGCCTTAACTGAAAAAATTGTGTCAGTCTTACCAAAAATGAAGTGTCCTCATCGTTTGGAACCACATCAGATCCAGGGACTGGATTTCATTCATATATTTCCTGTTATACAGGTAATAATTTTATGGTGTATTGATAGTTTGCTGAAAAAGGCCATAACACTGGCATAAAATAATTTAACAAAGCTTTTTATTATTGTTTGGCTCTTCATTTAACTTTGAAATGAATAGTCTCAGAGAAATAGTTTAATGTTTTTAAAGAATGGAGTGATAATGTGGATGATAGAATCCTTAAGTATCATTGGATCCATATTTAAGAACACAAATCAAACTCTAAATTCTTTGAAATGCAATCAGATTCTTCCTTTTTTGGAATACCTGCTTAAAGAAACTGAAATTTAAACTTGTTTTGGTATCTGATAATCTACGTTGCCAGACTAGGAAATAGAACAAATATCTTACAGTCTATGTTTAAGCTTATGGAGTAAGTTATGGAGATAGTCACTGACTCAAAAGGATATGAATAAGGCTAAAGGCAGTTGGGGTTGTTTCTTTAAGCTTAATATATCCTTAATTATTACCACATAAAAACTGTATGGGTGGAAAAATATATTGCTCTGACAAGCACCACTAACTGACCATGTGGGTAGTTCTCAAGTTTATTAAGGTTTAAGCTAACACTTGATGTGTTCCAGTTATGTGTGGTATTTTGAGAATCCTTGGCATGTTGTTATCATTTTTAGATTTTCCTTTCATCTGCACACAGAAACGGGTCTTTGATAGATAGGGAAAATGAAGACTATTAAGCAAGCTTCTTTTTCATTAAATACCTCCTTACCTCCTGCCTGTGTAGGAATTTAGCAAGTAAGAATGAATCTAAGTTGCAGTTTGTAAGAAGTGGAGAAAACTTCCCAGTGCTCTTGTTATCTTCTAGTAGGGCTCTCCTGAGGAAAACCACACTTGATGTACTCCCCACAAAACATTTTGTGGTGTGTGCAACTGTTACACAGCTTTCAAGCTGTTCTGGTGCTGGCTAAAGTGGAAAGTTCGTATCTTGTTAGTATGACTTTTGACTTCTGAACTCTTATTTCTGACTGGAAAAACCCCAGATTTCCAATGCTGGTGAATTTCTTGCCCTGGTCATTTGATGATGAATCATTACATGTTTCTAATACCAGGCTTCTTTCACAGGAAAAATAATACTCCTGCTGTAAGAACTATAGCACTAGGTATTCTCTGACCTGCTTTATCCAAAATCCTGGTTTGGGATATTACTTCTGGAAAGAAGCAGCATTAATTCTAAGCAGGGAGGAACTCTCTGTTTCTCTGAGATCAGTGATTCTCAGTAGCTGGCCAGTAGGTGGTATAGCTGACCCATACTTGATGAAGTCTTTTTTAATTGGCTTAGTTTGTTTGTAAAGGATCTCTTTTTAGAAGTCGTGGCTTTCTGTCAGGTCCCTGTGAAGCTCTGCCTGCTCTACATACTATGGGTTCCTCTTTTCATCCCAACCAAGACAGGCTTTCAAGAAAACTTGCTGCTGTCACCAGTATCCTGTGTTCTTAAAAAGACCATGCAAGAGCTATAAAATGCTGACTATACCACCTAGGAATTATGTATTTGATAATGGCTCTTTATTTAATGCCCTGTTAAATTCAGTATTTCCCTTGCTATCTCTAAATCTCAAATCTGCCCAAATAATAAAAAAGCTAGCTCTTCTGCCTGGCATTGTGTCCCAATACCTCTTGCACTGTGCAAACTAGTCTGGGGGTAATGACAGGAAAAATTTAGATGAATCCTTCCCTACAGGAGGAAATGAAACCGAGTTGGCTCACTGCCACAGACTGTAGCACAACTTAAAAAAAATAATTTAAAAAATCCCCAACTAACAAATATTCCAGTGGGCAGAAATGTTGTTCTTCCTAGTGCTCTGTGCTCATGTTCACAGACAAAAGGATGTTCACAAACTTGTGTTGAGATGTGCTTTGTAATTAATAGCCTGCATTTTCATCTCTCGTTGTCATCATCTTCCCCTCACTTTCCAGGGGTTCATGCTTATAGCACAGGAAACAGTTGCTGGTTCAAACTTGTATCCCAACATTGATCTCATCTCTTATGTGACCTCCTGCACAGGCTGTCAACAGCCTGCAAGATTTATCTTCTCTGACATTGTTTAAAATGTACTTCAGTATTTTGTGGCTTTTTGTGTGGTCTTATAAATGTCAGAAGAAGCCTTTTTTCTTACACAGGCATGTGGTTCTTCATGAACACTTTATAGGCTTGAAGATCGTCTTTTCACAGCGGAGCTGTAGTTTTTTATAACAGTGAGTGATCTATGGTAGGAAAATTTCATAGAAGAAACATATGCACAGAAGAAGAAGAAGAAATGTGTTTATAAACCAGCTGATGCTGAATCATTTTATTAGGATTAGGTTCCTGAGTTACCATGTTTACAAATAAATCACGTGTTCTTGTTTCTGTGCTTAAAATGTGCTTTAAGCTTTTATCATGTACTAAAAATAATTATGCAGTAGTTTGGTGTTCGCTGCTGTTACTCTTCCTCTTTCAACTGATACAATTTTTTTCCAGTGGCTGGTGAAACGTGCAATAGAAACAAGGGAAGAAATGGGAGACTATATCCGCTCTTATTCTATATCACAGTTTCAGAAAACTCACAGACTGCCAGAGGTAAGTGAAACCAGTTCTTGTTTCTGTTATAATATGTCGAATGCTCAGGTGCAGTACCAGCTTCCCAGCTCTGAAATCAGCACAATACGCCAGAGTTGCTTTGGTCTCATTTTGTTAATCAGTCCTAAAGAAATCTCTTAAAAATTCATCTGGGGGAAAAATTTAAATGTTATTTTGGCAAAAAGGTTGTAGATCCTGGTTAACTTTTGCTTAACAATTGCCTTCATTTTTTTGCAGTACTGGATGTTTGCCTGTCAGTCTGGCTGTTCAAAAACACCCATAGTGCTGTGGAGAAGCTAATGTAGCTATTTAAGAATTGATATACTGTTAATGCTCTGTAATTTGGGTTTTGTTTCAGAGTGCTCAAAATCAGCTCTTATCTCCCTCCTAACCTCAGAATTTCTTCTTGAAAACTAGATTCCTAAAAAACTTGGGGAAAGAGAGAAGGGATAGGTTTGGGTTAAAAAGAAATATATTTGTCTCTGTAAAATATGGCCTCCAGAGGAGTGAGAGCTGCAGTTTTATCTGGAAGTGTAGTGGTAAGAACAACTTTGCACTGTTTGAGGTGTACCTTGGTCACGTTCCCTTCTCCTTCTGATAATAGTCAAATGCTGCCCACATTGAACTGAAATGCTTAGAACAATGTTGTGATCCTCTCTTACTCCTGTTCTGCAGTAGTGAGATGAAGGAGGAGAGGTGGAATGAGCTTGGATATGTGCCTGTAGTGCAGAGCCATCAGTTCTGTTCATTCCATATTTAACACTTAGAACCCAAGTTTTGTCTCTTCACTTATTAACAGTAGTAAAGGTAGATGTCCTAAGTATTGGGATAAACAGCTTTAATTAACTTCAGTGGTTTGGATTTTGTTTTGAGGTTTATGCTTTTTTTGGGGTTTTTATTGGTTGGTTGGTTTTATTGGTGGGTTTTTTGTTTGTGTTTTGTTTTGGGGCTATTTTTATTATTTTTAATGCTTAGAAACTAAAATAACAGCATAGGACACTTCTATTTTCCACATTAAGCCTATCCCAACTTCATTTCTTTATAGTGTAGTAAATTTTGGAGATCCCAGTAGTGGGCTGGAATTCCATTTGTGTCAGGTACTGTATAAGCAGAGAGTAGAAGGACTGCTGATCTGGACACAGTTTTAAAGTACCTACCTATCATCTGGTGACAGAAGCAAGTACTTTTCTGTGTTACAGGAAATCATTATTCACCAAATAATTGGGCAACTCAGAAACTATTTGACAATTTGGTTTTAAAGAATCATTACAGTGGTTGCGATTTAATCTCCATTCCTGGTATTTTTCATCACGTCCCTTAATGTCTTTCAGGATGATGAATTTATGCAAAGGAAAGAGAAGGCCATCAAAACAGTTACTGATATCTCTGTAAGTATCTTAGATTTATTTTTTTTTTAATGATCAAGAAGCAAGTGGTTTTAGTAATGAAATGGTGGTAGTTAATTCTGTTTAATGCAGTCAGTCCTGGGTTTTCTCATATGAAGATCCCAATTAAGTTACATATTGAGCTTCATTCTTAGAACAGGTCTCAAATGCCAATATATCAGTGTGAAAAACTTTTAGGTGTGCACTGTATGAGTAGATAAACCATATCAACTGCCTGTACAGAGAATGTGGAATTCAACACTATCAGCCAAAAGTCACAGGTTATTAAACCCTCAGCAGACTGTTTATTTGAAGCTATCAGCAGTTGACCTATTTGTCTTGAAATTAATATAGTGATGATCTCTTCAATTTAAATGTCTCCATTTCAAAACTTGTCTTTCTTACTTCTTATAGTTAGCAGTGAAAGTACACACCCTACTTGGGAAATGTTTTCTTCAAGAAGAAGATATTGGTTGGGAAAGGTGGTGCCACCTGTGTTCTCCCTCTTCAGATGCAAATCTTCTAACTCTTGGATAAACTGCTTGTTTATATTTTTGAAAGCTTATTCATGAATATTACAGAGTGACACGTAGCATATCTAGGTGCTCTCACTCTCTCATACCTGAGTTCAGCTGCCTAGAGAGCAATTGGAGTTTCTATCCCAGGAGTTTCTGTCCTTGCTTTCTATTTTCCCTCTTTGCTTGGGATCATCAGTTCAGCATTCCTGACTCCCAGCAGTTCACTGCGGGTTTGTTTTGGACCATCTTGATAAATTCCAGGCCAGCATTTGAGAAGGGGAGAGAAATCTGTGTTTGATTTGAATAGGACATTTCCAGGGCTCTTCAAGCGATGGTGAAACTCTGCTCTGCTGAAAAAATCAGTGCTATTCCAGTTTGCTCTGGCCAGACACCCTGAGCTCCTCGTGCACAGGTGGAGGTATAATGTGCTGTATGAGAGGTTGTGCAATGGACCAGAGAAGTCATCTTACTCTTTTGTCAGGTTTGGGAGGTAGTTGTTTTTCTGTACTAATCGTCTGAGTGCTGCTGAGCCTAATGTGTGTGGTTGAATTACAGTGTGTGTTTATAGAATAACATCGCTATGAAAGTCTCCAGGTGATGGCCGGTGAAAATCCCTTGTTTATCTGTTTAAGTAATTGCTCTTGTTTTGAAAATTTCAGTTACAGTCTCTTAAGTGTTTCTGCATGGTTTGATTGTGTATTTTTTTAATTATTAGTAGACTTACAATGAGTCTTTTACTCCACCTAGAAATACTTGTCTTTCCACTGAAACATTTTCTGTTCTACAAGTTACCTGCCCCTGTACATAGGTATCATTGTATTGTTTATGCACCTACATAACCCTTTAAATTGAGAAAGAATGCAAACCTGTGGGGTAAATCAAATTCCAAGTGTGTGTTCTATCAAGTAGCACTTGAAATTCATTCAGCTTCTGCATATTTTCAATTTTCAGAACAATTGTCCTGATTTTTCAAGTGTGTCTTTAAATAGCACTAAAGAGTCTGCATCCAAGTGGCTGATACCGACCTTGTCACTGAAGAGACGGAAACAAAGTAGTCACAATGCTCTTACAGGACACCAGTAACTAGAATTTTTAGTGTCATTTAGAAATATGCTGAAGATATATGATTTTTAGTGATGAAGGGTTCTCTTTGGTTGCTGAGAAACAGAAGTGGTTTCAAGGCTTCATTTTTGTGTTCTGTTAATTCGTATTGTGTCTTCTCTGGCTCACAGATCTCTAGTTTTAGGTGCATCTTTGTGTACATAAAGTTTTTGACACTTGTTAATCATTGCTCATGGTATCATTAGACAAACACCTCTTCCTTAAATATGTGGGCTCTGTCAGGATCATGTCTTCTACAGCTGGTGCCTGATCTTCTTAACAAAAAATTAGTTCATGAGATCTCTTAAGGCATCAAGGCACAAATACAGTCTAGAAGAACACAGAATGAATTTTCAAGGAAGAATGTGCACAAGCTTTCTTATCTATCCATAGGAACTGGAAGAAGGAGAAGGTGGTTATTAGGTGAAAGTTCTTTCACAGGTCACCTTTCAATCATTATGCATTGGAATTGAAGAGAGATCCACTCTTCTAAAAGAGGATCAGCAAGTGTAAAAGATTAGTTTGTTGTCTGAATTCATCATTATGATTCTGGTCTGAGGATCTACCTTTCTCAAGGGGACACTATGCTGAGATTTATGGTCATGATCAGGCCTAAAGGTTGAAAAAGGGAATATTTAGGATCAGTAATGGTTATTGGAATAAGAACTGCTGCTACTGAAAGGTGACTGTCCAGTGAATTGAGGTTATCTTGCAGTGGTTTCGTTCACCTACTCAATTATCTGATGCCAAGACTAATGTTTGTGATATGATGCCTACACTTCATATAGCAAAGGTATAGAGTGCCATCATAAAAGCCATAATTATTTGTATTACTTACATTGCCTCTCTGTAGGTGTGAATGTACACTTTGTGGGAGATCCTTGTTCCTAAAAAGCTTTTCCATGTGACAGGCAAAAATGTAGCAAAATTGAATATCTGGAAGCAAAGATGACAGAAGTTAAGATTGGAAATGAAGTAAAAATTGCAAAGGGTAACAGACAAATTCAGGAGAAACTTGCCAAGGAATAGTGTCAATTTTCACTTGTTTGAAATCTCTACTCTGGGATTACATGTTTTTGAAAAAGATTGAAAGCTATTTCAGCAATGTTATGGTGCAGGAACTGCTTGTTGACAATAATAATTTTTCACTTGTTCTGACTTTCTGTACAAGACAAATATTCTTCCTTTTGTTTTTAAATTGGAAGCAGCTCTATCAGCATGGAATAGTACTTGTGAATCCTTGTTTTATTTGATGGGCTGTTGTCCAGCTATTGGATCACACTGGGATAGCGTGAGAATGAATCATTTTACTACCAGACTTCTTAAGATATTTTTGTTACAATGAAATCTGCTTTAATTCCATTGTAACCTGGGATCATTGAGAAAAATTAATTGCATTTACTTATCTAATCAGAGTTTGCAAATAGAATTAACTCACAAAGGAGGTAACATTTCTAGACACTGGCATTAGCCAAATCATTTTAATAGATGTTGAGTGTGTTATTTTTACCTCTTCTTTCAAACAGGACAGAAAAGATGGTTGAGAAATTATGTTGTTGTTAAATATCTGTTTATAATTTTTTTTAAAACTTGGAAAGGTTTTATTCTTATAGAAAATGGTTTAGAATTGAATTCAGTAAAATTTTATAACGTAATTGCAAAAAGAGAAAGTGAGGGATATTTATTTGGGTAAGTACATTGAGTTGGAAAGCAGTGTGTATATCACTTTAGATAGCAATTCATCATTTATTTTAGAAAAGCCTTTTACAAGCTCTGAATTCATTCACTGTCTTATAGGAGATTTACAAACCCCAGAGAAAATACAAACGTCAGAAGGGAGCTGAGGAACTGCTAGATGAGGAATCAAAGGTTCATGCTACACTTCTGGAATATGGCAGGTGAAAGCTTCATTTAATACTCCATGGGTTTTGTATTGTGTGTATTACAAGCATTGCATGCAAAATTTGGATTGTGGTGGGTTTTTTTCCTACTACTTTGGAATTGAACTATTTGAGATGTGCTCCTGTTTGGGTTCAGTGTGTTTACTTACCCTGTAAATTCTCCAGGGACTGGACAGTCCTCATATGTGTGAGCCATGTTTTGTACAGTGGGAGCCTAAGTTCAGACTTTATGCTCTTAGTAGGGCATTATTTTTTTAACATACTTGTTCTTTATGTGATAAAAATGGCTTAAATTCGTGATCTTTCTAGGAAGTGTCTGTCAATATAGCCTTTTGGCAAGCAATCCCCTAGGAAGTGTGGGGGAAAAGGAGCTGCAGTTGCTCTTGCTTCTTTCTGTAGTTCTAATGTGGCTGTTGCATCAGGAGCCTGCGTCACTGTTTAGGCGTCTTACTTTCTGCGAACTCCCATATAGAGACAAAGTTACCAAGGTTTCCACTTTTCCATTGTCCTTGGAAGTCCCTCTGGTTTACTGAGAGCTCTCCAAACACATCAAAATGAAGTTACAGAGCTTCTGTTTCTAGTTTCTATTTCCAGTTTTCTTTTCACAGTTTAGTGATAAGGACAGCTTGTCTGCTGTCTGAGCTCTTAATACTTAACAAGTGCAAATGACATTTGAATTCCATTTTGCGTCTTCTGTGGCTTCTTCTGTCCCAAAGCCATGGATTTTTATGTATTAATGTCTCACTATTTTGGTATGTTCCTTTTAACAGTAACATGGACTGTAGTATAATAGCTCAGGATCAACTTCCAAATGGAAAAAGGGCATTGCTTTTTCCTTTCATGAGCTTTAAATGACAGTATTTTATGAAGAGTCAAGATTTGCAAGTCATGATGGAAGGAGTACATGGAGCTGAAGTCATTCTGTAAATATGCTTCAGTATGTGCTATTTTAGTTTATTCAAAACATTCCAAAACTAACCTGAACCTGGCTGTTGGTGCATAGCTTATGTTGAAAACTGATAGAAACTTAATGTGTTTGTGAAGGTTGTAAACTACAATCTCTTTCCTTCATTTTTCCTGTTGTTCTTTTAGGAGATATGGATTTAGCAGACAAGCAGGAAAAACGGAACAGGTAAAAAATATAATAATCTAAAATACTCAAATTGTGGCAAGAATTGCATTGTGGAAGTGTTGGTTAGGGTCTTTGTGTTTGTTTTGGTTCTGCTTTTACTGTGAGGTAATCATATATTCTGTCTGTTTAGTAAGCCTCTTTTAACTAAGTGTCCCATAATGGGATCATTAAAGGGTTTTTCTTTTTAAAATCTCATTTAACTTCTTAAGAAATATTGTAGGCATTTATTACAAAACAGATTATCTAATGTGGTAGAGAAACATGGTACCATGTCATAAATAGATCATTTGGCTTCTTGAAAAGTAGCATCCTTGCTTTTGATGTTTGTGAAATCTTAAAATGTCCCCGTCAGAATATCTGCAATTTTAGTATTTCGGTGTAGATATTAATTTGTCTACAAGCTTTTATTACACGCTGAGATACTGAAAATAATGCACTAAGCATGTTGTGGAACCAGTGATACCTTGACAATATTAAGGTTGCCCTTCATCATCTCAGTATTCCAGATACAAATTTCACACTTAAATTTTATAAACTGAGATATTTCCTGATCTAAGCATGCCTGTTTTCCCCTCAAAGTAACTGTCAGGCTGCAGTCTTTTTTATTGAGTTCATTTTCTTTCTTCAAAAATATTGTTGACTTTGGGATATTGTATATTAGATGGTCATCATGACTGCTGTGGGAATTGAGTCTCCAGTAAGGCAGAAGTGGACAATGAAATAGTCAGGTTAGTAGTGCAATGGAGTGACCTAGAAATTGAGTCTGTCTGTCATCAGTTGTGCTTAGAAGAACTTGTACCACTAAATTAATTGAAATAGGCAATTTTACACTTTTTTGTGTTTATGTTTGTTTTACCAATATTAAGTTATAAAAATTATTTATGTAAAAAAAAAAAAATCAGCCTTCTCCTATGTAGCAGACATCATATTTTAGGGTAGCTGGTTGTCTTCTGAGGTTGGTAGCGCTCAGAAGGCTGTGGGATCAGGAATCTTTGCACCAGATGTGTCCATAGGAAGCCAGAGACACAGTTGGAATACTCAGAGAAATCAGGGAGCTTACATTTCAGCTGACATGATTTGGAGCGTGGGGATGTTCCAGGGGCTGAAACGTATTCATAAAAACACAACAGCTACACTCCAGTTTTCTCCTTGATGCCTTTCTTAACACTTTAGAAAACTGGAAGTACATATAATAGTGTCTAAATTTTTCTTTAAAAGGCTGAAGATAAAAAAACGGTGCTACCTGCAGGGCTTGCAGCAGCAGGAAAAGCTGAGCGTTGTGATGAAGATGACCTTCAGGCTGCTGAAGAGGTGTGCCACAGACACAGTAGGCATGGGTGTTACTAACTCGGGGGCAGGGCAGCAGTTACACTGCCCACTTGTTCTCTGGAAGAAGGAGAATTTCCATGATTAGGCAAAGTGAGAGTTGTTTCCTACAGTAGAATATGCAACTTGGAATGTTTCATGGTGTTTAATACCCAAAAATTCAATTTTTGCTTTGGAATTGGAGCATTTTTAAATGATTGGGTTTTGGTTGACAGTGGGAGCTGAATAATCTCAGTGAAGGTGTTACTGTTATAAGGAATTTTCCTTAAATTTTGTAACTTCAGTCAGCTTTTCTTTAATTTTCATGGTTTTAGTGCCCACTGCGTGTATTAAAATACACATCACATGATACTAATGGTATTTGTGTGTCCCTGTCCCTGACAGAAAAAGGTCAGTAATAGATGTTAAACTGTTATGTACAAATCATCATATTTTGCTCTAGCTTCGCATTAAAACTCTGATGACTGGAATGGCTGCAATGGCAACAGAAGAGGTAAGCAGCATTTAAAATTCATACGGTTTTGCTTAAATTATGGTTGATATGTGACAGTTATTCCTAAAATCAGGTCTGAGGTCTTGGAATGATTGCATTTAAGTTTTCACAAGGAGAGTGGAATAAAAGATGGTTGAATTAGGAAGACAGTAATTTTTATGAGGATGATTAGCTTATCATTTGCCTTGAAATGGTAACAATAATATAAATAAGTGCCCCTTTCAAATGGTTTATACAAGGAGAATTTCAGGGGAAAGACATCACTGTGCAGCTGCCCAAGATACATTATTATGATCTTAGTTTATTCATCTTGTGAAGTTATCCAGAGGAGTAATCCTTTTACTGGAGGAGTGAAGGAAAATTGTATACCTTTCAAAGTGCTTTTCAAAGCATTGGTAAATATTTATAAACAACAATGTTAGTCTTAAGACACTGAAAATACTGGATATGTAATTCTGGGTATGTATCTTGTTTTCTTAATTGGTTGTGTTTGATGATATAGTGTAACTTGTAGTCTGTTCTTACATTTTGGTTTCTGGGTGAGAGGACTGGAAAGAAATTTTGTTGTTAAACATTGCTTATTCTGCAGTCACAAAAGAAAAGCTAGTAACCAGTCCAGTCTCAAAGTTGATTGACATGCTTTCTACTAAACTTCATTATAGAATTCAGTTCTAGTTGAAAACTGTTTTTATACAGGCATGCTGTTTGAAATGTGCATTCTTGCACATGCCTGCATTCTTAAAGTTGTATTACTGCAAATGCCAAATTTAGTCTAGAGAACAGAATTAAAATTTTCTGAAAGCTGAATTCAGATTTGCTAAAAGGTTTTAAGTGAGAGATTTCCATTAGCAAAGTTGATTTTAGGCAGTGGAATATTTCCTGGACTTTTATTCTGATTAGAGATTTTTATGCAGTGTAAAAGTTTTTCAAATTTCTGTTAAAATTAGAGCTCATGGAAATTGTCATGCAAACAGTACAGGCAGTTCCAAAACACCAAACATTTTCTTGACACAATTGCAGGGCAAACTGACAGCAAGCACAGTTGGCCAGATTGTTGGACTCCAGTCAGATGAGATCAAGCAAATAGTGTCTGAATATGCTGAAAAGGTAAGTGTGTCACCTGATTGTGTTTTACCACATCATGTTTGATAGCTTGTTAATTTAGACCTTAAGCTTCCAACTTAATTGCCTTGATTCTCTTGAAACACAGTTTTGTATATGCTGTGGGTAGTAGCACAGCCAGAACTCAAGGAAGTATTTTAAAGGGATTTAAACATGCACAAGCTTTTGGTATGATAGTACATATTCCTGTATTATATTCATGAGTAATTGGAGTTTAAGCACCCGGTTAAATGTTTTCTTGAAGGAAGAAGGGCCTGAGTTGAGACCTATTCAAATTAGAGGCCTGAACTGTCATATGTTTTAAAATGCTGAGCATTAACCACAGAAATACAGTTCTGAGGGCCTGCTCAGAGAAGAATCTAGGCCTCCTCCACTCAGATTTTCAGACACTGTCTGCACTGGGCTCCAATTCTCAGTCAGGCCCTGGATCTCTAGTTTTAATCCAGCCTCATCAAATCCAAGCCTTTGTTGCTTTGAGGAGTCAAGGCAATTAAATGTGCACATTTGCTCCATTTGTTGTGTTCAACTGTGCTTGTTTTTACAATAATGTGAAAAGAAAATCTGGCTCTTCAAGCAATTAATCCATACAATACATCACTGCCAGACATGAGTTATAGGTCGCTCTTATTTGTCCAATAATCTTCTCATATTTCTTCCTTTTTGTTGACACATATGAGGTATGGAGCTTTCCCATTTGGGAGATAAACCCTATAGCTCAACAGAGTCTATAGCAAATTCTTGGCCTTTCTTTGTTATGAAGAATTGGAAGAACAGAAGCCCAAGGGTCATATTTCAATGTTACATTTCTTCTGTTCTGAGAGAAGGCAGCAGGACCTTGACTATTATAGTAGAACAATGATTAATACTCTGGAAAGTAAGAACTGATTCAAGTCAAACCAAAAATAGATCACTTTTCAAATCTATTGGATGCGATAAAAAAAAAGAAATATATTTTTGTGCACATACACACCAGGAAAAGAATTAAGGATGTTATCAAACAGTTTATTGAAGCTCCAGCAATGTTTGCGTATAATTCTAATAGTTTTAACTGGTTGTAACTATATGCAGCCTGAGGAACACAGCAGTGCTTATTTGTCTACCAGAGTCTTAATAGAATCCACAGGCCCAGTGAAGATACCTGACAAACAAAATCCTAAATCTGATGTGACCACATGCCAGGACCTTTCTACAAAAGGCATTTTTCAGAAGATCAGTGCATACAGTTTTCTGCATTTGCCCCTCCATTCTGTTGCTGTGTTAACTTATTGAGTAAATTGGAGGGAGGATTTTAGTATCCTTTCTCACTTTCTAGACATACTGGCAGAAAATTACTGACATGGCTTTTATCTGTCTCTTCATCACCAGCTTTCTAAGGCTAATTATTCAAAGTAGTTTCCATTTAACTGTGTTAAAGGTATTCTTCCTCTGAGAATTTGCAACTACAGTCATCTATAACAAGTGGTTTTGCTAGGAGTAGAATAGGAGCAAAAGCTTGTTACCTGGTAAAGCAAGAGAATACTAAAAGTAGAGTAGTGCTATATCTAAACTACCCCCTTCAAAAGTGCCTGAAGGAGAATAGTCTTCAACAGTTTTAAGTGCTGTTTGCAAGTGACTTTATATCTTGACAAGTTGACTCAACATATTTTAGGGTTTCTAGGATCCTATATAAAAAATACTATGCTCCCTGTACAGTCAGTAGAAGTATCACACAATAAACTTTTCAGCCATTTATTATTGTTAGGGTATGTTGTTTAAAGATAATAAATTGGGTATTTTTATATTTTTTAATTTGAGGAAACACACAAAACCCCTTGTAAGGAAGTGGTGGTTTTTATCTTTGGATTCCTGAGCCTCAGGAAAGTGTCAAGGAAAAACAATTGCAAATGACATTGAAATGACTGCTAAAGATCTGCGTGGAACCTGACTGAAAACAGATTTGAACTATTATGGGGCTGGAGACTGTTTTGTTGTGGTTTTTTTTTTCCCCTAGAGGACTTTAGACAGTGAGCTTCAAATTGAGGTAGCTGTGATGAAGTTAACCAGAGATCTAAACCTCTGAAGTGTATTTGATAGTAAGAGATGGCTGAACGTGAAGAGATAAGTAAAATGATTCACTGCTAAGAAGTTTGTGGGTGTGTACAGACTTTTTTTTTTGTTTTAAGAATATGAAGTGCTGAGGAATAATGTCTGAATTCTTTCTTTCATTATTTGTTTACAGCACATGTGTGAGAGAATCTCATCATAAAGAATAACATGAATTGAATATATTTCCTTCCTCCTTCCCATTTAAAACACTTACATATGAACAGTGGGAGGCAGACTCTGAAGTCTAGAATTAGCCATTTATTTTGGCTACCAGTTTTTGAACTGTCATAGGTTAGTGATCCTCATGCATAATTAATGTGTTTTAATTTATCAAATTCTGTCATTCAAAATGAGGCTACTAAGACTTCATGTTTAACTTGTTTATTTGAATTGGCTAAATATTTTAGGGCAATTGAGCAGTTGCAGGGAATGGGGAGAAATGCAGACATGAGTCAATACCTGTCAGTGATACGACATTGATAATGTGTGTTCACAGAGAAGTTGAAGGATATATTCACTTATCCCCCTGTTTCATGTGTAATTGAGGTTCTTATTTTGAGGTAAAGTAGGAAATTGATGATCTTTAGCAGTCAGAGACATGAGTGTTCAGATAGTTTTCCTAAACTATGTGCAAAAGGCAACTGCTGCTCAAGTGTAGTAATGGACCAGGTAACAACAAGGTCAAAAGCAAAGAAGCTTCTTTAATTTGTGCTTTCTTCCTTCTGTGCTGAAAGATGGATTTTTTTCCACAACTTAGAACTCAGTTCCTCAGTAACTTTAAAACTATAGTGCTGCTGCAGAGTCGATCCTTAGCCTGCTGTGACTGCATGAGGCTTATCACTGTATTTTTCATTTGCAGACCAGAAGGATTTCTCTGCAGAAACCTCTCTATTATAGTGATGGTTATTTCCCTTTTTAGAAAAACAAGCTGTAACAGTTCACTTCTTGAGACATGACCCCTTTTTTTTTTTTTTATACCATAGCTGTACTTGCTATATGGGTTTTTGCAAACATCAGTCTCAGACTGGTTTAGCTCATGTTTCTTCCTATTGCATTTCCATTTTTCTCAATTTGCATGTTATGCATATGAGATAGGCTGAATGTATGGTGAGAAGGATGGGATTTTGAAATGCATGACATCATGACGGGATGTGATTTGACTAAATAATGAGAGGAATAAGTCTGACTGTGTGTTTACTGAATAGTTCAGTGTTACAGGTGTTGCTTAGAGGCATTTTTAGCTTTCCTAACAAAGAGACAGAAAGTATGTGAATTGTTAAGATGTCAGAATTGGTCTTTTCATGCTGTGGGTGTAAAAGTACAACAAATCATTAAGCTGCTCTTCAAATTGAATAACATAGCAAATGGTGAAGAGGAAGACAGGTTTTGCCTCATATTTACCTTTAAAATTAAGCTGTTTACCCACCTGCCTAGAGTGGAACCAGGAGCAAATATGAGTGAAGAGTATGTCATACTTCTTGTAGCATTTTAGCTGATTATACATTATACATAGTGGTTGTCAACATTTGGTGATTATTCAAAAACCACTTAGTATTGAAGTCTTTGACAGGCTGTAAATTAGCACCTGAAGTACTTAAAAATTAACTGGTTTTCTAATGAAATATTGGAAAATGGATTAACTAAAAAAAAAGTCTGAGTGCATGATGCAAATTACCAAAACAGATGGATGTGAGGACTTTCAAAAGGCACAGATAATTTCTAGGTAAATAATCCCTTAAACATCAAGCTATCACTGGTTTTTAATCATTCTTTTGTCTACTGCAAATATACAATTTCTATTACAAATGTTATTTCTGGTAAAGAGTGTTTCTGTCGGCTTTGCTTTCACTATTCAGAGGGAACAGGAGACTGGATCCAGATTGCTGTCTTCATTATGTATTTATGAGATGCTTTCTTGGCATTGCAAGCTGGACTGAGTAGTTCTCAAAGACTGATGTCCATAGTACACAAAAGAAACATTTACCACTCAGTGGATTTTATCTGCCCCACTGAGAATGTTGTTGTCATTCAGCATCAAGATGCATCCAAGCCTCTGTTTCAGAATCCAAATACACTATTGTTCAAGGCGTTTGGAAGTTCTGAATCTGCTTACTGGGATGTAGAGCACCTCCAGTTCAACAAGCTCAGTAAATATCATGACTTGAGGTGGCTTTTATCATGTTTGTGTTTTTATTGTTTAAGAACTTTACCAGGTTTAACTGTAATGCTGATGCAAAAAAATCATGTCTGTCTTCTAATATGCTGTAGTGTATTCCACCTCTCTCAGGACACCTGACTTTATTTTTAGTTTGCTAGACTTGTAAATTTTGGAATAGAATTCAGTTGTTCAGCTACTTCCTTATCTTGATGTGAGATAAATTCATAAGTCATTCTTTCTGTTGGATAGTGGGACACAGTTCTAGATAAGGAGTATCATAGGTGTGTCCCACTTTGGTATTTTGTGAAGAAGCAGAAAGCAATGGTCTGAGGTCCCAAAGGCTGTTGTTATGGTTTATTTTAGCAATCTGAGCTTTCAGCTGAGGAGCGACCAGAAAGGCTTGGAGCTGCCCAACAGCACAGAAGGAAGGTGGCATCTCTGAACAAGCAGATTGTGCAAAAAACCAAACTCCTGGAAGAGGTAAGTATTATGTGTGTAATAAAGAAGAAAACTTTGATAAATGTGGTTGATCACAAAGTTGTTGCCATCCAGAATAGATTTGCAAGCTATCCTCTGTAGCAGCAATTTGTCATGCTGAACATTCATTTCGGCATCTCTGAATGTCTTGCTTGCACATTTATTACGAAGACAATGTAGCTGGTTTTATATTAAAAAATTGTGTAGCTCTGTCTGTGAGGAGGGGGCTGGCAAATCAAAACATGCCTCTTCTTATTTTCGTGCCTCTCAGGGAAAAACAGAGAATCACCATTTGATTTGTTAGCTATAGTGTTGAATGGGCTGTTTTCACAGTTCCAAGAAGCAATTTAGGAATTTACTCCAAAATATGTTATAAATTGCTTTTATCACTTCCTGTCCTTTATATGAGCCAGTTTGTCTCACCAAGATGGGGTTTGTGCTTGTTTGTTTGGGGATGTTTTTGCAAGTTACTATTTGGTTCACATTTTCACTTTTTTTTTAGGAAGGCAAAGGCTCTTGAATTTGTGAGTGATGTTTTGTTCATATCTGTAACTAAGGGCAAGAACTGCAATTCCTCTGTTTCTACCTACATATGCTATTGCCACTTAAACACAGAAAAGTGGAAAAGCTATGCCATTACTGAAGTGCTGCTTTTAATTATGCATACTGCTGTAATCAGCACCATCTTTAGCTCGCAGAATCTGATGAAAACAGACTGCATCAGAGTCAGTAATTGGAAGAGCTTGCCAAAAAGAAAATAGTACTAGATGAAAATTTTTGCTGATGACTCCTGTGGGTGATGCTCTGTCAAGTAAAGCACTGCTCCAGCACCTCCATCTGTTTTTTTGTTTTGTTTTGCTCTGCTCTTGTCAGTAACATCTTAACCTTACATCTTAACTGGTTTTACCTCTTAAATGTTGGGGTTGCAGGAGCTCCAAAAGACAGGAGTCTGCATGGGACGTTGTATGAGACAGTGTTACGTGCTGTCTTACAAACAACAGAGGTAAAAGAAGGGTAGGTTGGAAATCCTTGCCCTCTATGGGATAACTGTGGAAGCGATGGATTCTAAACCTTCCTGCTCAGCCACTTACTAGACCTAAGTTATTTATTTCTAAAATTGGAGTAAAATAGTCTCTAACAGTGCAATGGTTTCTTTTATTTAAAGGATATTTATCCCTTTAAGGCTTAAATCTCCTTCCAGTAAAGCATATGCTGTGAAACATTTCTTGAAGTCTCTGACCAGCATTCAAATAATGCTAAGTTTGTACAACTACAGAAATAAAACTTATGCACAAAACATTGGAAAGGCTAATTGCCTCTCCTGTTCTTTATTTTTCTCATCTTTTTCCCAACTTTATAAAAAGTTTTATGAAGAACCAGGGCAGGTTCTTGATTTAATTTGTTGGAAAAAAGGAATTTTGAAGGATAGAGTGTCACAGTGTTTTGACTGGTCAATATTAGAATGCGTTTCCTCTGGAACATGGCAAACTAGTTTTGTTCTTAAACTGATGCATTTCTGTTTGTATTGCCTTCTGAAATGGCCATCTGTTAGAAACACCATGTTTTTTTCATTGCAATAACACAAATTATTGTTTTTACTGTATCTTGAATGCAAACCATGTCCATTGCAATTCCTCTCCATTCTAGAGGGAAATATTAGAGAGTATTATAATATACTATAATTACAATTGTGTTATTTTATATACTGAAATCAGATACACTTTTTTTTTTAGCTTGAGTTTATATGCTTTTAACACTTTGGTAGTATGAATTTGTCATGTCTGCTTATGTCAAACATATCTGGTGGATTGTCAGGATGATGGCTCTTAGAAAAAAAAGTATTGACACCACCTAGCATTTAAACACAGACTGAAGTGTCAGGACTTCAGAGTCATAGTAGGGATTTACAGGCAATTAAATCCTGGTGAATTCCCTTGTTGGACTGAAGTTGCTTCCTGAAGTAGAAACACAAATGACAGAATGAGATATTTGGAGTTTTAGAAGTCAGGAAGGAGGATGTTCAGCCTATTCTGAGTCACTGCAGTACATTTTTGTCACACTTTAACTCTCCTTTTAAACCACAAAGGCTGTAAGGCACATACATGTGAATGGACATAGAGATGTGGTGTGTGTATATTGCAGAATGGAGACAGATGCAGGCACTGGCAGCATCTGCTCTGAGCAAACCCCTTCCAAGTAAGAAGCTTTATTGTCATAACTGGCAATGGTGTAGCTGTAACCGTCCTATTATAAAAGAGAGCAGGTTGGCTCAGGTTTAATTGTGTTCTAGTACAAATCTACAGATTTTGATTGTGTCCAACAGGTCACAACCAGTTTTTCTCCAGTCAATATGTAGTCATACTGGAGCCATGCTCAGTTTGAGGGTGTGTATGCTCTAGAACACTGCATTGCCCTTGCATTTCCATGTGGGCAGTTAGCTCAGGCTTAATTTTGGGGAGCACAGCCTGGGTACAGTTGTGTAGGAGGAGTGCCATTAGGAGATGGCAACAGCTAGCTCAGGTTTCAAAAGGCGAACTTGTGCACTAGCACAGCTCCCCAGCCGTGCTGTTCCCTTCATCTTTCTTCCCTGGTTGGGCAGTAAGAGAGGCTGGTAAGTGAGCCCAGCAGTCGTGGGTGGCTTTTGCAGCTCTCCTGTGTTGTGCAGTTAAGACTGGGAAAGCAGAAAGGATCCATCAAAGTCTGTATGCAGCCTCAGTGACTGATAGATTCAAAAGCATTTTCTCTGTAGCAGATGACTCTGACTTTGCTTGTTTTCCATATACTGCTGAGAAGCAGAAAGCAGTTCAGGGTGGGGAGGAAACCTTGTTGTAAACCACACAAAATTGGTAGAGGTCTTAATTCATTACAGATCTCTCTGAACTGCCAGACAAACTTCACAATTCACCGGAGAACTTAGTTATTTCCTAAGTCTGTTTCCAGGCATTTTAACAATTGAGGAGCCTTTAATTCTGTGTAGCTTGTTTTCAGTACTTAACGGTCTCTGCTGTTTTTATACAGGGAATAAAATGTACTGACAGCTGTTAGCCAAATATAATCCTTTTATCACTTGAGTAAAGTAAAAATTTCCTGGCTGAATTTCTTTTGCTACTTGCCAACGGCAGTGTTTGAAATCAGTGACAGTCAAGACCCCACCTTTTAAAAAGTGTTTATGGAGTTCTGGCTTCAATGCTGCAATAAGTTGTGGCAAGATTTCACATAACAGGTAGTTCTTTAATCTTTATGTCAGTTTTCATGAGATGTGGACTGCAGGCTTAAATTTTTTTCAAATAGTTAGAATTCAGTCTATTGGTGAATTATTGGTGAAAACAAAACCAATGAAAAATCTTTTTTCTTTTTCATAAGTCTGACTTTGGAAGGGAATGATTGGAACATTAAGTCACAGTTCTGTGTTTTGAACAGCAAACTAAATCAGCATGAAAGGGAGTGTAACAGAGCTACATGTGTTTTTTTTGTTTGCTCACTTCTGCTCCACTTTTGTAACCCATGTCCCATTTTTGTTGTTACTATTTGCAATTTTATCTTAAATCATAAGGACCTTAAAGAAGGATGTTCTTCTAAAATTAGCCTCTGAAAATTATTACTGGTGTAAAATCCAGTGGCATTTTTCTAACTGCCTTCTTATTAGACTTTCTATAGTTACACAAAAGAAAACCATAAACTATGTTGCTTATTTGGTATGGACGTGTCTGTAGTTTGGTGCCATGCTGCTTCTGTGCAAGTCTTGAATTACCCTGACTTATTTGGAGAAGTCCAATATGGGACTTTCTTGTTAACCTGGTGTGAAACTAGGCCAGTATAACCAGACTAAATAATTCTGAGCAGTTTAGCAGAGATTTTGTCCAACAATTTGCCATTCTGTTGCAATATACTTTGTAAAAGCTGTTGTTCTGGGATTTAATACATCTAGGTGGTCAGGTGGTAAATGTTACTGTCATTAATTAAATATTCAATGAGAATTCTTGCAATCAAATGCTCTTGAAGTAGCTGACAAGAAAAGACAATGTTTCTGATGGTTGGCCTGTTGTTTAATAGACACCCATTATGAACAGCTCAAATATTGCTCTTCTGCATTGCAGGTGTAATTAGTGTGAATATAGAATCAAAATTTTTTCTTTCTCTTTCATAACAGCTGCAAGCTAAGTGTACTGATCTGCAGGCACAATGTACCGAAGCAAAAAAGACATTGGCTGAGGTAATATTTGTTTTCCTGTGTGCTGTTTGTAGCTGAAACATTTTTGAGAAGTTCTGTATGTAGAGGAATGTATTAAATAGTGAATGGGTTTGCCAGCTTGACTGACTGATCCCATGGTGTGGGAAAGCTAAGTAGCATAACTCATGTGTGGAAACATTTTAATTTATTATTGATTGCAACCCGTAGATTAAGAGCTACAGTGAAAAGCTGGACAAGGAATTGGCAGCCTTAGAAACAATAGAATCCCAGGCAGATTCTAGGTAAGTTTCTTCCTTTATGGCCTTTGAAATTCTGAAAAATAATGATTTAAAAATGAATCATTTAGTGTTTCTTGCTTTGTCAACCTAAACAAATAACTAAAGTTTAAAAATTAAATATTCTCCAGCTTGCTTTCCCAAGACAGGAAAACGTTACCATAGTATTCAGTCAAAATGAAAAGTGTCAGTCTGTAGTTCAAAATAACTGTAGGTGTTTAAAGCAGAAGAACCCTAGACACACTTGACAAGTAGATGAGGCCTTCTTGAATTATTTTGTTCATATTTGAAGCCTTCATCTCACATAAATAGGAGTCTCTCAAAACTTCCACAGTAATGAGGTTTAAAACAGCACAGCTGTCAAAGTACTTAATGTAATACTGCATCTTTATTTTGGCCTTGGTATATCAGTGGTGATATTTGGGGTTTTAATATACCCAGATTTTATTAGAAATTTATTTAGAACTAAGCTTGTTTTAATATATGTTAATTCTCCACCTGTTTAATTAGAAACTAAAACTCTAATATGGTTTACTGGATCTTCAAATTTAGTGTATTACAGAGTCTGCGAGCACTGGTGGCCATGAATGAAAACCTAAAAAGCCAGGAGCAAGAGTTCAAAGCACATTGTAGGGTAAGTTCCAGTGTCTCATGTAAGGATTTATTTAAAACTTGGTAAATTAGCATTATATTGTTACTGTCTATCAGCTGTCCCTCGCCCCATGTTTTGGTAGGTCCAGGTTTATGCTGAATATTGCCACTACTTGTTTTGCAGCAGAATTGTGGGCAGTTTCCCATTTATGCAGTGTATCATATCTGCAACAAGGCTGATGACCAAGAGGGTTGCAACTGGATTAACCAGAAGGACTTGCCCCCTGCCCTGAGGCAGGGAGGGCTAAGAAAGGGCTGCCAGGGCATCCAAGTTTGTGTGGCCGTCCTGAATACAGAGCAGTTTTTAGATACCAGATCTGCCTTGTGCTGGTGACAGCTGTGGCCCTTGTGGCTCTTCTGCTCATCGCCATTTTGCTGAGAGCAAGCTGGGGTGGGCTGACAGGGACTCTAAAATGTAAGTTCAAGGTTGGGCTGTACTAGATACCCACCTGTGCTAGTCACAGCCTGAAATGGGTCGTCTCTTCCTGGTAATGCAGCCAACATGACCTGAGGAGAGCCACAGTGCCAAAGAGGAGGGGTCATCAAGGCCCCTACCTGTGGAGCAACCCACTGAAAGAGATAAGACTGAGGTGGAGCTATTTCAGTTTTCAGAGCATATTTCAGTTTTACTGCAAAATTGCTGGTTCACTCTCCTGTTTACTGCTGTGTTTATGAACACAGAAATATGATCAGAGAAAAGTGTTTTCATTTCCTTCTATTCAAGCAATAGCGGATGGAATGTAATAGAATGAAAAGAAGTAAATTGTGCCCTAAGCCCTCACTGAACATAAAACCTCCTTTTCCCATACATATTCCTTTGGAAAGCTCTAAAAGATTGTAATGGAAACTTTCTTACAAGTGACTGTAGGTTAATTCATTTCTACAAATGCCATATGGTACAGTCGCATGTCACTGCTGTTATTGTAATACTGTTTTACTTCTTCAGCTTCATTTTCCATGTCACTCATTAGCTGTCTTAGCTGGATCTAGTATATTGGCAAGTAAAATAAATCTGTTTCTGTGTTTGATAAAAGCAGACAGTTTAATGCAATAAGTATTAATTGGTGCCATACCCTTAAGAAGAGAATGCTGTTTAATCTTCCAAATTTAAATACAGAGTGTGTCATCAGCTCTGCAATTTTGTTAGAAGTGTAGGTTGTCAAGATCCCTTCTCTTCCTGTTAATAGGTCTCATTTAAAAGCCACGTCAATTTCTGTTTATTTTAAAGGAAGAAATGGAAAGACTTCAACAATGTATTGAGAATTTGAAAGCTGAAGCAGCAGAAGATGGGGAGGAACAGGTAATAGCAAATGTATAAGTTTTTATTTCCAGTTTTTGTTTTGGAATGTTGGTTTAGGTACTTTCGACTTTTGGGACTTTATTGTAAGCATTAAAGTATCTGTGGAAATGTCTGAAAAATTCCATATCCACCTTGCAAAGCCACAGCTCAGGCTAATAAACCTAGAAATACACCATTCTAAAAATAGCTGTAGCATTCTTGGTTATTCTTGCAGAATCCATGGGGCTCTCTACTTCGAGATGCTTTTGTGCATCTTCATTCTCCTGTGCATTGTTTCTTTCATTGTAGTACCAGAGAATAATCTCTGAGGTGCATACCTTTGACAAAAACAGCTCCTCCTCAGAAAGCATGTTTGGCTTGGTTGTTTTTTTCTTAGAAGTGGTTTTATTTGAAGGATGAAAGCACAAGTTTTCAGTGGCTCAGTGCATTGCATGCCATGAGCAGCTGTCAGAAGTTGGGCTTCAACACAAGTGCATCCAGACTGATGGCAATGAATAATGAATGAACAGAAAAGGACAAGCTTGAATGACTTGCATTTTCAGTGGGTAAACATTTGATACATTCATGGCTCTAAGATGAGGTAGATTAGAAGTTCCATGATGCTGCTGTCCTCCTGAACACAACATGAAAAAAATTAAAAAGTAAATCTAAATCTTAAACTTTTTTTTAACAAGAAAAAATTACCTTGAAGTCCGTATTCCAGGAAATCTCTAATGTATGTCAGAGGGCTTATATTCTGTCCTGGTGCCTTGTTTATTTTTAAACCCACCACTGGACAACACTCAGACAAGGGGTATGGACAATCTTCACATTTGTATCTTTATTTAAAGTGTGACTCCTGTAAAGCAGTACAAAAACTACTGACAAAGGTTAAACTGCAATATCAAAAGTTCAGAGCTAGCTAAATGGAATTGCTTCCAGTGGATGGGTCAGGTTTTTAACACAGATTATGAATTATTGTTAAGAAAAACAACTAAAACAATAAATGGTGATGTGGGAGCCATTAAATGGAAGATAGACAAAACCAGAAAACAAATGCAGTCTGCCCATTTTTTGCACTGCAGCTCTCACATGCTACTGTAATACACAATTGTTTTGGGTTCTCAAATTCTAGGAGCCAAATAAAATTATAGAAGAGCAGTACCAAGCTGAGAAAGAGAAACTACAAAAGATCCGGCTGCTACTGGTGAGTAACTCTTTGTAAATTTACTTGTACAAAATTGTTGACATTTTTCTTATCTTGTAACTTCTAATACTTCTCTTTGTTGTTCTAATTTTAACAAGTTTTTCTGCCACAAATCAATTAAAAAAAAATTGATCCTCAGCCAATGCTTTTCTTTTTTAAAATAAATTATTTAGTAACAAAATATTGCTGGTGGGGGGGCTTCATCCATTATAAGAAGAGAACAAGAAGAGGCTTTGTTTTCTCCCCTCCTAACTTTCTATTCAGGCTCGAAGAAACAGAGAAATAGCCATTTTACAACGCAAGATTGATGAAGTACCCAGCCGAGCTGAGCTAACACAGTATCAGAAGAGATTTATTGAACTTTACAGTCAGGGTATGTATATCAAGCAGGAACATCCTGCTGAAGGCTAAAGCCCTGAAAGGAGGGCAATTGCATTTGGAGCATATGGCATGTAACAACAGTACTTACTAATTTTGTGGTATTTTCAGGGTCTTTTGATACTCGTGTTCTACACTGTATTTTCAAGGTTTTATAAGCTGGGCTTCAAGAATTTTTCTGAGGGAGAATTTTTCCTTCCTGTTGTAAATTTTGTCTGCGCAGGTTCTGTCATTTAAGTTAATGACCATTGTCTTTAGAAGTCTTTAATTTGCCATGTACAAATGAGGTTGCTGTAAGTTTGGGTCGTGTTTAATTTATTTGCCTTACCATTAGATTCCTTTCATCTTGTTCAAAGATACGAAATATCTGGTTCTTAACCAAACTATGTCAAGAACTACAAAGAAAAGACACTCTCTTCAACGGGTTGTTTTCTTCTTTTTGATTAGTAAAATCCTGCAGTATCTTGGTAGGAGCAGAGTGCAAATTGTCTTCAGCTTCCACAATCAGACATTATAAAACTGGGAAATGTGCTCAGCTGAATTTTTGGATAGGGGCGTGTTTGCTGTGCATGGAACAGGCAAATGGAATAAAATTTCAAAGTTGTGTCATTGAACTGATAACAGATCAGTAAGCTTACTGGTGTATATTTGACTAGCTTGTGTATTAGCATAAATTAAGTCTCTACCAAGAAGAATTAGCTAATGTTTTAAATCTATTCTGTAGTTATTAAATATGTGTGTGAACCAAGTTGTTTAGGGTGGAGCAGTTCCAGTGTGGTTATCTGTGATCCAAATCCCTTGCCCTGGGGAGGCATCTCTAATGATATAGTTGTGTGCTGTCTTCCATGTGTGTTACCTAACTCAGCACATGGAATAGATGTGAGTACAAACCTAGTACTTCTTCCCCCCTCTTTGCTGTGCCATGCAGTGTGTTTAATCAGGTCCAGCTACAAAGAACTTTGTTGTCTTGGGTTAATTCAAACAGTCTCTGGTCAGAGCACTACCTGCTCAGATTATGGAGCTTCATTTATTCATGAAGTGCCAGAAAGATTAGGATCAAAGAGACTTGTGCAGCTTTGGGTGTAGATTTAAGACGCTTTGAATTTCATGGGACTCTGTTTTCTGTAGTACAAAGCATGTGTAGTAACTCAGGATAGCACCCTGCTTAGTCATGGTTGGGAACCTGTGTTGTACAGGCTAAGCTTCTGAAAAAATAAGATGAAGGTCTCTAGCCAGTCTTTCTGTGAATTGTGGTAATGTTAGATGTATTTAAAGGCTTTTCATTTAGCCAGGTTCAGGTGACCTTCAGAGGTGACTTTGATCCAAGGAGTGTTGGACAAGAGTCTTCAATGATGACTTAGCACCTTTAGTGATTTTTTTGTATTAGAATGTTTTTCAGTTACAGTGTTCAGGGCTTTATTTTTGACCTAGCTGAGCCTCTTCCATGGAAAACATTAAGCCGAAGCTTCAAGAGAATTAATGAGCCATTTGGCTCCTTCGTCCTCTTCTCCTTTGTCTCTCTTACCTTATGTGGGTTCTGGTGTGTGCCCATAAGGCTCCACAGCTTGACACAACTTTCTAACCCAGTGGAAATCTTGAAACATTTTTTGAGTTGGTATATGGAATCGATAAAAGATCTGTGACTACCAGAGCTGCTGCAAGAACAGAAAGAGCTGCATGAAGGAAAAGGTTTGGGAAAGGCCTCTTCCATTTGGCAGCAGGTCTGCAAAACCCAAACTAAGAGACCACACCTGACATAAGCCTGTTGCCTGTGTTCATACAGCTTCTAAAGCTGCAGCATGATTTTAGCTTTTGGAAAAATCTTTGTGGAACACACTGAACAGTCCTTACTAATTTGTCAACCTGTGCCAGGCTTTTCTGATTTCCTCAGTGTTTTCAGGCTCCTGGTTCTCATTGTGTTCCTCGAGGCTGCCTCATGAGCAGAACATGTGTCAAATTTGTACTGTGACACTGAGAAAGCTCTTTGGTCCCAGACATCTACTGCAGAAGTAGCTACTGCTGGACTTCTGTCGCTAAGGGATGTAACTTTGAGCTGTAAGTTGCTCTTGGACTTCAGCTGGAGAAGAGAATTATACAAATCAAAAGTTGGATTTTTTTTTTTTAAACTTTGAAAGATCAGTGACTTTGTGCTGTGGAAGGGAGGTCAAAAAATGCTTCTGTTCAGGAGCTTAGTCCAGTATATCAGTTTCATAAAGGTTTTCTTTAAGGATGGCAACTGTTTAGCCATTACAGTATGATGTAAGGAGCATGATTTCACCAAGGTTTATGTTTTTTAACCCATGCATTTTTTTCCAGGTTCTGGTATTCTAGACAGGGCTTAATATATCAATGATTTTTGCTGACTGTCCTTCTGTGTTGATTTCTTTCCTTGGGAATCACAAATATCTTGGGTTTCCTTAGGCATTGAAGAACTAAAGAATAGAAGAGCACTCAGCAGATTTGAGTATCAGTCATCATCTTGTTGGCCCAAAGGGAAGGGATGGCTGAGCCTTACCTTCCCCACCAAAATTTCCTGTAATCACCTAAACCAGAAATATTCAGTTCTATCATCATAAAGAGATTGTAAGAAGATAAAAACGGCTTTAACACAGCAAAAGCTTTGTTGGTCACCTTGCACCTGTGTAGCTGGAAATACATAGTCTAATGCTCTTTATTTCCACACAGTACAAAGAGATTATCTGTTCCTCCCTGTCCCTGCCCAGCCTGTGCCACTCTACCACCACAGCTATGCCAGGGCCACTGTGAGCAGCACAGGACCCTATGTGGTGTAAGGGCTTGTGAAGGAAGGATGGACAGGCTGATGGTGCCAACATATGTTGGCATAAAGGACTGTAAGCATTTGAGGCTTAATTTAGGCACTGAGCTGTGTTGTTATAAAAGATGATAGCTGGAAACCCTGCTGAGATTTACATGCAGAGGGAACATCCTTCCAAAGTGTATTAAAGAGTGTGTTCCATTATTGATAGTGGAAAGTATGTTCTAGAAAGCCTATGAAGTATTTTTACAGATTCCATTTCACCTCATATTCTTTTATTATTCTACTCCTTTTTTTGTTTGCAGTCTCAGCAACTCACAAAGAAACGAAGCAGTTTTTTACTCTTTATAATACACTGGATGATAAGAAGGTATATTTGGAAAAGGAGGTAAGAATTTTTTTTTTCCATTTTCTAAATATTCAGTCTGTGGAGGAGATAAAAGTTTTTACTCAGCTTTCTCCATATTCAGTCTTGTCAGACCAGAGTTACCAGTCTTTGTAAATAAAAATGAAACAACTGATTCATAAGAATATTTCTAATCTGGGAGGGGAAGTGGTCTGTGGTGCAAAAGAGTCACTGTTAGTACACATGTTTAAACCACTTGTGTTCACAAGATTAGAAAACATTTCTGTCATGTTATCACAGGACCAAATTACCCTCTTTTTCACTTTTTGGTCAGTATCTTTTTATTATGAACCAATGCAGTCAGTAACTTTGGAGAGCAAATTCCAGCTGCTGCCAGCAATATCGGAGTTAGTTCTCAGGATCTGAGCCTGCCCACACTGAAGTTGCTGGTGATTTTACTGGATCAGAACAGTTCATGGAAATGACTTTTTTGTCTCTCCCTGCTATATATATACTCACCTCTTTTTTGGGCATAACTTAAATGAGTGATTTCAGTTTTCTTTTTTTGCAATGGCAAAACATCTGATTTCAATAAAGATAGAGAAATAGGAGGAGTCAAGAGTTGATAAAAATTATGACTTTTAAAATACAAAATGTTTTGATACTTCAGGCTTCTCTGTTTATTCTGATGACATATGGACAGATTAGTGAATTTTGCATTGCTTAGATATATTTGTTTAGTTTGATAGACAAGCAGTGGCCAAATTTCTGACTATGTAAAGACACTATCTCTGGTTTCAAAGATCATGAGCAGCCATTTCCTTCCCTTAAACAGCTGATCCTAATCCATCTCTTAGGTAGTTTTCATTTTATCCACTCAGAAAACTCATATACCAGACTTAAAAAACTACATTAACTAGCAGCTGTAGAATTTATATTACTTAGCTTATTCCCTAGGTTAGAGTTTAATACAGATATATTTGGGTTTTTATTTTGAGGGCAAGCCTGCAAATTTAAAAAGCGATCGTTTTTGAAATGGGCACATAAAAGACAGCCCATAGAACACAGAGCAGATTTACTTCACTGATATGTAATTTGAGAATACTCTTGTCAAAATAAATCAGTGCTTTTCTGGGGTTTCTCAGAATTCTGAATGCCTTCTGATGCCATCTTAACTTAGTTAAATGTATAATATTGTTGAGATTCAATAGGAAAACCAAGGTTTCATCAAGTCAGTGTTGTCTCATAATGTACAAAAGATGCCTGAGGATCTGTGCCTCACAGAGATTTCTGGAATATACCTGCACTTTGTCTTGTTCCTGTTTTTCTTTTCTCCTCCCCAGACCAACCCTTTCATAAAACACACTGAGTGTCACTGCTTTAAAACAGCAATAGCAGGATTTACTGTGCAGTTGAATTTTGACTATGAAGGTTTTAGTTCTGACATGAAAGGTCTCTGTGATCATGGTTCATATTTTAATCATATTTTGTGAAAGATTAATTTTTTGAATGCTTTTTGTACTCATTTTTTTCCTGATGTCTTTCAATTTTGGGGTGTACATGCTGATTTCAATGTAATGTAACACATCAGCTCTCTTCCTATGCAGTGGTTATGCAGTACTGCTGTGCACTGTTACTTTTCATGACATGAATGTTTTGTGGTATAAACTGTAATTACATTCTCAAACAGACACTTATTGGAAGTGTCTTGAGGCAGGGATGTGGACTTGGCAAATATTGATGAGTCATGCAATAATTTCTTTCCTGTAAATAACAGGAATTCTTAAGCATCTTGGCTGCTTTGGAGTCTGTTCACAATTTGTTTGTTTGAATTTTCCAAGGGAAGGTCAGGAACACCTGCAGATTCTTCCATGCATGTGCTTATTGCTGTTTCATTCAGGTGGAAGGTTTTAGATTTGGGGGAGATGAGTTCAGCTTTCCACAGCAGTGTGGTAGGTGATTCTGTTTGCTATGCTTAGGCTTGTTTAATGCAGAACACTTCAAACACTCATCAAAAGGAGAAACTGCTTGGAAGGCTTAACCACAGGAGACTTGCAAAATACATTCAAAGCCAAGAGAAAGGGTCACATTAATTGCTAGTTGTTGAATTTTAATACTCTCTGCAATATGTTAAAAAAAGACAAAAATCAAAGGTGGTTACACAGGCTATATTGTATACAGTTTAATTAGTTGGGGATGTTTATACCAAACAACAAAATATTCCTCTGATGCTGCTATAAATTGCTGATTCTGTCTTGAGTCAGTGCAATGTTAGTGAAACACCACTCTATGTTTTGCAAGTTCATCTTTAGCATCCTGTAAAATCTGTATAAGCAAAGCAAGTAGTGATGCATGGCTGTTCAGAAACCTGTAAAACTTACCTGCAGGCTGAAAGCAGGGCAGGAATTCACCTGCTGTTCTTGCACTCCTCTCTGAGTCTTCACAGGGTTGTGTGGAGATACTTCATCACAATATGTTGTGTGCTTCCAATCTGAAGCAAAAGTGGTTTGTTTTCTGTTTAATTGTGATGTGCTTGTGCACAGTCAGTGTTGAGCATTGGACCAGTACCTCTAAGGTATTTTTCTGTCCAGTTTCAACACATGTTGAACATGTGTACAGGCCATTTTATCTTACTGATTTAGTTTGGGAAGTCATCATGCTAGAAAATTCTCAGTGGTATAATTGAGTGTCAGTAAAATTAAAAACCTCAATTGTGGTCCAAGACTTAGTTCTGCTTTCTATGATTCCATCACTGAAATGGATTTTACTAAATCAGAAGAACTGTGGGTTTTCTTCTGAGAAAAACCTTATGGTGATTTTCATACAGCTGGCTGCTTTTCAGGGCAGTATCTACAGAGTCAGTTTTTTGAATTAAATTTCATCTTGTCTGTGAAAGCTCATACCAGAAAAGACAAATTATATTTTCTCCTTTTTTTTTTTTTTTTGATTCACAGGTTAACTTACTAAATTCTATTCATGACAACTTCCATCAGTAAGTAATGGTCCTTTATCTCTTAATAGTTGCAAAGGGTTGGAAAAATGGGAGTGGGTATCAGTTACAGAGACTAAAAATTTGTTGAAGTTTTCATAATCATAAACCAGTTTATAAAATAGTTTATTAATTCTGATTAAGCCAGCTAGGTAATTCCAAGTCTATGGTTCCCCAAACTTTTACAGCCAACGTATGTTTTTAATATCTAACTCTTTAGATGTGGAAATTCAGTCATAATTTTCCCACCATTAATTTAAATGTTTTCTTCTATTTTGTGAAGTTGAGGTTATTGCATTATGTACAAAACATTAGACTGGGACATATTTCAGTCATGTTTATTGTAAACTAATCTGTATTTAAAGCTTTTGATACAGTGTGAAGTCCTTAGGTAAAATCATGGTTCCCTTGGAAGTTCAGGGTCAAACATCAGTCTGTGATGCAGTCAGTGTTTATTTTTCTCTACATCTTTTTTGACTTCAGACACAAAAAGCCCATTAGAAATTTTTGTCACAGCAGTACAGTTCAGGAGAGTCATGGGGGAGAAGAGGGTCATTTAATAGTTTTGAACAATTCTTCTTCTTATATCTCTTTATAATTCTGTTGTGAAATTCTATGTTTTTTTCTTTTCCAGAGTAATTATCTATTTACTTGCTTCTATATACTTGTCACCTTCTGTGTTTGATCAGAATTATTTTTTTTATTTTCTTTTCCTATTGTGTTATCCAACACAATAATTACAGCAAAACCCAGGAATGTGCTATTTCAGATGTTTTTGTGTGCAGCAGGGATTGTAGATCTGGCTTGCTCAGTGATGAGAGCCTTTTGATTCTGTCCAGGTAGTAGAAACAAATACTGTAATTTCCAGATGAGCTTTGGATTGGGGTTTCTTTGAGTGTGTGTGCAGAGGAGGGTTGCATTTTCTTTGGTTTATTGGTTTATTTGGTTTATTTTTTCTTAATCTGTTTAAGATATGTTAAAGACTGAAATGATTTCTAGGCTTTCCCTATTAGGGCCTGCAATTGCTTTCTGAATATTTTCTGATCTCCTAGATCTTTACTCACCTTCTTAATATTCATAACAGCGGCTTTTCTTAAAAATGTATGCTTTTATTTAGTTTTAGCAATTTATTTCTGTACAGCACATGGGAGCAAGGAACAGACTTGAACTGACAGGGACAACACTTGTGATGAGCTCTGCAGTTTCTGTTCCCCTCTCTTTGGTAGCTTATAGCAGCTGAAGAGCTGCACTGTTATTGCAATCAGTGATTACAAAGATGAATTTGTACACAGAACACTAAGCAATGAGAATTTTGGATATGGGTAAATGTACAAGACCACTGTAGCTGAGACTCAGTGTCCCACGTCTCACTTGTTCCATTTCTTTCCAGAGCAATGGCATCTTCTGGTTCTCGTGAGCAGTTTTTACGGCAGATGGAGCAGATTGTAGAAGGCATCAAACAGAATCGAATGAAGGTCTGAGACTCTTTTCACTTTCTTTGCTAGAACATGGAAATTATTTCAGCAAAGCCGCTTGGATAATAACTGTGTGCAGAGAGATCCATTGTGTGAGGTGCAAGTTAAGCAAACAACTAACAAGTATTATTTCTTCTCACATTGATAAGAAACTTCTCACCACTAAATGTCAATGACTAGAGTAGAACAGAGGTGTTACAACACTTCTGTCCTGACAGGAAGCTTATACCCCATAACTTCATTACTGGCAGTGAAGTGATTTAAATACTTGAGAGCTGAATGTCACTGAATTCAGTGAGAGCTCTTCTGCATGGATTGTGTGAGTGCAGCCAGAGCTGCACCTCAGGGAGCTGGAGCTCACTGAAGCTGCTTTCTGCTGCTGAAGAGGCTCAGCAGCACCTCAGAGTCCCAACCATCCCTTGTCTCAGTTGCAGCCCTCACCTGATGCCTTGTTGAATCTACTCAGGTGAGGTTTTTAACCTGGTTTAGAATGGCTCAGCTTTTCTGCTGACTGTGTTGCATCCATGTAGCAAGTGAAAGGGATTTGTGTGTGAGTGGAGCCTCAGGACACAGTCAGAGAAGACAAAGCTGTTCTGGTAACATTTGGGGGCTATTTTTTAAAGGCATTGCCTAGGTGGACTTGGGTTAAGTGCTTTTGGGGCAATGCAAGCATGAGGCCCAGCAACAGCTCCAAGTAAAGCTGTCCACAAGGAGATTGGCATACAGTGGATAGGCTTAAGTATCTCTTGGTAATGGTAGTTACTGACTTGTAGCTATTGTGTTGTTTCACTCTTCTATGCAAACATTCATATTTTCTAAGTCCCATTAGGGAGCTCTGAGATTCTTTTCTCTACAGAGCCAGGAAACTCTCAGTAGTGGATTACAGCTGTTCTTTATTTGAGTTTAAATGAATGTTATGACAGGCTATAAATCAATATATACTGGAGTGTGTACTGAAAGTACATCTGTCCAGGTTTTGGGCTGTTTTATTCAGTAGGTAAATAGAAAATTCAAGTGCAAATATAATAAGCGTGTGTGTGTAGAGAAACAAGAACAGGAAGCAGCTCAAGTTGCAGTAAAGCTCTTCTACACTAATAGACTCAACTCTGAAAATATGAACTCCCTCTAGACAGCTGTGTTTGAAGAGGTGGCTAGTTCATTGCCTTTTTTTTTTTGCAATTAATTATTTCTATTTGCTTGACTTGTTATTTTCAGCAAGTGCAATGTTTCATGGGAAGGCAAAGATCTCTCATACCCTCCCTGTTGGATATAACAACCAACCAAAACAAGATCACTATTCTACCAAAAGCCTTTTGGTTTTTGTTTTGGTTGGAGGGTGGGAGGGGATTTTTTTGGGGAAGGGTGTTTGTTTTTAATTAATTTTACTGCATCATCACTGTGGTAAGACTCTTCAGTAAGCAAGATTCCTGTGAGCCTTAGTTTAATTCCAAATGCCACCTAGAGTGCCACTGGTACTGAGACTTCAGCATTAGGTTTCTAATTTTTTTAAGACCTGGCCTAAATATTTGCGGCATTTAAAGTGCAAGCCAGGGGTATCATTTGAAGCACCTGGCTCCCCTTGTGTTCTAGAGGTAGTTGTTCCTTATGCAGTATTCCATATACAGTGTATGATCTCTTACCCTTCCTGCAACAGATGGAAAAGAAGAAGCAAGAAAACAAAATGCGAAGAGACCAGTTGAATGATGAATACTTAGAGCTTCTAGAGAAACAGAGGCTTTACTTCAAAACAGTGAAAGAATTTAAAGAGGTAAGAACACGTCTGCTGATGTAACCTCCCATGTGTTCAGTGACCTATTTTTGACTTGACTTGTGCATTAATATATGCAGAACATTTTCTGATATGATGCTTATCACACCATGTTTGTGATGTATCTTGGTGGTTATCTCCACCTGAGTCAGGCAATTCCTCTCTCACTGCTAGATTGGCAGGGAGGATAACTTGTTACTAAGCAAGGTGCATATTTAGGTTTCCAGTGTAAACTCTTGAAGACCTATGAGCAGTTAGGAACTGGAGCAGAGGGTTGTGGGAATGCGTGTGAATAAGGGAGGAAATGCAGAGTCTTGGTAGTTATAAATACCTTTGGGAACCAGCCTTGTTGTCTAATGACTGTGAAAGCAATGTTTAACACCTCATTGATTCAGCCTTTCCCAAGCTTTTAATCATCCCGTGCCTCTGTTAATTCTTGTCTCTGTGAGAATGAATGACAAAGGGGTGCTGCCAGGCAGAGTTGCCATTTGGCTTCAGATGTTTGAGGAAAAACATCTTTCTGTAATTTGTCCTGCTTTGTTCTGAGACAGTTCCTTCTCGTTTCAGACAATGTACTCTGGGAGACTGACAGGGACTGTTCAACTACTTATCTAACATACAGAATTTTACATCCTAGTTGTAGAACTTAGGTGGAGGTTCATTTATTTATTAGCCATTTTTCTTCCACTGCCATGTGATGAAACTTCTTCTCAACCTTGCTATCCTTAAAAATAAATGAAGTCATGGTCATGGAACTGAACACAGGTGGTGTGTACTTACGTAAATATATTTCTTGACCTAGAGTTGTTCACTGAACACTGACTTTTTTGCAAACTGTCCTGTGAAGTTCCGGATCACCTACAAGTAAAGTTCACGTTAAATTTATTCTATTTATAAGTAAAAAGCTGGATTTGCTTTAGCTACTTGTAACAACTTTAGATGAATGGTCAAGCAGGGTTCCTTTTCGCCTGCATGTCATAAAGTTTAATGAATATTTACCATTGGAGTAACATTATGGATGAATCAGAATTATCTTCAGCTCATCATTCTCTCCAGACTACTTTAGATTTTGGAGATCTTTCAAAACAAAAGAAGGGATTTGGTTTTGTTGATGTGGACATAAAACTAGCAAAGAGCATCCACCTCCTTCTGTGTTTGCTTTCTGTTCACAGGAATGCCGTAAGAATGAAATGCTGCTGTCCAAGCTGAAAGCCAGTTCTTCCTGAAGAACTCCAGCTGGTGACATTTATAGAAGACTGTTCAGTCCATTGAATCTCTTTTGTGAGGTGATAGTTATAACTGCAATGTAGATGTATATATATAGATATATATAAAAAAATATATACACACAGCTGTAAAAGTCTGTTTTTTCCAGTATGTGTTCAGTTTACAGTGCCTCATCACTTGGCTGTATTATTCATTATTCCCTCCACTACACAGTAAAGAGTTAATACAGTACAGAAAAATAGAAATATTGTCTAATTAATTTATTTGGGTTTGGGGTTCTTTTTCCACAGTAAGGACAGTGGGGATGTTTTTTTTTTATTGTAGGTTTAACACTGAATTAGGTCAAGATTCTGGAATAAGTATGTATGTACTGTGTAGTATGTCCAATACCACAAAATGAGCCTACAAAATGCAGTAGTTTGTTAATTTTGGCCCAAAACCCCCCCACAGAATGAGAATCTTGAAACTTGCTTCACCAGCTCATAACTTCACATTAATTTACAGTCTAGCCATAGGTAGGATTCCAAAGTATAAAAATTAATTTCTAATGGTTAAGACATAAGAAAATGGAGACTTACCTTGGATAATTCCTGGTGTAAAATTATAGATCTATATTTTTATAAAGTCTAGCTGTTGTATAAATTTCTTTGAAATTTCATTTTTATATATAGAGAGTATCCTTGTTAAATTAATAGCTCCAGGAGAAAAAACACCTTAATCACTAGGACCACCATGTTATCCCTGGCTGGGATGAAAATCAGTCTGTCACCTGTAATATAGGAAGATAAAGATTGAGACATTCTGCTCAGATGAACTGATGCTCACCTTTGAAGACAACAACCTACTTACCCTGCTGAAGATTTGCTCTCCAAAATTTAGGAACTTCGTGGGACACTTTCTGAAACATTTTTGTATCTGTATATAAAGTATTTTATAATTCAAACAGTTGCTTTTTGTACTTAACACCAGGATTTTTGGAGTGACTTCTTAATGTACATCACATCTTCAGAAGAAGAAATCCATGTTCCTTTTCCCCCGTGACCCTGATGACAGTGCTGGTAATTACTTTCTATGGCAGCAAATATAAAATAAAGAACATTTGGAATCCAGTGACATTCTGCTGTCATGTCTTTAAGGTGGAACTTGCCTTAGAAGCTTTACCAGGCTTTCGAATCACAGGTGCCTTAAAGAGTGAATCATGTCAATAGTCAAGTGAGATGCTGTTTTCATGACATCCTGTTCCTTCAGCACAAACAGAAAGAAAACCTTTCTACTGAGCCAGCTGGTACTTTGCTCCCTGACACTAGTCAGGGCCTGATCAGACTCAGGCTGCTCCTCTTGTATCTATTCAAAAAGTCAATCTGCCCAGGGCTAGCAAAATTAGGAAGGCAAAATCGGATTGCAAGTCCCTTCAAAGAAGGAAAAAATTACATTGAGCATTCCTTCAAAGAAGGAAGCCTGTATTGAGTGCTACTTGGAGACTTTGTAGTCAGCTTTGATATTGGGAGACATTATTTCTGTCTACAAACTTTGCCCTGTGAAAGCTGCAATGCTCTTTCTAGCTTGTAAATTGAGTAATTCATGTTTGACAACAAGAAAACCTGTTTGAGAATTCAAGCTGTGGTCTCTTTGTGTACCATGCAATTCTAAAAAAATAATTCGAGTGCACATTTCAGTTTGGGTTTTACCATTTTCATCAACATGCTTTAGCCATCAAGCCAAATTTCCTAGGTAGGGTAAGTAGTGAACTTGAATACAGAATAAATAATGTGATTAGTTGTTCAGTATAAGGTTAAATTTTATGCTTATCTGCATCAAACACAGTAACCTGGAAACTTCCATGAAATGTTAAAAATGTTAGATCTGTTGCTCTGGCTAAGAGTTTGTAATTTTGACTAAGATATAAATCTGAGGTTTGTGGAGATGCAATTAGTGCTCACAGAGAATAAATCAGTCCACATTATAACTGCAGTTGGTGGAACCCAGGGCAGATGGACACTGTATTTGCTTTCAGACCCATGTGGAAATAAGAAGAGAAAGGCTGGAGGGGTATGAAAAGTTACATCAGCTGTTCTTTGTTTACTGGCACAGGCTGTGTGTGTTGGGTGCCATTTCTTCTGATACCTGGGGAGGAACCAATAGCAAGATGAATCTCTCTTAATTCTCCATCTCAGTTGTTTTCAAAGGAGGAGTAAGAATTTTGCAGAATTTTACTTCAGTTTTGCTGGATTTCTTTGAAGAGAAAGGTCTTGCTCTGAATTCATTTGGTGTTGTCACAGGACTTGTGGCAAAATTTCCTTTCTTTTTTATTTGCTAGAGCTGGTTCATAGCTTCAATTTGTGTTTCAGTAAATTTAATTATTTTGATATGCTGATGAATAAACTGCTATAAAGTCAGTGTGCCCTTTTTTTCAGAATCTGAGACAGTCTCTGTACTTCAGGCATGCACTTACATTTTAGATCATGACAGCTTTCTTTAAATGTAGTTCCTCAAGTGCACTTGTAAAACATCTTTTGAGAGTGGAATCAGTGACATACTGTAACCAAAAGACTGTCTGGATTTTTTTCAAGTGTATCACAACAAATGGAGTACTGCACAAAGTCACCTCTCGTGAATAAATGAAAATCTTCGAAGGCAAATTAAAATGTAACCAGTATTTTCTACAAGTATTTTTTTCCCTCATTCCTTTTTCCTTCATGACACAATCTGCTTATTGAAGCATGGACCCTAGTGTCCAGGTCCCTGAATCAGTCAGTATTTGATGGGGAAGAAATGTGTGACACCAAAATCATTGTGCTGTGTGGCAGACTGGCATGTTGCGCTCTTTATTTTCCAGAGGCACTATGGTACCCAGCCATACAGGAGATAGACTTGGCTGAAAGTTCTTAAGAAACATAAAATTACGTGCATAAGAGAAGGCATGGTACTTTTGTGTCCCTCTCCATACAGCTGCTCGTACTCATACAAAACAGCTGGAGAGCTGTGCTTGGCTGGTGCATCCACCTCCTTAGAGCAGCTTTGCTAAGTAGGACACGGGACAGGGCCATCCACAAATCTTGCTCGTTTGGATGGTGGGTGACATTCTCTAAGGATTTGTTAAATAAATTTGTTAAATAAAAAATGGTATGAATGCCAGCTGTTTATTCACACAGCTGCTGGGTACAGTACTGACTTAATGAAGAGCTTCCATTGTGGATGTGCGTCTCCTGGAGAAAGGGGCATAGAGGGTTATTTGCATTTTCTGTTCATGGTCATCTTCTAAAGCCCTTTAATTTCTGCACAATCTAGACTCCAACAAACTTGCACCTTAATTTCAATACAGCTGCTGCAGGGATCTCAAGAGCCTTGCTGCAGGATGCAGCAATGTCCTTCTGCTCAGCAACAGGCTCCAGGCAGGTTTTCTAGGAGCAGATTGTCAGGAAATAAAGTTTAAAACTAGTAGTGTACATGCAGAGATGATTGCTCTACTCCAAATCAGCAGCTTCTGTTTGGGCAAATGAATGACTATATGCCTAAGCTCTGCAAAATGATGTTCCTTTAGAATACCTGCGTTTTTGTTTTTTTTTAAAATGGTACTGTGTCATTTATCCTAGTTCATTTACCTTAGTTCATATGAGAGTTGTATTTTCCATATTTCCTTTGGTCTAGCATGAAGCCAAGGATAACTGCACAGCATTAATGTCAGATCTAAACCCTAATGCTTAAGTGCCAGAAAGAAGAATCCTTGCATGCTTGATTATACTCTTTTTTTTTCCTATTAAAATCAAGTAGCAAGCTTTAATAACGAGAGTAATTAATCACAGAAGTACTAAGGGATGTAGAGCACTATCCACAGTGCCACAGTTTTTTAATCAGAGTTGGTGACTATCCAGCAGTTACACTCCTGTTGCACCAGGTCCCTGGGTTTGGCACACAAATGGGAGGGTGAAGCTCTGGGCTTGCTGTGCAGGAGGCCAGGGCATGGGACCACCTTTTCTGGCTTTGAGTGAGAAGCAGCACCCAGTAGGTTAGGCCATAACTCCAGATAACATATTTCTTGGCCCTACAGTAAGCTCAAATTCCATGTAATTAAAAAGCTGGATTTTAAATCCTCAGTATGTATTGCTGCTTTTCTAAATGCAGCCTGCATTTAGAGACAGTGTGGGAGGTTGGTTTTGTTCAGAGCTTTCTAAAGCCTCCATAATGAAGTGAAAGTCCCCCTTGCTTCTCGCCGCCTCTGGGTGCATACAAAGCCGGCTGGTTGCTGTGCAAGCCTGTCACTCTAACACTCACTGCTGTCACAGATGCCTGGGTGGGCAGAGCACCAGCTAGTTATCTTCAGAACTCACAGCAACATTACAGAGGCTCAGCCTCGCCTCCTAAGGAAGCTAAATTCATCCCTGAGGAGGCGGAGAGCTGTGCTGCGCTGCGGCAGTGCCCTGCTCCCAGCTCTGCCGCTCACTGAGGGCACCCTGCTGCAGCTCTGCCTGCAGCAATACCTGTGCAGGGGTGCAGCTGCACTGACCTGCACTGTGGCCTCACAGATCTGTGGTGTTCTCACAGTTACAGCTGCCAAGCCATGGTAAAATGCACCTCCACAGCCTGTGGTGCTTCTTGAAGGTGTTGCTCTAGTCAGCTGGCACCTACAGGTGGAACAGGAATTACTGCTACTGCTGCTGCAGCCACAGTCTGTGATGAACCTTAACCTCAGTGCAGCAGGGCTGGCATTGGACTTATGTGATAGTAATGGCTTGTCTTAGCAGGCAGAGGGGGTACAGGCACTAAAATTTGGTGAGAACATGATCAATAGAAATTTCAGGAGTGCCACACGCAGGAGATTTGTATGCTTTTCAGCACCAGCTCAAAATGACCTCTTCAATTCCTCCTTATATGTCATCTGTTTGGATTTTAAGATTTTTAGAGCAGTGACTCTCTTACATGAAACAGTCAATTGACTTGAAAAATTTGTCAGTGGTTCTGAATGAGGTCTGTGGGTTTTAGTAGCTGTCAGCTCTCTCCCCCAGGGCACGGGGGCGAAGTGAAACCCACCAGAGGAACAAATATGAAGCGAGATAGGCTTGGCAGTATGCAAGGAAATGCTTCATTTATTTATTGTATATTGTTAGGACAGGAGTGTTTGTCCGATCCCGGAAAAACAGTTTAGGCTTGGTTTTGAGTCACTTTGGGGTTTGGGAGTCACTTAGATCTGATGGCATCAACACCTTTGTAGGAAGGAAGTAGGAGGAAGTTGATGCAAGATGACCAATTGTGGACTTCACTGAGGGAAGGTGATGAGGTGCAGTGACCCCAGACACAGTGCAGATACTCACCTCCCACTGCCAAGCTGCCAACAAACTGGTGCCTGAACACCATGTTTGGTGTTTGTAACACAGATGCAAGCCCAGTTTTATGGTAGCGTGACATAATAATGCATCCAGTCCCTGTTCCCTTGCAGATATTGGGGGTCTATCTTGTGCTCATCTGGATTTCATAAAACTGAGAGCCTGAGCTATGCAGAGTAAGGGTACAACACAGGTAAAAACTCCTGGCTAGATCCTCCTCCTAGGAGTGAAGAGGACATTCTCAGGAGCTCCAAATAATTTTACATTTGGGTCTAACATTTCACTCTCAGGGGACTCCAGGGGGCATAGCTGACCTGTGTTTCACCAAGCCTTCCCATCTAGCACAGCTTGCTAGAGCACACACAGCCCTTCAATCATATCAGGGAGTGTTTCTGAGCTGCTTAATCATCTATTTTAATTTCACATCAACTCAACAACTGATTGAATACAGCATGTTTATTCCTTTCCAAATAAATCTTAGAAATTAAGCCAGAATCCTGCCCATATCACAAACATTTTGGTATTGCTCAATTAGCAGCTCCCACTGGTGCCTTTGCTAATGATGAAAGAGCTCCAGGATGGCACCTGTAGGTTGGAGGAGATCAGTTGTTCTGGGTTTGATAGTCATGGTATCAGACACACACAATGCTTCACCTGCAGACCTCAGCACATGCTGATTCCAAGAGCAGACGGGAGGTATTCTGTGCTTCCATCTTCTCTGCCAAACCCTGGAGCAGCACATATGTATTTCCGAGAGGGAACTGTAAAGTGTTAGTTGGTTTATATCCAAACATCTTTCATCTTCTTTTTCATTGTTCCTGAATCCCCTCAAGTAGCTCTTATGCAGGAACACTGTTCATATCACAGGCATGTTTCCCTCAAGAAATCTCTATATTATGCAATAGAAGAATCATCTTCTCCTCTGTGTCCCCTTTTATCTCTGCTTTACAAAAAGGTTCTTGAAGGCATTGTTGTAATTTTTGTTAAATGCTGTATAAATGAGGGGATTAAAGAAAGAATTTGAGTAGCCAAGCCAAAGAAAGATGCTTTTCCAGACAGGTGGGATGTTGCAGGAACAGAGGGGACTTATTAATTCTGTGATGAAGAAAGGGATCCAGCACAGTACAAAAACTCCAATTAAGATGCCAACCATCAGAGCTGCCTTTTTCTCTTTCTGTTCTCTCCATGTTTCTCCATCTGTCTGGAAAGTGATAGCTGCACGACGAGTTGTAAACACCATCTGTGGTTCTTGCGAAGTTTCCTTCACCTCAAAACAAAAGCAAACACGGTTTCTTACCAAGACAGTTTGTTTGAGTGAAGTATTACTTTTAAGTGACAGCACAACATCTGTGCACCTACCACAAAAGGCCTCTACTCCATTGTTTCCATGTTAAAAGTAAGAAAACACCCCCGAGTGCCAAAGTTACCAGACTTCTCATTACACTGGAAAAGCTGTCAAGTGTGACTGACAAACAGAGCTAAATAAAAAGTAACTGATGCCATGTGTGTTGTGGCATTCTTCTTCAGTTTATTTTATTGGATGCCTAGGTACCTAGTGGGAAATCATGTTGTTAAGGCAGGCTAACAAAGGCCTGTGCATTCTGCATATCCCTACACTAGACTCATGCTGCTACATGACCTTTAGGGTCCTTTAGAGCTGCTCTAGATGAACTGCTTTAGCAGAAGGGTTGGACTACCATGATCTCCAGAGGTCCCTTCCAACCCCAACTATTCTGTGATTCTGTATTCTGTCAAAAAGTACTCCACTGTCAGAAAAACACCATTTCAATTGGCCTTCAGTTCAAACTGTGGCTTCAGCAGAAGTTACACAAGAGAGGAGTAAATTTCAGCTACTCCAGGTTGCCAAGAGTGCTTCGTGTCTCCTTCTGTCCCTCTAAGGGAGGACATTCATCTGTGCAGCGAGTACAGACAGCACAGGGCTCCAGATGACAGCCAGACTGTGGCAAACAGGTTCTGGGCACAAGTCATTAGTGTGCTTAGAGTCTAACCAGAAGAAGATAATCCCTTGTGATTTTAATCTGAAGATCAAAGTATCTGCATTATTAAAAGTTTTTCTAGGCCGTACACTTATGAGGACAGTGCAATAAAATAAACAGTTTTAGGATGCAACCTGAGGCTCTAAAATTCGCCTAAGTGATAATTCACAGGCACTGCAAGACTTCAACACCACTCCAAAGGTGGCTTGTTGTTAAATTAGCTATGTATTCCACATGCATGTGCCACCTTTGTGCAAGCTCAGTAATAGATGGAGGGCCCTCTACTTAATATGAGCATGGCAGCTCAGAGAGGGAAGAACTGGCAATGGCTAAACAATCACTCTTCAAGATGGATATCCCTGTCTGCACTCCCAGACATGAGACATGGCTGCAGAATGTAAGAGAAGCAGATTATGGGCACAGGCAAATAATAGAGGAAAATGAAAATCACATCTGTTCTGACAATTAAAATGGGACAACCCTCATGTAGCAAGGATCACACCATTTGTCTGCAGAAGGACTTGCTCTGCACATCCTTAATCATAGTCTGCAAAATGGGATGAATGTATGACATGAGGACAAATTTGTGACAAGCAACCCTGAAAGATTATGTCTTAGCCCTGAGGAATAGTTACATAAGTATACCTCTTGGGAAGAGCCATACAAAGGACTCTGTCACTAGCATTGGGCATAATTTAGTACTATGCTCAACCTTCAACTCTTGCTGAAAAAGTAGAGCTTGCAGTCTGCCATCATCATCAAATCACAGCCTTTTTGCTACTTCATGTTTTAAAAGGCTTATGACTTAACTGCAGAAATTACTAGCAGCGACCCTTTTATTATTTAATTGCATATTGTGAGAAAAAATTATTTCATACATTTTGATAGAAGATACTGCAGCCCTGAGGTGTTCTCCCCAGTAAAGCCTGCACTTACAGGCTGGTCAAGCTCCTACTGAAGTCAAAGGAGCTTTCACAAACTTCACTGGTTGTTAGATCCAGCCTCTGAATACAAAACAGCAAGTGAAAATAGATCATGATCTGTTTTGTAAATCACAGAACAGCAGTTGTCTTCCCGTCCACTTAATTTCTACTTGCTCTGATGTCACAGCTGTCTTCTCATTTGGTTTTTCTACTAGTTTTGCCCAAAACTTCTAGATAATGTTGTATTAACAGTAGTAATAACAGTGAAAATAGCAGTCTGGTCCTTAAAGAAAAATAATGGGATCTGTCATGGAACCTTCCATTAAATAAATGTGGCAGACTGGAGATAGTTTGCTTCAATTCTCCACAAGAAATCCCTTGAAAAGGAGACACAAAATGTTCTTGAAGAGGTAACTAGTATCCCTGCTCCTTGAAGTCTTTCAGGCTTGGCATACCTGAGAGATGCTGGCAGCTGCTCCTGGCTTGTAGCATCACAAAAGGGCCCCAGATTTACAGAGGGTTTCCAGCCAGGGACTCCTGTGCTCAGTGCCCTGCACCAGTGATCCCTCCCTGCCCTGTCACCACCCACACCTCCTGCAGCACCTCTGCCATCCCATCCTTCCTATGGGAACCAATAGGTTTTTAAAGTTAAGCCATTCACATCAGAAAATATTGTATCAGTGCGGACTGCAAAGATGGGGAAGTCCAACCTTTCATTATCACTTTTATTTTTATTGCTCTCTCTATGATTTGCTGCAGACCTGACTCATCTCCCTGGCCTGGTTGGTGAAGGATTATCTTTGCTACAGCTTTCGGCCCCCAACACCACATTATTATGGATATTTGCTATAAGCCAACCCACACGGAGCCTATGGAAAGTAAATCAGCCTGCTGCATGCAAAGCCTGAAGGATTCCCTCCCTTATGCAGGCATGGGGTAATCCACCCTAGTTTGGCGTTGTCTGAACAAGACATATGCCAAAAAGATTATGTAGCTGCTTTCCGGCCTTGCTAGTTGTGATTTACTTGAACTAAACACAGCTCTAACTATACCACATCTGCAGCTCCCCATGCCAATCCCAGAGTTTTTGCATGGACTCCAATTTCTAGAGTAAGTCACAATACCTGACCATTATCCCTGGACCACATGAAACAAAGGACAAGCCCATTCTGGGCCTACTGAGGAGCAGGTTGTGACAGTGGAAAAAGTGGTCACACACTGTAAATTAAAGCAGTCCCTGGAGATGCCTGAGGTTATACCAGGGACATCTCTCATTGTGAGCTTCTCTGTGGTGTTGAACACTGTTGTCACCCAGTGTTTAGCAGCACACTATGCCTTGGGCACAGACTTCCTTCCATCTGCCCAGGCACTGCTCCAGGATCTACAGAGCAGGAGCAGTGGGGAAATAGCTGGTATGAAAGGACTGCTACTCTGAGGCCAGGATTAGGCTCTGCATTTATGAAATCAGCTATTTCCAAGACAACAGTCTCTGTCTGAGAAGTGCAGAGGCAATGGCTTTCCAGGGAGAATAACAAAGAGTAAATGAAGGAAATGAGCTCTCAAGCACAAATTCTTCTACAGACACAAAGGAGTTTGGTTTTAGTTTCAGAATTTATTCTTCTGTACACTGATAAGCAGTTATAGTTCAATGCCACTTGACTGTTTGTCTGTCCCCAGTGAATCACTACTACTAAATGGCTATATGTTCCTAGAGCTGTATGTTCCCAATTCCTGTGTTCCTAGCAGTGTCACAGAGAACATGCCACCAAGGAGCTTCTGACAAAATCCCTTGATTAAAAATGTTCCTTATAGCTTTAATGATTGTTACTACTGGTCCTTTGTGGCAGGTACTCCGTATGTTTGTCCTGCACCTCCAGGGTCTGAAATAACAAAACAAGAGCAATGATAATAAACTTAAATCAAATCTGGCTTACTATCACAAATTAAGAGTTTTGCCTGCTACAGTGTGATTCAGCAAAGGTTATTATTGCCTCAGTGTAGCTTTGGCACTCCTTGTTCAAAGAACAAGAACAGAAGAAACTGAAATGCACAACAATGGAAACATAGGAATGTCTTCACTTTCTTGGATGGTCCACCAATAACAGAGTCAGTTCACTTGACAGGGAGAGAAACACCTGCTTTCTCTCCCAGGATTTTCTTTTGCTGCAAGGAGGAGTAACTCCATATTTCTCCCAGGAAATCACTAGCTACTCCACTTTGCTTCCTGCCTCACCTTTCTCCTAGCTGACATTTGCTGCAACTATTCCAGACAGTTGAACTTCATTTCCTGACCCATTTTTTCTACTTGTACAGTCAGAAGCAGAAATAAAAAATGGAAGGCCTGTGATCCCTTCAGAGAAGAAGAATCTGTTTTCTCTTCCACATTGTCCTGACTAGTTAAGTGAGTTGAAGAGGCTGAAGGGGCCAAGGTGAAGAATAACACTGCACTGCTGGAGCTCTGGGTCTGATACTGTTTAAAGTGGGAAGGACTCACAAAAACCAAGGTTTAGATCGTGCCTCATTTTTCATACTATGTACAAGTACTTCAAGAGGAAAAAAAGCAAACTAAAAAAGACCCCCAACCATCAACAGAGCTTTGTTTTTAACTCCTCAAAAATTTAATCCTGACTCTGCAATTGCTACTTGTATGTAATCCAGACATTCAGATTCTGGCATCCATGGGTTTGCTGGGCAAAGCCTATGCTACAAGGGACTTCATTGATTTAAAAGGGCATTATCCAGCAGTACTTGTTGTTTGTCAAGCAGTTTCACTTATTTCAATTGGACTGTTTAGAGAGAGCATTATTACCTGCTGTCAACAAGGTGTGACAGAGCATAGCTCTGTCAGTGATGGTATGTCACTAGGATTTTTACAAGGATCATCCACGTCAGTACTGCCTGCAGGATTCACTTTTTAAGGAGTTTCATAACCAGCAAACAAATAATTATAAAAGCACCAGCTTGAGGATCCAAATTCTGCATTTTTTTTCTTTTAAGGGAAAGCAAGAAACAAGCTCTTATTAAAATTAGAAGAACCCCAGATGTTTCATGTCCATCTCCCTCATCCAAATTTTTTCAAAGGTTTTAAAAAGTATTTTTCAAAAACACAAGTACAATTTTAACCCCAAAATTATTCAAAATAGCTATTTTGTAATATTCCATTCTGCAGCCCTGTAAAGGTATAGAAACATAAGGTATGTATGCCAACTCTCAGTTTGGAAGAAATTCCCTTTCTCTATGAAAAGAAAAATATACATACACACATAAATATATATATATACAGTGGCAACTAGCAAAGCACTTTGGTGCCAGCTCTGTTGGCTGAAAAGCACAGTGCAATAACATCAAGGTACCACCATGACTGTTCCACTTGGTGCATCTGTTTCTTCAAGGCACCCCTACTGGCACATGAGTACTAGGAACTCAAATGTTTTCCTCCTTAAACTTGCCACAATTAACTGGTTATCCCTCATCCATGGGGCACAGCTCCAACCCAGTGCTACCTGTCAGCCAATGCCTGAGTCCAACACTCATGTCTCTCCCAGCAGGGATCACTGCTGTTATTGCTCACCTCCAAACTGGGAAGCGCTTCCAGCCTTTGGTATCATCTGCCAAAAGCACCTCTAATGTTCCTCAGATCACCTAATGCAGGGCACCTGGAGTGAAAACTGACACAGATGCAGAGGGCAATTCACATCCAGAGTAATGGTGACAGAAGGAAAATGCTGTCAGGGAGAGCAGACAGGTGAGCCTTCTCAGAGAAGGAAGGGATGAAAGAAAGCAGAGAGAGGAGAGGCATTAAGGGAGAAAGAAATGGTAAATTAGGGTGAGCTGATGGCCAAACTAAGGGAAGTGGAATAGAATTTGCCCCATCAGAGAGAAGGACAGACAGCCTGATCACCTCTGCATATGAAGAAGCAAAGCTGGATCACCTGACTGGGTTTGCCACATAACCTGGAAATGTTATCCTTGTGTACAAAATAAAGTTTTGCCAAAGGAACAATCATGTAATTTCTGAAGACTCCCCTCCAGAATTCACTGGGAAACTGCTGCTCTTCCTGTGCATGTGATGAATCTGGCTACTATAAGCTTAAATAAGATCAGGATAAAACTCTGTCAATATGTCTCAATCTCCTCACTTAGAAAACAGAGAAGAAATGCATCCTGAATGCCAGCTCCCTTGATCTATGGGTTCATTTAAGGTGCACATGTGCAGCCCTTCTTTTACATGAGGAGCAAAGTTTGCATCTGGATAACAAAAATCTTTTTATTTAAGTCAGCAAATGAGGCCGTTGGGAGGAAAACTGCCACTACATACGAACTGCAGATCCAAGAGTCTGTGTTATAAAAGAAGTTAATATGTCAAACACTGCCAAGAAGGGAAAGACGAAGAACTACTGGCTTGAGCATTTGCTGGTATTGCAATAACAGCTATACTGGCAACCCTTCCAAAACGAGGATTCAGTTCACACTGATAGAGATCTTTTATCAGTACAGCCTAAACCAGCTCCCAGACACTGCATCAGCAAAAAAACACTCACCTGCCAGCCATGCCGGGCCCACACAGGGGCTTTTGCAGACAGAACTACAACAGTCAGGAGCCAGACCTTTTTCTGACAAAACTGACATACCACTGTGTCTGTAGACTAGCTTGGGCAGCAATGCCTCAGCTCATTTATCTTCCAGAACTTTAGATTCCAAACAAGTAGTCGTGTATGAGAATGTGTGTATGTAAAAGACGAAGCATGAAAAAACCACTACAACTGATCAGCTGGCTTTAGTGTTAATACAAAGATTATGCATTGACTCCAAGCAATATATTCATCATACTTATAACAATTTGGAAAGAAATTTGATGCAAACTAAGGGGTGAAGACCATAGGAAAAAAAATGCCACTGGAGGAGACATTCTTAACTTTTCTAACACATTTTATACTTTTGCACAGAAGATACTTTCATTAATCAATATATATTAAAAATATCTTCAGGACATTACAATCCAAATCTGTAAGTCTAATCACATATAACTGCCAGTGTTATTATCTCTTGCAAGAATCTGGGAATGCAGATACAGACTTTTATTTGTAACCATAATAATGTGTTTCCTACCATGAGCCCATATCAAAGTTAGAGGGATTTAGCAGAGGAGTGAGGCTGTGCAGGATTAGCCCAAATTGCACAGAAATGCTCCATGTCTCTTTAGACATCTCTAACATCCACACAGCTCATCTTTTGCTATTGGGAGAGGACTGGGCTTAGGAAGTACAACAGGCAATCACAAAAACATACGGAATCTTTTCCACAGGCAGATGTGAGAGTAAGAGTATGTGACAGAATGCAGGGGGAGTTTACAGAGAGCACTGAGCTGCCAGCACCATCACGCAGAGAGCCTCAGTTAGGGGACACAAGGGGCCAACCCCAACCCTTCCGAAGGGACACAGCTCTCCTGCCTGCAAGGTGTGTCCCCAAAATGAATGAGACCTCCCACACGTGGGATTACAGATGATCTTGATGGTAAGAAGGACATGGTTTTTAAGGCTGGAGGCATTTTTAAACGGCAAAGAATTAATTGCTCATTGCTTTAACACTATGCAGCGAGCAGTATTCAAGGTAAAACAGCCCAAGCACATCAATAAAGTGCATTATTTGCTTATTTAAACGTATCGAGACACACAAACTCTGTGCTGGTAGATAAAACGTTCATGCATTTACTTTGTACAGGACTTAGGGATCTGTTTATGTCTTTGCTTACCACACTAACACTATAAAAAGAAATAAAGAAGAAAAAGCCCTAAGGAATGGCAAATTCAGAGCAAAGCAAAGATCCTCAACTGGTTCTCCCGACTGGCAGTGCATGCACCTGTCCCTTACTCTTACAGCACACACAAGGAAACAATGAGAACAAAGCTGTTCTCCAAGAGTGGCGCTTTTTGACTGGCTCATCACTCCTCGTGTCTGTAACAGAGTCAACCCCCCGGGGAGCCCCCGGGCACCTCCTGCCCGTGCCCACCCTCACCTGTGCAGCCGCGGGCAGGGGCACCACGGCGTTCCTGCCGCGGCCCCCCATGTGGAACTTGGACGCCTTGTAGATCTTCCAGTAGACGAATAGCACGACGCAGAGGGGCAGGTAGAAAGCGCCGCCGGTGGAGACGATGGTGTAGGAGGGCTCCTGGCTGACCTGGCAGCGCTGGTGCTCGGGGCTGTACGCCTCGCCCCAGCCGAGCAGCGGGGCGAGCGAGATGGCAGCGGAGAGCGCCCAGGTGAGCGCGATCATGGCGATGGAGGCGCGGCGCCGGGCGAGCGCCGTGTAGCGCAGGTGGCGGGTGAGGCACCAGTAGCGGTCCAGGGCGATGGCAGCCACGTTCCAGATGCTGGCGGTGCAGCACAGCACGTCCGAGCTGACCCAGGCCAGGCAGAGCGCCCGGCCCAGCCGCCAGCGCCGCCCGGCCGACAGCTCCTGCACCAGCCCCAGCGGCATCACCAGCGCGGCCACCAGCGCGTCCGACACCGCCGTGGAGGCCACCAGGTTGTGCGGCACCCGGTGGAAGGCCTTCACCCGCAGGATGGTGGCCAGCACCAGCAGGTTCCAGAGGAAGGTNCTCCCGCCCCGCTGAGGCCGCGCCGGACCGGGCTGTGCCCGCTGGTCCCGGGGTGGGGGCACAGCCCTTCTCACAGGATGGGGGCTGGAAGGCACCTCTGGAGATCGCCCAGCCCAACCCACTGCCAAGGCAGGGGCACCCCGAGCAGGGGACACAGAACACACACAGCGGAGATTGGCG